>BMAU01015422.1:0-325510 GCA_019973935.1 Trichonephila clavipes
CTTATGATTGCAACAAACATGTACATTAGAAGCAGCACCTGGAACTTTTGTCTTTTTTGAACATATGCTATAAAAATGGGACATTATTTCGATGTCCAAAATCTTTCCTGCGTCAATGGATATGCAACTGACAAAACATTGTGAGATGAGTAGCTACGTTTATGCCAGTTCTTAGCAAGAAATAATTATACTAATAATAGAGTAGTGGCTAAAACACTAGAAAAATTACAAAATGTATTTTATAAATTAAAAAATGAGAGAAACACCGTAGATTTTGAGTTAAAAATTGCAATTTTCTGCAACTTCCGGTTTTGAAATGCTACTAACGGTTCCCTTTTTCAAAGAGTTTTTTTTAAATCACTGTAACTTTTTATTTCCATTTCGCGAAAGGGAAAAGAAAAACTTTTGGGGAAGAAAACTGTTCAAATTATGATATTTTAAAATTTAAAAAAATGCCTCATGTAGTCTAAGAGATATTTTCAACGTAGGCAGTCACCTTTATATATGTTACTGTTTCTGTTCTTTTTCTCTCTTTCTCTGCACCATAGCTCGCAATACGGTATTTGCACCCCTACATTCCTTTGTGAATCGAGGTGTTAACCCTCTACACACCCTAAAAATTTGTTAGTCTTTTAGCGAATCACCCTGTATATTGGTTGATTAGCAATACAATATTTGTAAAGAAACAATGGTTAAATCATTATCTGAAATCGTTGTTTTCATTTTACGCGGCTTTTTTTTTTTGTTAATTTCTTGCCCGAGAGTAATGTGAATAACGAACGATTTCTTTGTTATCAGGATTTATTTACAATTTTTAATAGAGAAATTACATAATGTAATAAAAGTGTTTCTGAGGTCAAAGCAACCTCATCAAAAGTAATTCAAGCCGCGTTTGCTTGAACAGAAACCTGCTATTCAAAGACTATTCTTTTGAAATTTCAAGATCTTAATGTAATCTATATTTAGTGGAGTGGAGTTGTGTTAAGTTAACAACACCACTTAGCATGTTTAATTTTTCTTGATACTTATTATTCAAAAATTAAATTGATTTATTAAAGAACGATTTAGATATTTACTGTATCAATATACCTGTTACAGAAAAGAAACGAGTACCCATCACAACTTTTTTACCACCCTATTTCTTTTGAACTATTTGGGTCCTTATTATCAAAAAGAAAAGAATTTGCGATTCAAAATGCGATTCCCTCTCCACAGGATGATAATCATTTGTTTTGAAGTGGCAAAATAGCTGTATTCCCAAGGTAATAATTGGTCACTTAGTTTTAGGTAATGCTTCAAAGTGAATGCCTAACAATGTACAACGAAACGAACTCAGGCTTTAATAGAAATCCATTGCCTCCGCTCGCTGGCATTTCAGAGCTAAAACAGCATCCTAACTGTCACTGATATTTATGGTAATGCATTTAGAAATCCATGGAAGGTATCGTTTTTCCTGCTTAAAATTCCTTCGTTTTAAAAGCATTTTTATTATAGTTTTTCTTTTTGCATATCTTTTAAATTTTTATGCCACTCAAAAGTTATATATAGTGGAAAAAATTTGCAGCTTAAGCATACTTTTTAAAAATATTTCATTTTCATGAATTGTTATTTTTGTGGATTTTCGAATTCGCAGAAAGCAGGAAAAAAGTATATTATGATATACTATTAAAGTATAAGTCAATGGTTTATAGTTACCATCTCATAAGGTACATGAAACGTGTATCTTTAAAGAGAAGTAACTCTATCTGAAAATGACTTGCTTAAACGTTCGATTTAAATGTTTGGTTACTTAGTTCTTGCAATAAAAGTAATTGACGAAATATTAAAATTTAACTTTTAAACAACATTACATCTCTATGATGCTATGTATAAATGAAAATAATGTATATCTGAAAGGAGAATATATCTATGAATATGCATATAGTTCTCTCTCTTTCTCTATCTATCTATCTATATATATATATACAATTTTCGATTAAGATGGTTCATCTATTAAAATCTTAATGGTAAGCAAATTTACAAGTAAGTTTTTATCTCGGTTTTTCTTGAAAAATTTCTTAATATTCATCTCTATATGAGAAAACTTTCTATTGTCATTATTCATACATTTATTTAATTTTATTATCTTGTGTTATTCCCACGTGCAGATAGATATAGGTCTAAATTTCAATATAGTACTGTTTTTTCTATTATGTCCAAAATTTCTGCTGTACAGGGAAGGTGGATTCATAAAGCATGGCTTAATCCTAATTCACTGTCTTATTTCAAGGACAGCTTTAGAAATCCTAATAGGCTTCCATTTTAGTCCAAAAATTTCGATGTTTTCAATTTTAATAGCTCTACTTCTCTGATTTTTGTAATTTCTGTTTTTATCCAATTTTAGTATGATATTCTTTTCTGCCATTCATTTTACTTATATTTTGGTGGGTTTTAATACATACCTTATTCTTGGAATCCAATTTCATTTTTTCTAAGTTTTGCAGGAAATACAATTTGTCTCTTATTATTATACTACATATATATATATATATATATATATATATATATATATATATATATATATATATATATATATATATATATATATATGAATAATTATATGTATAAACAAGATAAGTAGTTTAAAAACATCTACAAAAAAGTTGTATTTTCTATATATATAGTTATTGGATATTTTAATTATTTTCTCAATATTTATATATCATCAATAAGTGCAAAACGTAGTGATTAAATTTTAAAGGGCTGATATTATATTTATTTGTTGTCACGGAAAAAACATTCATTTAACAAGGAATAATGTTTTATCTAATTGAAGCATTAAAATTTCATACAAGTGGATATATAATATGGTTTAAAACAATTTATGTTAGTTACAATTAGTTTATTTTATTTTATTTTTTTCGAGTTTTTCTGACAATTAGTTACTAAAAAGCCAACAAGCAGTTAATAATTCATTTCACTCCGAGTTAGCATTCGAGCATTAAACGTTACTTATTATATTATCATGAATAATAAATTATTAGTTAAACCTACTTTTGTTACAGAAAGAAAAAAAAATGTTTCCATTGGGAATACTGTAACAGTATTGTGCCGCATTTTTTAAGTATTAATCAGAGAAGATTCCATGTTGATTAATAAAAGAATAACTGTTTAATATCATCTCGTTAAAAGGCCTCTAGAAAACACTCAGAGTACTTACTGCTAGACAAATGTAATTGATAAAAATATTGCATAAGAGCTTTTATTACATTTGCGCCGTTTTTGTTTCATGGTAAATTATATCAACTCTCTCTCTGGATTATTATGTTTTTATTACACATATGATACTTTATCAAATTCAAATTAATTTTTTTAAAACTGCTACAATCTCATTGCTAAGCACGTAAGCAGAATAACAAAATTGTATTAATTTCATCATTAATAAATAAAAAAATTTAGCTTTTTCAAAAAAATGAATAGTGCGTTGTAAATTATGACGCAAATGGAATCCAAAGACAGGTATCAAACAAATGAAATTTTTAATAAGGCAAAAAGTATGATTTTTATTGTATTTTGTGGTATTTATTTCATTATGTTAACTATATATATATATTTTTATTATTTCCCAGAACATTTGACGTTCAACTAACTGATATTTTTAGTTTTAAATATGCAGAAGATACTTTGCTAAGTTAGGGGTTTCTTCAATTTTTTTTTATTTTAATTTTCAAATTATTTTGCCTGTCACTTATTAGTTAAAAATAACTAATTATTAAAAGGAAAGACCAATTTATACATGTTTGGAAATAAGTTAAAAAATTATTTATTTCTTAATAATATAACAATTAATTGAAACCGACTTCTGTACTCATAAAATAACTATCAAACAAAATAAAAAAAAAGTCATGGCTATACCTCCTTTACAGAATTTAAAGAATGCAAAAATAGAAAAGCTCGACAATCTTTATCTATGTATTGTTTTATAATTTCACTAATTTAGTTCATGAGTTTTGAAATGATAAGCAGCTATTAAACACAGTTCATACCAAATGCCCTGCGACTTTTGAATTTTTACTATTCAATTCAAAATAAAAAGTAGATGACAAAGCAAAATGCATTTAGAGCAGTGTTTCTCAAACTGTGGGGCACTCCCCCTAGGGGGGGGCATGATAACCCTACTAGGGAGGTGCGAGCGTATCGGAAAGTCAAAAATAAAAGATTATTTTAAAAACTATCAATTTACTAAAAGGAACCAAAATGTATTCTGACATAATAAAAAAAATACGCATTTACTCTAATATAGTATATTTATAAATGTATCAGTACGGCACAATACATTCGATACTAAGTATCAATACTAAGTTAAGAATAAGTTTAATAAATACTACTGATTTTTCAATGGGCTTATCATACACAAAATTTAATGCTTATCTTGATACTTTGTACGGTTTAAAATAAGGGTCGTATTTTGTAGCTTTAGCGACTCAAAGTATTATACATTATTATTGCATTCAATACATCGTTATTGTATGGGGAAGGGTAGGCGTGATAAAAATTCTGATTGAAAATTGGGTAGCGAATATAGAAAGTTTGAGAAGCACTGATGTAAGAGAACAACATGTGCCTCAATGTGAGGAAGATGCTTATTATTAGTATCTAATTGGTTATAACTGTAAGCTTTCGTTGCGTACTCACCAATTGAATACGGTATGTAAAAAAGAATTTTTACCGATGAAGGTTTCAGTGAAATTATTAAAAATTGAAATAAATGTTAAGGATACCCACCCCTACCTATTCAATTTTCTTATAGCTTCATCTACTATCTAAAAGCCGATGCTTGTGAATTTTTGTGCTCTATACTTCACCTATAAGTTGTTCATTGACGATGAATATTTATTAACTGAAGCCTGTATACATGTGTTTTCATTCTATTATTTATTAAATATGCGCAAATGTATAGATTTTTTTTCCTTTAAAATTATCAGCAACTCATTATAAAACAGTAAAATAGTACAAAACTTTACCCTGATTGCTCAAGATCTGAAATTGATCAGTAATGATCTAATATCATTCTAATAATTTTAAGAGCGAGGAAATATTATTAAACATTAAAAAAGGAATTATGGAAGTTTGAGAAAAACATTGTGAGTGGTCTTCACCTCTTTCTTGGGCACCTAGATATCTAGGAGGAAGGGAAGAATCTCTAGCCATGATCCAATTAATCTATTTATTGATCCCACAATATAACGACACGAATTCAATTAATAACAGTAAGAGAATGTCTCGATGCTAACCACGAAAGTGGAACAACGACGAAATATACGAATGATTAGGAGACTATTAAACTCGATCCTTACTTTATATAGGATGTAATCTATTATCCGATTTAACCTAATATTAATTTTATCTTAGTGATCAATCGTCACTTTTGAATCTTTCCTCTAATAAGTATTTATTCACAATAATTCAATAATGATACCTGTCAGTAACATTCTCAACTGATTTCTGGTTTACATCCACTCCTACTCTCTTCTAGCTAGAAAACTTCAACTATATACAATAAACTTAATTTGCATATCACGATTTCTTCTTCCGAAGGGCTGGTTGGGAATAACGCGAATTGATAGCCCAAAGATTTTCCAAGAGGGTTAGGGGAAGGTACGCGAATAGATCCGTCACAAATAAATATTTTTATTGTTGATTCCAGTGGAAATACTTTTATTAATTCAATTATTGTTAAAAACTTCAAGCAAGTTTCTTAGAAATATTTTTATACTTTCTATAAGACATTTTTCTTCGTTGTGTACTCTTAATGCATATTGTATACTATTTAACTCGTATAGTAATAAGAGGTGTGAAACATTAATCAAATGCAATCAAACTACTCTACGTGTTTCGATACAAATGTATTTTTTAACATAGGATGGTAATACAACAATGAAAAATACTCAGAACTCACAATTTTTCAGTTCTATAGATTCAAGAGAAAATCAGTCAGATTTTCCTATTTTTATGTAAAAATTTAAAATTACTGGAATAAAATTGATCATGGTAAAATATATTATACAAATGATATTATCGTTATTTCTGACATTTTAATTCCTTTCCCGTACTATATAAACTTTAATACAGAATTCCCTCTAATATATACGGTAGGGAAATACGAATATGGAATTTTCAATTGAAACGGGATATATTTCAATTGAAAATGCAATAAGTTTATATTAAATTTAATATTAATTGGATTTCCGATATGGAAAGAATGCATAATTGCATAAGGGAAATTTAATCAATATAATTAACTGAGTAAAATACTTAGAATTCATATAAATTTATGAATGAGAATTTGAAACTCCGCATATCAAATATATTACAGAAATTTAAATCATTAATAAACGTAATACGAATAATCATTCTAGATGTAAGGAATTTTAAAGGATACATAGAAGTCGTTAAATTTATTTTGAGTACGAAGAACACGATTTCAGAAATAATAAATGGTAGGATAATTAATGAATAATTTATGAAAAATACATGAATACACAATACAAAGAATATTCAAAAACTCAAATGCAAAGAATATAAAAATTAGAATAACATTAGTATCAAATTATTGCATCAATTTTAAATCATTACTGTCAATACCATGTTCACTGTAATCATTTCACCATGCTTCAAAACTACAAGGTTCCTGAACAAGTCTTCATGCTGCTTCGAATACAGTAATAACAATTAACAAATCATGAACTAATTATTCCAAAGGTAAAAATTAAGAACCATGATAAACTAATGTGTGCTTGGAGGAAGGAGCGTTTAAAAATTTGACCTTCATTGTGCAATATTTTTTGTGTGATTCGATTTTTTTATATATTTATTTTTTAATCGCAACTCGTTAGACTGATTGCATAATTTAAAACAACCCCAAAGCTACATAAGAAATATTGAAAACGAACCTCTCTTGAGTTGAAATCAAGTAAAAATGATAAAATTTGAAGTGTGCGTTATATTTGATATATATATATATATATATCTTCTCATTCTAATAACTTCAACACATTATTTTGTGTCTTATCTTTATTGTGTAAAACAAGAAATACTTAAAGGTATTCGATTACGTTCGGAACCGTGATTTTGCAAAAGCGTATAAATTGATAATATTTATGATATTTAGTGTCAGTTAAATTAGAATGCGTGTATAAAATTGTTTTATGAATAATGTTATAATAAAAAATTATTTAAATACAATATTTTGACAAAAAATTAACATAGAATGACTTATTTTAAAAACATTCTCCTTTTTAAGAAAAATTATTCTATAATAATAATATTTAGCCTGTATATATAGTTCAGACCTCTGTACAGAGCTTGAACTAGGATTTTTGAAATACGTAACCTAGAAGTGGATTTATCCATATTTTAGTACAACAGAGGGGGAAAATTTTAAGAAAAAAACTCCGACAATTGTTTCAATTGGTAGTAACTCTGAAAGTAATGTGAATTTTTCAAAAATCCTAGTTCAGGCCCTCTGGAGAAGTCTTTACTTTATATAAGCAAAACAGTTTTTATTATAGAAACATTTTTTTATAAAATGAAAGCGTTTTGAAAATTTGTTATTTTAAGTTAATTTTTTGTCAAAATGTTGCAGTTAAATAATTTTTTTGTCATAATGTCCTTGAAACAATTTTGCACATGTATTCTAATCTAAGTGACACTAAATATCATGAAATGTATTCATTTATGCGCTTTTTTAAAATCATGGTTCCGAACGTAGTCAGATACTTTAAGTATTTAGTGTTCAGTTTTCTTAAAACTTTGGACTTTAGTCTAAGGCAGTCTTTGATGGAAACAAGATTATATTTATAAAGTCATGTCGTGATTCTTGCCATTACTGTAGCCTCTGAGCTAACATGAGCATTCAACGCATCCAGAATACGCACCCTAGCTATAATTAAATTTCTTCAGCAGAATCTTTTCGACTGAACGGGATTAAAACGTTGTTTCTAATTAATGAATAACCTGAATTCTAATGAGAAAGGGGGGTTCTAGCAGATGTAATAAACAGTGATTTATGATTTGATGATTAAAATGAATGCTAACAACTGCGGATAACAACCTCGATTCTAACAATGCCACGAAGAAGAATTTATGCTCATTACGAGTATATTTCAAAGTATGTAAGGTCGTGTCATCATACTAGATTGCAAATTGAAGAATTGCTCAACATTTGGGCAATGACACTTCGATGAATACACAATGTACGGTCGAGTAAATGAACAGTGGCACATTTCAGCATGAAAACGTCAGTGACCTATGTAATAAGAAAGCTAGAAAATAGAGCAACAGTCAAATTCTGGACTACAGCGCCAGATTCCTCCCAAACGCTATCCAATGTAAATTTTGAACAGAAATTTATACTGGGATCATTAACAAACGTATGGGAAGAGGAGTGGAGTTTGGTTAGAATCGCGCTGTTTAAGAATAAAGTCTCTATGAGCAGGAGATCTCTTTGCTAACACATGACACACAAACAAAAAAGCTCAATTTAGGCGACTTTATATGACTGGTTGGGTTGCAACTCATTTTGTGCACCTTTGGAATTATTTTTCAATAATTTAATACTTAGACACTTATAAATATGTTACTATGAGCTGTTTTCAGACTTTTATAATACTTACTTATCCAGCAAGATCATCTGGACTCTTCTCCAAGAAGAATATTTGAAAAATCTAAAGAGATAGTACTTTAAACCATCGTAGAAAAAATGGTGCTTAATAAATTCTGACAATTGGAGACAAAATTTAGGAAGGAATCCCAAAGGACTTCATTTAGAAATTTGGTCAATCTTTCCTAAAAGGCTGACAACTCACATCCACAGCAACTGGAAAAACTCATCAATGACTCTTTCATTTTAAAGCGATTGAGCTCTGGAATAAGTCATTCATTGGATCTAAAGTTATAATTGTATCCTTTTTCTGTACATGTTCAATACAAATCTGTTACATTTTTAGCAATTGGACAATTTCTTCAAAGTAAAGGATTTTGTTTTTCATCATAGATCACATGTTATAAAGCTAATATATCTGGATCACACTGCTTAAATAACGTATACTTTCAATTAATTTCAATATTAAACTTTGAAATATAATTATAAGTTTACATAAATGTTAATTCCTTAATTAAGTTATACGAATTAGGGAAATTTTAATTAATGAGATTGTAAAATTGGCTATGTAGCGTACAATATGCATTCTCATCATATATCTTTTATAAAGACACATATTGAATGTCATTTAGAGTATTAAAAAATTTTGTTTTTATTTCTTATCTATGTCCTAAAATTTTTCATTTTTATTTTTATGGGCAATTACTTAAAATTACTTCAAGAGTTTTCTTCTATTATTTAATGACTTCATAAATAAAAATTATTATACTCTTAAACTTTTGATACAAAATAAACGAATTAATCTTATCTATTTTTAAAAGATGTATGGCTCACTATTATTAATAGCCCTATAATTTCTAATTCAAAATGGAAAAATTCTTCTTATATATTATATTAATAAAAAAATATGTATATATCACACACACATTCCATAAATAACCGTAATAACCGTTATGTTTTTCTCTTTATCAGTTTTTTTCAATACTGCCTTAAGTGTTTGCGTATTTTTCCTTCAGCGAAAAAGTTCTACATATACACAGGTATTCAAAATTAAGAGAATTTTCAAGTTTGTCGATTATCTCTAGAATTACTGGACAGATTTTAGAGAAATTTGGTATGAATATAGAGTTGATATAATGCAAAAAACAACCATATTCAGCAGTTAAAATAAGCACGTATGATCGTGCGTAACACTCATAGGAGTCGGAAGGTATGAATCAGCAGTTGCAAAAAATTGGTTAATATGGGTTATGTTTCTCTCTTACAGATATACAGGCCTCGCACCTCACTTTTCTACTGGAAGTAAGGGAAGTTATGAGTTCCTGTGGTAAATAATACCACTCGCAATCAGCAAGTAGGTTTTCAGGCGTTGGATGGTTCTCGAAGGGGGGCTGCGAGTTTCGATTGCTTTCCCCAGTGATCTGTAGAGAAGATATCTGGAGATCTGACTGGCCAAACCACACATCCGGCGAATATCCTCACTTTCCAGAAATCTTGTGTGGTCTCACGTTGTAATCCATTAAAGTGAAATAGGGTCAGCAGCACCACTGAAAACTCAAACACTGGACCTCTTTCAAAGACATTGAGGTGTGTACGGCTATGCAACGGGATGCCTGCCCAGACTATCAAGCTTCTGCAACCGTAAATAGTCAATTTCTTGGACATTGGAGCGCAGGTAGTGGGTTTCTGGCTCTCTCCATATTAAAGTACGGCGAGAATCGCTGGTTAGACTGAACTAGGATTCATCAGTGAAGAGAACAGTTGACAACTGATCCATGCTATCATCTCTATGATTTCTGTGTGTGTGGGTCATTTTAAATAAACTCTCCTGTTCACAGACAGGAGAGGGATGAAAACAGCATGTCTTCTTGCGAACAGTACACTCTCATAACGACTTCCAGAAACCATCACCCGCGAAACTTGGGTTCCTGTGGCCACATACTTCTCATGAGAGAGCTGAGAAGCTGTAGCATCCTTTTTAAGCCTCCCTATAATTGACAAATAGAGATTTTTTTGTCCATTGGGCTGATGGACGATCTTGCCCAGTCTTTCTTTTGATTGATCCGATATCCTGAAACTGTTTCTATGTTGGACATGACGCAGGGTGTTAAACTGAATTCTCTATAAATCTGGTTTTGAGTTTCACCTGCTTCTAACCTACCCACAATTTTCAACCTCATTCCATCTCCTAGACGTTGGTGGTTACTCATTTTTACTGCTTTAATTTTAATGAAACCTAATGCTGAAAAAAAAACAGCAAGGGGTGCTGCCAAACGAAACGCGGGTTTGGGTACGCGTGATTAAATAGTTGTTGTTGTTTCTAATGCCACCTGTCTGATGTAGTCATATTGAAGCCCATAAAATTCAACGTGGCAAAGGGCTAGAAGTACGCCTGTCATTGGTCTGGGCCTTGAGCACCATACAGGTGATAGCACGAATTACCTCGGTGAAATTCCCCGAAGGGACAATAGATGGTGACACCACCTATCTTTTCCTCCTCAATTTTGGCATGGAGCTGAAAGGGAGGGAAATATGCTCCAGTTCCCTGCACTCGTGATTCCGCCCACAAGACTTTAGGACTCACTGATTTAACGAGCACGTACTCCGTTTGTACTCGGAGGGTATTTGGTAGCATGGGCATCGAACTCAGGCCTTCCGGTCTGAGGTCCGACGCTCTAACCACTAGGCTACCCTCGGCCGCGTGCGATTATAAATCCTGTTAATCAACTAGTTCTTCCCCACTCACGTATACGCTTACGTATTATACACACAAGATGTGCTTCTTTGTTTCAATAATATTTTAGCATTTCGTTCAAATATTTCCTTGAAATTTGACAAAATATGCAAATTTTTCTTAAGTTTGAACACCAACGTACACAAAGAGGGAGATCATAAATTGGTTTTGTGGCTGCAGTAGAGCTGAGTGGTCATGGCCTCGATACTCATGAACAGCATTGTTAAGTCGCGGGCTGGAGCCCTAGTGCCACTGAAGATTCACCGTGTAAAGGGGCTGGAACACATTAGATCTGTCGAGGTCCTGAAGTACGCGTGATGTTGAAGTTAAGTGAGTGGGGTGTCAGTTCAGGTATCTTCCTTGCCACTTGACAGGGGCTCAAAATTACCAGATCTATCAAAATAAATCCTAGTTTAACGTCAAAGTCTGACGTTAATAAAAAATCAATTTGAAAATTTTTACGCTATTTAATTTTAGTTTTGGAATTGCAATGTTTCAGCTTCATTATTTTATAAAAATTGCTTTTCTATTTGGGTTTTGAGGAATACTTCTTAGTTATTTGAATTTTTCTTCCATTACGAACTAATCTTAATTAATTTCTTAAAATCGAATTATCGAAAGAATAAGTTTTAATTTTGTTTCTTTTTCGTTTAATGGTTTGCTTGAAAATTCCTTTTATTGAAATGATTTATGTTACAATTTAAGAGTAATTCTCATTGAAAGATTACGATTAAAAATAAATCAAGCATAAAACAATTCATAAAATGGAAATACTCTGAAAAATATACATTTTAATTCCTAAAATATAACATCAAAAAAATATTGTAAAACAGTTGAAGAATGGAACATAACGTTAGAGAGATTTAGTTTTAAGTTATAGAATTCAAAAAATCAAGCTAAAGTACATATTTTAAAAGATTTTTATCATTATTTCAATCAAATAGAAAAGTGCCTTTTATTCCTTTTTCTCTACATATATTTTTCGTGTTTAATCAATGTTGAAGCGTACTTTAAGCCTTAGGAATCGTCTAATTGAAAAGAAACCTTTTCCTATTACATATTAATGCTAATTTAAATCTGTTTGAATTAATATTAAGGACCTCATTACTTAAAAGATATTGTTAAAGGCCACTTTAACTTCAGAAAATAAAATAACTTATAAAACTAAGGAATCTCTAGGTGAAAAAAAATTTTGGAAAAAGCAAAAATAAGATGGTTTATTTCTAGTACGTTTCTATATTATGTACTCGTTTTATCAAAAGACATCGATTACAGTTATAAATCTACACACATGAAGTACAATTGGTCACCAAAATCTCCTTTATCTCCCAAAGAAATCATTCCAATTCCCAGATACTCATGTGTCTTTGTCAGACATTTTCTTTTATTGATTTTGGGGTACTTGTCATTGAAATTACAATGTTTAGGGCCCTTTCTTTTATTCGAGAACACAGGAAACATGCCATTTATCATTTTTTGAAAAAGATTCTCCGTATGTTAGAATGAAATAAAATCTGATATAAAAATGAGTAAACTGAGAAAGTAAGTGCAAATATATGTTAATATAAGCTAAATATATCTATATATATCTATATATATATATATATATATATATATATATATATATATATATATATATATATACATAGTACATGTACATGAAAAAGTTCATGAAAAGTCCATCCTAGTACATGAAAAATAATTGATAAAATGAAATATATATGTAAATGATTAGTTTATAGTTGCAGTTGTTGTTGACGAGTGTTTTTTATTCTGGGAACATATGAAATACAAGTGAAGAAGAACAAAAAACATACAATACAACAAAAGAATATACACATTTATTACAGATGATGATCCAAGCATATAACAAGAAGGGGTGCGCTGCTTTTCTTTCAAGACGGGAATCCATTACAGGTGAAAGACCGACATCTTTCCCGAAGATACAACCATGTCTTACTCGGATTTTGTATCCGAAACCACTCGGTTACAAGCCGAGGGTCATAGCCACCATATTGGCTGGGCGACAGTTTATAGTTACACATAAATATTGCGTGTATCATTTTGGTTTTTGTGTGTGTGTGTTTCAGTATTTTATATTGTTGCCTTACTAGGTGTTTATAAATTATTTCAGCAAAACTGGAGGAATTATGCAATCATTCGAGATAAATCCATTCAGGATTTCAGAAAAACTGTAATCAAGTAGATATAAAAATGGAATTCAGAGTAGTTATTGAATTGTTCAGACCTTTGAATGAAATATTGGAACAATATCTCATAAACTTCTATGATAAGTATTTTGTGTTGATCGCTGCAACAAAGATTAGTGCTACGAAATTTTCTTCAGAAATCGCAAGTGCTCTATATATTTCGCGCAGTACTTCATTTCAACCAACTCCAATAGAGTGTAGACAAAATCTCATTATGCAACTTAAGGGATATGCTATAGTTTGAAAATTAAAGTCACATTAGGAATATATTAGGAATGAGAAGACCATAGTGCGTAAGTATAGCGAAACAAATCATGTTGAATATGTTCTTCAACAGCACATATTTCAAGAGACAAATGATTATAATACTTTGCATTGTATATAAATTGTTTCTTCTTAGTTCAAAGATAATTAATTACATTGATTAAAATCTATGGATTATTTTTGTATCGTAATAAATCATTCCTGATATATATAAAAATAGATACATAAATTATTTTTCACATCAATATTTTTAATGTATATTGGACTATCAACTTATTAATAAACTTCGTTGTTTAATTTGTATCAATGATTATTGCTGTATGGTATAACAAAAATTCCCTTAAAAAATTATCTAATATTTAAAAATTACATTCAATGATTTATATTTCTTAAAACTAGTGAAAATATTTAATAAATTTAAATATTTCTATATATACATAATTATCTCTTTTATTGAATATTAATCTTCGTGATGTAATTAATGAATCAAAGGTAATTTTCACTCCAGTTAAAAAATTAAGCTCACAATGTTCCTTTTTTTCAGCTGTATTTTGACTGAAAATAAAAAAAATCAATTATTTGCAAGAGTACTGTTATAAGATATCTTTGAGAAAATGCGTGAATTTAATATATAAAGAAAACACACATAGAAAAATACATGAAAAAGCTAATATTTTTTAAAACTTCACCTGCCAGATCTCTAACTATGTAGATTATCTTTATGAGACAACATTCCTTTAAGACATATAAGACAGACCTTTCATAACATAACAAATAAGCTCACTTTCCTGGAAATTTGCAACAAGAATGCATTGCATTCTTGTTGCAGACATGCATTATTAATGAAAATCATATAAGAATCGAAAACAGACTATCTACCTGTGGGAATATTTCATTTTATAAAAAAAAGTTACAGGTGAATTGCTTTTTCATAATATATATTTTATTATATAAATATCCTATTAAGCATGCGAGTCAGACGGCTTGCTCCATTTTAGAGTGCTCGAGCGGCAATAATTTATTCCTACCTAAATATACACAGGCATGTGTGTGCGTACATGCGTGCGCCATTGCGGTGATTAGATAGAGATACCGGTGGCTCAGAATAGTGACAGTTTAATAAAATTACTCTGTATCTATCTTTCCAAATAACAATTTGTAAACTGTGAAACAAATGCCTTTGTTGCTTTTATTCCTGTTTAAATTAAATAAATAAAAATACAAGCTAAGACCAAAAAGTAAGATAAAAAACTAATGTCATAATAATCATTTTATTATATATTTACAAATAAATACCTCACTGTCGTTCAAAGAAGTTCTCGCCGCCTACAATACACTTCATACAACGTTCATACAAGTTCTCGAAACTTTTGAAAAAGTCTTCCTTTGAGAGTGTGTTAAGTTCTTTAGTAACAGCGGCTTGAATGTCTGGCATGTTCAAAAACTGGTGTTTCTTCTGTGCCAATTTCAATCGGGGAAAGAGGAAAAAGTCTGCTGGCTCAATATCAGGGGAACAAGGATGTGTTGCTGCGTGAGGAACGATGTAACACACATTGCAGTACGAGGGCGTGCATCATCATGCAACAGAAACCGCTTGAGAAATGCAGCGAGATGGTGCCGAACACAACGAATGCGAGTCAGTAGGCGCTTCATAACATCGCAATAAAATTCACCATGAACTGTTTGACCTTCCAGTACGTATTCTTTATGGATAATTCCCTGTGTATCTCTCGAAATAGGTAATTAACATTGTCTTAACCTTTGATTTTTCGGAACGAAACTTTCTCGATTTCGGCGATAAAGGACCGCGCCACTCCATGTTTTGTTATTTTGTTTGTGGATCATACGCAAAGCATCACGTTTCATCTCCTTTGACGATGGACTATAAAAACGTGTCATCTTTTTCTGCTGCATAGATGAAGTCGCCACAGGAGTCCATTCGCTGCTGTTTTTGATCATCGCCTAGGTTATGAGGGACAAACGTCGCACAAAGTTTCCATTTACCCAAATCCTGCGTAAATATAATTCGGACGATTTTACAAAAAAATTTCAATTCGTTCGCCATTATTCGGACTGACAAACGGTGATCTTGCAGCAATAACTTCCTCACTCTTTCAACATTTGCGGTTGTCCTACCTGTCAACAGTCTTCCACTGCGATGCTCATCCACCACTCTTTCACGACTTTCACGAAACGTTTGAACCACTGAAAGACTGTCTTGGGAGATCAAGATTCTTCGCCATACACACTTTTAGCATTTCCAAAGTTTCCGTAGCATGTTTACCCATTTTAAAAAATAATTTTGTATTCGTTTTCTGCTCCATTACGCAATGCACTAACACCTTTTACGTTTAAGCGACCGCATGAACAAACACAAACCAAGAAACTTTCAAATGAATCTGACATTTAACGTTGCATACCTCAGATCGTGATGCGCATGTGTCAGGTTGCCGGGCTGTTCTCATTTTCGAAAGGAGGAGTAAGTCGCCTTACTTTTTGGTCGTACCTTGTATATTAAGCACGTTTATATATATTCACAACATTCATAACCGTAAATACACAGTAAAATTAGAAAAATTCGAAAACACATTTGTAATAGTTTAATTATTGTTCACTTTCTGTTACTTTTATAGATTAATGGCCATGGTACCCTAGTGGACAATATAAGTCATTTGCGGCCGAAGTATCATGAGTTCGAGCCTCCTACCCCTGAAGACCCGCCTTGTAAGGGCGATGAACGTTAAGTCTGTCGAGGCTCAAACGTTGTTCCGTTCGTGCTGTATGGAAATTAGGAGAATGGTCGTCCTATCAGGACGCAAATCCTAGCCGTCAATCTCAGGTGTCATCCTCGTCACTTGACTATGGTTTACAATTACGAGAACCATCGCCAAAAGCTTTCATATCACTGAATAGTGCGATGTTAATATTCACTCACTCACTCACCATCCTAAACTCCTATTTATTAAATGTACAATTGATTGTGCATGTGCGTGCGTTAAAAACTAAAATGGGATACATGTTTTTGCCTTTTTTATTATTGTAACAAGAGTGATTAAGTGTTTGGGTTTATGGTGTAGAGCCACAATTCTGGCTAAACTGCACCAAACATTTATCAAAAAATTAAAACACCTGATAAACTATCTAAAATTTCTTGTAACAAGCATTTAAGTTTAAAATCGGAGATTGTAAATTCATTTTACATTTAGGGAAAAATGTTTTCGAAAATTTTGGAAAGGAAGGCATCATTCTCTCTTTTTTCTGCCTCTAATGTAATATAGATTTTGTTACTTTCTGTTAATTTTCCGTTTAAGTTCCCTCCGGCATATTATTCTTGATGCAAACTGGCAGTATTTTAAAAAAAATGAAACGAAAAAAACTTTCGCTCATAATTTCATTTTTGCATCATCTTGAATAAAACAGAAATTTAACGCAGTTTTTTTACCTCCAAAATTCAAAAAGCCATTTAAAAACATCGATATACTCTTCGAAGCAATTTTATTTTTTTTAGATGGTACTTCATTTTTTCGTACGAGTGCATTTATTATAACCAAGAATAAAATTTTTTTTCCTCCAAAAAAATTCTTTAAATCATTTTCGAACCTGACTAGGTAAACTTTCAAGACTTTATCGTGAGTTTTTTTTCATCTCTTAAATTAAAAATCGGCAGTTTTTTCTTACTGTAGTTATTAGAATATTTAATTTATCATAGAGTATCAAGTTATCTGTCTACAACTATTTACCAAGTTTAAAAGATTTTCTTCTTTTTTTAAGCAGTTGATATTCAAGATAGAAATAGTATTTTTAAATTGCATCCTATATATTCTCATCTGTAAACATCTTAAATAATGTTTCACAATATTTTTACATTAAAAATTATGTTACTAGATTATCTTGCAATGTGAACTTAAAATTCTTAACACGCATCAAATATGCCAACAAAAAGTAATTTTTTTTTTCTTACCTACTTTTGAGAAAAAAATTACTGTACATAATTTAAACTCAATAATTTAAACTTTTGTATTACGTTTTCAAATTATTTTGTAATTATTTGCTCAAAGTTCTTTAAAAAAATAATCATAATATTTTTTTACAAAAAAATAGCATGTAAGCTTTTTCTCACAAATTATTTTGATATTTTAATTTCTTTGCAAATATATTAAAAAACATGTTTTGCTTATTACGGAATTCTTCCAACACTTAAGGTATCCGACTACTTGCGACAACTTTTTTTTTTTTTTGAAAAAAAAAAAGGAAATATGGAGATCTTTTTTGTGATTTTTATATTTATATAGTATATTTTAAGGAAAAAATCCTAAAAAAATTGGTAAAAAAAAAAATTATTATTATTAAAATGGGAAAAAACTAGTAAAAATGTACGAAAAATTACATAAACGGGGCCCGCTCTCTACAAAGATTTTATGAACAAATTCTCAATTTTTCAATTTTGATGTGTTACTTTTTTTATTCCTGTTTGAAGTGATCTTCACGATAAGAAATATTTTAATTTTTACAAAAACTAGAGCACTTTATCTCAGTCATTATACGAAATTGCTTAAAAAAACATTGACTATATTCACATAAAGAGCTGCAAATTTTGAAATAAAACAGTTATTGATAAATCTGAAGATCAAAACACTTATACTGTTATGCAGAACATAAGCAAAAAATTTCAGCTAATTATTTTCAAAACTTTTTGAGCAATCGCGGTCCCCGTTTGAGTTTTTCGAAAAACACGTTTCGTGTAAAACGCATTTCAAAGTTTGACATCTTGTGTAAAGTTATGGCATTTGCTTTTACTAAAACGCTTGTAGTTTTTGTTGTAGTGGAAGGAAAATAAAGTACTTGGTATTGTTATTAAGTTAATAAAATGGTCTATAAAATAAAATCATAAAAATTTTGCCGATTTTTGAAAAAAAAATCATGGTTTTAGGGTAGTCGGATACCTTAAAGTGGCCGCGATAGCCAAGTGGTATAGGCATCGAATCTTGTATTGTCACGAGTTCGAGCCCAGTACCGCCAAAGACCCACCGTGTAAGGCAGCAATGCACGTTAAATCTGTCGAGAGCTGAAACGTCCTCCCGTTGGTGTGGTGTGGGAGTTAGGAGAGGAGGTGTGCCATCTCAGGTGTCGTCCACGTCACTTGACCATGGTTCAAAATTACGTGGTCCGTCGCCAAAAGTCCTCGTGTAGCTGAACAATGCGACGTTAATATTCAACCAATGCAACACTTACATTTTAATTTATGCTAAATAAGTGAAAATTAGTGGCATTTTTCATCATTTTAATAAGAAAGCTCATACTTTATATTTGCTATTGTGTGTATCGTTACTATTTTGTTCAATTGATGTAATTCAGTTTGAAAAATTAAATTTTATTTAATTAAACAATTTGCCTATTCGAAGTCGATAAAAAATAAAAATATACAATCGTGTAGTTTACGATATATTAAATTTAAAAGTTTATTTAATTGTTTTAACTGCTTTGCTATGTAAGAAAAAAGGATCATTCATCGATTAAATATTTACTTAAATTCATTTTACCAAGATTGAAAATTAACTGGTAATCTTTCATAACATACTAGCTGGTATACCCGTTCTTTGCACGGGTGAACTGAAAAATTAAACACATATTGAAGGACAAAGAAGTTTTTAATGTTAATTTTACGTGAATGGCAAATTAAACAAAAAAAGCTTTTTGCATATCTCAGCTAAACAAAAAAAAAGAAAGAAAAAAACACCTTTGTTAAATTTTAAGTACGTAGATCTAATAGCTGATAAAAAGGATTTTTTTTTATTTATAACTCCCCGTAACACTCTTGAGGGTCGATTTTTGAAAATATCTCCCTAAGCTGATCTCAGCTCAGCAAAAGTGACACATTGTTAAAGGTTTTGTGTAATTAACGCTTAAAATAGTGTAAATAATTTATAACTGAAAGTGTAATGCATTAACATTACTTTCTGTTGTATTTATTTTATGTTAAAATTGTAATATTTGCAAGCAACGCCGTTTCTTAAATTATAATGGCGATTCAAAGAAAAACATAGCGAAATGTTAACGATAGAGTCAAGTTGCCAAATGTCTGTCTACTTTCATAGCTCGAGCTTTATTAGAGCTTTGTAAGACCCGCCGTGTAGGGATGAAATGCACTTTAATACTTTATCCAACCACATTATGATTTACTGCAGTTTTTTTCATACAATATTTTTTTTTGGATCACTACATTGAAAGTTAAGGGATATACATCAACAAAATACTCCACTTTGGGAAATTTAATCCGTTAGAGCTAATAAATTAATTAAAGATATTCCACTGTAAAATTAATTATATACACCGCTCACTTAAAATAAATAGTAAAATTGTTTTCTAAGGTGTCTTCATTAACATACAAATCATAAGACACTTAAATTTTGACAAACTATTTTTTCGGGACAAAAATAATAATCTTTGCAATCCTCTGAAAACGCCGTCAGCTGAAAACGCAATATCTGCTACATAACTATTCGCCTTCCTCTCTAAAATACTCATCTTAGAACCCGTGCTGCCATATATCTTGGAAGAGTGGATTTCAAAGAATATTCCTGCTAAGTATTGGTAGAATATTCCTTCTAAGTTGGTATGGTGTGTTAGTTAGGAGAAGGGGGTGCCAGATCAGGTGTCGTCCACGTCACTTGACCATAGTTAAAAATTACGTGGTCAGTTGCCAAAAGCCCTCGTGTAGCTTGTTAATATTCTCTCACTCACTTGAAAAAATACAATGCAATAGTTATTATTTGTATACTTAAAAAATGCAACATCTGCCTATTCAATTCAAATTATAGTGTTAAAATTAACTACTAACCACAAACAAATTATGTAGTGTGAAAGACAAAGTTTATTTATTTTAAGTACCAGAAGCGATAAAAGTATTTATTTTGATATAAGCATTAATTTCTCATTATTTATTTCTCACGCATGAAAAAAATCAATATTATCTATTCAAACAAAGAGATTTAAAACAACCTCTCGCTTCAAAACTTAGTTTTATTCTGAAATAAAAAAAAATAGGGTTTACATTGATCACAGGAATAAATTAGAAGCCAGCGCCTTGCGTAGATAAAGCAAAAAATTTTCTTCATAAATAAAAGATAGATATATGCTGTCGTAGACGTTTTTGCAGTGCAAGCCAGAATTGCTTGCAGATGGCAGAATTTTTTCCAACTTACTTGACAAATATTGTTATATTTTGGACACTTTACCCTGAACGATAATTCACTTTTTCCCTGAAAGATAATTCACAATCTCGGTAGGCCACTATCCTTCCTCTGTCGAACTCGGATACTTGATCAAAAGATGATCGCTGATCGTTTTTTGAAAAAACCACAAGAAAAACCCAATTACCGAACTTGAAATCGTCGAAATCTCCAAGCCTTAAATAGCGCTTTGAGGTGGCGCTACAGGTGCGCGTGATGTGTTTCTGCACTGAAATTCTAATCATTTGCATATCTCACCTCCACTAATGCATGTTGTAATTTTCATGTTATTTGCATGTTTCCTTCAGAGTGTTGCATTTACGGTGGGCCAGCAGTGTATCTTATCATTATTACAATCATCTAATATCGCTAAATAAAACATAGTACTTTTTAAGTTATTTGCTAATTTTAATGACTCTCTTTCTCTTTATATATTTAGGGTACACAAAAGGATTAATAGGAGAAAAAACATTGTTTTAAATAAAAGTATTCTTTATATGTTTTCCTATCTTTCACTAAATTTCAGAGCACTTAGTTTAATTCAAATGCTGAATCATGATAATTTTTATGTTGGAGGATATTTACATCCCGATATTAAACAAAAACCTTACACTGATTTATATATTAGAAAATAATCATTACTTTTTTCGTTATTTAAATTTCTGAAGTTGTAATTTTTTTCCATTTTGTGCTATATGTTTTGACATTTTCTAACTATTGGTTTTAACATATATATCGAATATTAATATGTATTTTTATTTCAAAAAAAATACTTCACTTTTAAAAAATAGTTGAATTTAGGAGTTATACATTTTTTAAAAGTGTTCTTAAGGAAATTCATATAGTATGAAAGTATCTCCAAATAATTCCCCCTCTTACCCCATCTGCAGAAATTGTCCACTAACCCAATTAACACCAAACCATATTTTTGACTGAAGGGCCATTCTTGTATCTCTTTTTAAACTTGATGCTTCCCCACAGGACATTCTTTAGTCGTCAAAGTACAAACCTGGCCTCGTTTGTAAGGTTCAATTGTGCTATCACAAAACCCATTCCTATTTTTGTTACACATTGTTCGACATACTTGTAAATCAATGTATGTGCTTCAGTTGTTGTTACTGATGACACCTGATCGGCAAAGACCAGATCTAGCTTACGAAATTCCTCATGTCAATGGGCTAAGTGAGGCTTATCGTTAGTCGTAGCTTTGAGCACCATACATGTGACAGTGCGATTTGGATCTCTTCCACCCCAAGTTTGAGGGAGAACATCCTGAGGGTGGTCAGGGGGCCTCCCACCTCTCTTCTCCTTCCATCAACCTCACGAGAGGCAGTTCGGTGGCTATTTAGTGTACCCCTTTGTCGCGAAGGTGCTATCCATTTACAAAGATCCTTGCCTTCTCCAGGATTCGAACCCAGTCCCTACGACACAGAAGTCAGCGTCTCTAACCACTAGACCGATTGAGGGATGATTAGTTATTGTGTAAAGAGTAGCGTTTTGAAGTTCTTTAATAAACTTTTAATTTTTTAAAGCTATACGGGATTTTATGTATTTTGAGAATACATCCTGTGTCTGACGTACAACATACATATACAGCAAGTAAAAGAAATTGTAAAAACCGCTAAATCAAATATTTTATAGAATCGTACAACATCCAATTAAAGTATTTTATGATCTATTTCAAAGGTGTCATTAGCTATTACTGGCTTTCAAAAAAGCGAACGTTGTAATCTAATCCATTTCTGGGCTATTATATTCATAGGTAAATATATTCTCGTTCTATTCCCCCTCTTCAATTAATTACTTCAGTCCTGCTAACGAGAGAGTATTCAACCATTTTGCGTCTATCCTGGCAAGTGTCTGATTGATGACAAAGAATGCCATTGATTATGGAATTGACAGATAACAGTGTTTGAGGTGACTCGATATAAATCATGTATCTAAGCACATTTATTTCATTAATGGTCTTTAAATCTTCTCGAATGTGTGTGAATGTTTTGAGACTCAGAATTAAGAACTAGTCTTCTTCCTTCGAAACGTTCCAACCCTATGATAATAATGAGAAAGAACTTGTGTTTTTTCTTATTAACTGATTGTCTCTCAGAACAATAATTACCATTAAACACGTTTATTATTTACCAATAATTCTTAGTAATCTTTTTAAAAGGATTCGTTTAGTGTTGGGAAAAAATCAACCGAGAGTAATTTAAGAATATTTACCTATATATATTTAGAAAAGTTTGATCATGAAAAAAGCTCGATTGTAATCAATATAAATACTTAATACCAGTTAATAAGTTTGATAAAATAAATAACCGATTTGAGAAATTGAAGGCTAGCTGATTAAATGTTTCTCCTTTTAGGAACTTCAGTAAAATTTAAAATTTTTATTTTAGATGACCCCCTGTTATAAAAAAAAATCACTATGAATCTATATGCTATTCAGTAAGATTCTTTACCTGAAAATCTTTCAATGAACATTAGATTTAAATCCAAAACTTTAAATAATATTTAAATTGTATGCATAAACGTTTTGTTAGCCTACAGCAAATATTTTTAAATGGGTACATTACACAAAAAAGTTCAGAAAAAGGAATTTTATTATTTTAGAACTTAAACTTTTTATATTAAAATGTTTTGAATTGTAGATGAGGATAATTTCATCGTTCAAACAACTATAAATCACTTACATTCAAAACTTGCTGAAAAAAATTTATACGAGTTGTGTAATAAAATTCTTATTGTCCAATATGTTAGTTAACGCCATTCTGTATATAATGCAAAAGAAATATAACGTAAAAGTAAAACAAGTTGGAAATCATTAGTATATGCTTTATTTTTATCTTAAAATCCCTCTCTCTTCATTTATCCTTTCCTCAGTTATTTTAAAGGGTTATTCGAAATAATACTTCCACAATAAACGAATTTAATGTCACTTTGGCAATAATGATGATAACAGAACAACAAAAAAAGGAAAATATAAAAATGGTCTGATGACATTTAGTGAATTAAATGAAGTTGAAAAATCATGCTTATTTAGACGGATTTTTTTCCCGCATTCAGATTTCACAAATTTCGTTTTCTTTTTCTTATTTTTTTCTTCCCCTCCTGTCTGGAAATTTTTTTCCCCTTCAAAAACTGACAGCTCATAAAAAGCGAAGTTAGGGAAAGTTTAGATAATATTTAAATTTTATTTTTTACCTCATCTTTCTTTACAGAAATATTTCGTAAATACTACGTAATCTAAAAGAGTGCGTTTGTAAAAAATATTTTTCACATGTCTTTGAAAGACATGTGGCTTTCTTTACTTTTTAACTTTTACCTTTTACTTAACCCTTTTAAGAGTTCGTATTAATTTACAGCTAGGCATGTTGTTTTAGTTTAATTTTAATCTACAATAACAAGCTTAATTGCAGAGATTCTGAGTGAAGGTATCCGACTACGTTCGAAACCGTGATTTTATAAAAGCGTACAAACGAATATTTTTTAATGTTTTATGTCACTTAGGTTAAAATGCACGTATGAAATTGTTTTAAAAATATTATAATAATAAAAAGTTATTTAAATGCAATATTTTGGCAAGAAATGTACTCAGAATTTCCTTTTTTCAAAACATTCTCCTTTTATGAAAAATGCTTCTATAATTGTAACATTTTACTTATATATAGCTAAGACTTCCCCAGAGGGCCTGAACTACGACTTATGAAAAATTTACGCTTTTTTTTCAGAGCTACTACCAATTAAAATAATTATCAGTGTTTTTCTGTTAAAATTTCTCGCTGACGTATTAAAATAAGGATAAATCTACTTCTAAATTATATATTTCAAAAATCCTGGTGCAGGATCTGTACAGAGATCTGAGCTATATATAGGCAAAATATTATTATTACAGAAGCATTTTCCATAGAAGAAGAATATTTGGAAAATAAATAATTTTATGTTAATTTTTATTAAAATATTGCATTCAAATAATTTTTAATTATAATAATATTCTTAAAACAATTCCATACGTGTATTCTAATTTAAGTGACCCTAAATATAAAAAAAATATTTGTACGCCTTCGAAAAATCACGGTTCCGAACACAGTCGGAAATATAAATAAATTCGTACCTTTTATTGGAAACATTTTCAGAAATTCTTCTTAGCCTTTAACTAAGAGTAAGTAAAGAAAAGGGCATAATCTTTCTTTTTTATTTAGGAATTAGTTTTTGAGCAAAATCTCAAATAATTAACCAGCAATAATTTGTCAACCCTTGCAATATGTTAAATTTAAAGATAAAATAAAATTTACACAAGGTTTAGTTTGAAATTTTCTTACATTTTGTTTTATTTTAATTCCTTTATAATTGTATCAGAGCTTATGGTACCTCTAGGTATTCATACACTGATACGCGTATGATGTATATATAACATTATTTACACACACACACATATATATTTATATATATATATATATATATATATATATATATATATATCAGGTTTGAAAAGTTTATAGTAATAAATGAAAATAGAGCGAACTCTTTACCATATATATATTATATGCGCGGCAAAAGGTCCGCCATGTTAGATTATATATATGAAAGCGTAATATATTGTGAAGATGATATATATATATATATATATATATATATATATATATATTGCTCAAATTTTCAATAGTTGATAAAATACTTTTTATTCATCCCTCCAAGTTCAAATATTTTTTTTAAATTTGTAATTGATGACACTTGATGTCAATACAGTTTTTTCAAATATTAATTCATTAGTTCTATTTAATTAATGAATAAATAGTTACAAACAAAAATAGTAGTTTAACACCATGTATAAAGATAAAAATCGCTCGTTGTGTCCCTGTAGCACAATGGGTAACGCGTTGGACTTCTAATCCAACGGTCGTGGATTCGAATCCCACGTGAGGTAGCCCAATTTCTGAAACTGTGATTTCTCTTTGCTATTCTATTTTATTAGAATAATTAAATTTAATAAATGATTAAATAGTAACAAACAAAAATAAAAGTCCAACACCATATATAGAAAGGAAAATGTTAAATTGCAAGGAAAATCTCTTTCTATTTTGCCACTCAATATTGTGATTCAGTCATATGTATAAACATATTTATATTAATTGTAATTATTGAATAAAAAGTAACTAAAATAATTTTTTTTGTTAACCTAAGTACGAATTGACTTTAAAAAATTTTTTTATTCCTTATTCTTTTCAATTTATTTGATCACCGTTCCATTATATTTTAATAGCTTAATTTTATAAATAAATAAAAAACTTAAACTGTTTTATGGCCTCACTCAGAAAAGATGTTGTGTATTCCTTCATTTATATTCTGAAAGCTTTTAAATATATGATTATCCAAAAATTAATCTTAATTTTCATTTTAATTCCATAGGAATATTTGTAACTTCTGCGAAAATATAAAATGTGCAAAAATATTTCCATTAATATATGCTGAATGGCAGATTAAAGTGCATGGCTATGAATTCCATTAAATTCTCCAAAAATTAATAATAAATACTTCAAACATTTTAAAATGTATATTATATATATATATATATATATATATATATATATATATATATATATATATATATATATATATATATATATATATATATATACAGTGTTTAATATAATATAAAAAACATCCTTTTGTTCCTTCTGAATATATACCTTAATTTCTTTTTCTTTCTCATTTATGCACAGAAATTCTTTTCAATTTTTTTGCAAGTTTAAACTACTTTGAATAATTAGTACTGGGTTAAATTATTTTTTATATAATAACTAACATTGAGAGAGTTCAAAATATTTTACAAAGCTAAAATGTTTTTTAAAGAATGTCTTCTTTCTTTTTGTGTGAAGTTAGTTTTTTGCGCCTTAATTACTTAGCTACAATTAGGAAAAAGCAATTAACCCTCACTTGAGTTTTTTTAATGATCAAACAGATGCATTTATTTTTAAACATCTGCACGCCTTCTTTCAATGCAAGTTGCAGAAATACATGTACAACGTAACTTCATCTAAATTTATTTTTTTTACTGAAACTTAGTTTTGAAAGATATTATTTTACTCTCTCTCTCTTATTTCCTTGGAATGATTCAAACTAAATTTATTCGTTGAAATGTAATGTTTAATGTAATTTTATACTTATATATAGTACACAAAACTAAAGCATGATGTTTATTTCTTTAAGTTAAGGGGTGTTGGAAAGCTAAAATCTTATTTTTTTGACAATTTGAGATTTTTTCATTTTCCAATTGTATAGATTTTAACCTTTCTAAAAATACCTTACTTGAACCTCTGGGGTATTTAGAAGCCTTTAAAACGAATTTTGAAATATTCGTTAAATTTGGGCCACGCCCATTTTAATGGCGAAAATTATAAATAAATTACTTTGTTTTTGCTTAAAAGTGTAACGATTGATATAAACCAAAACATGTATCTTTTTTTTTTAAATTGAGCCTTTTATTTTTTTATTTTCCAGCCGATTAGAAGTCTCACTGTATACATTAAAATCAAAATGTAAATTTTAATGTGCGATGTACCTTTTCTGAGAAACTACTGTTCACAGGTATGTAAACTTTTTATGAATTATTTATAATGATGTCTAATATTTACTAAAATGAGCTTTTATCAAAACACTCAAAAATTTAATTTTTAAAAAATTTTTAAGTAAAAAATGGGTCAAATTTCGTAATGTTTGATAAGATATTTCATAATTTCTTAAAAAATTCAAAATTAGCTAAAAGCTCATTTTAGTATAATAAGAGAGGAGTACTTTAATAGTATGAAAAATTTCAAGCATGTACGTACATAAAGCAGATTTTGAGAAAAGGTACATCGAAAACAGCCAATTTAACATTGTCAGTATAGAGAGAGAGAGAGGTTTCCAACACCCCTTAAAGAATGAAATAAAAAGTTAAATGTAATTAAGCATATTTAGTTTGATAGATTAGTTAACAGTTAAGCTTTTTTAGTTTAAGGAATAGTTAAGGAACTCATAAAGTTAAATGTAATGCTTGATTTATGTAAACGGTACAAAAAATCGAAAAAGAGCAAGAAATTCCTTATTCTTGCAAGTAAAGAAAAAAATCCTCATAAATAATAGTTGGTAGTTTTTTATCATGTATTGCAGCAATACAAGCACCACAGAGTTATTTCAAGTTGAGATTGAAAATCTGATTCAGTTAGTTGGGACAAGTTCTACCACATTTGATTCAGAATGATTTTGTGTGTAGCAATTTCCCTTAATGGATATTCACTAGTTCAAATTATTCGTGTGATTACATCAAAAACATGCTCGGTCGGAATTAATTCTCGAGATTGGCCATTGCATGCCCTTGTTATTTTAACTGTAAAGATTTTTTTTTTGTCATTTATAACGATATGATGTCATATTGTCACATACGAATAAAAACTACGGATCGTAGCAACTTAAAGGAAACGAAGATAAAATTCCGAATCATTATTTCTCAACTTTGTTGCATTTACACAACTTTCCTCGAAGGCGTGGTCCAGCAGACATTACAGCCACTTACACCAAAACGCCATCTCTACGATATTGATCATGCCTCTAAAATATTTTGATAATTGGAAAACTAAACTGGAAAAGAAACACAATTAGGCTATAGATACATACGAGTATATTTAAGCATTTATTTCACAAAAATAAACCCGCCATCTCTCTCTTACACCATTCGCCTTCTCTATCTTACCCGGAGTGTCCGTCAAACAGGTTCGCTTCTCAGCTCACTATCTCAAATCAAACACGGCTTCGAAAAGGAAGTTCCACTGCGCATGCGTTTAGAGGAGACTATATTGGAAAGTAGGAGGTATGGGTTGCTAGAAGCCTTTTCCGCCCCCTACAATCATAGGGAATCCTTATTAGTTATTCGGCACGAGACGAAATCAGTTAGTTTCTAAGGTAATAAAGCTCTTGGCAGAATGTATCGTGTTTTGCGATCTCACTATAATATGCTGTGACGAAATCTCTCTCTCAAAACTGAATCTTAACTCATCGAACATAATATTGTGGCATTGATTGTTTAAGGCAGTTTCTCAACAAATTGTATCTTGTTTTTGATCGCGAGTCAATGGCATATTAAAATCTTTGGGCATCCAGCTACACCTATTTGGATACAAGCCACTCTTCCCGAGGCTTCTTAAAGTGTTTGCCAAAAAATCATTGTTACCGCATTTATAGTGAGTTCTTAAGGCAGCTGTGAGACATGCATCGTTCGCTTATGCCATGCAGTTAGGTGTAGAAATCGCCCTTGTTTAAAATTATACGGTAGGCAACATTAAAGACACTAGGAATTTCTGGCTACCATCTCTTCCTCTTTCTAATATTTCAATAATTTTACATCTTTTGAAAGCAGATTGGTTTGCCTCTTCTTTGAAAATAATCAGTACTTTTCGAACAGTTACAGTTCACTGTAGCTTATTGACTGAAAAAAAAAAAGAACCAAAATTTTAAAAGCATATTCACATCACTTACAGCATTCTTAACACCTTCCCAGCATCCTATTGACAAAACATTTGAGCTTTAAAAAGTATTGTATAAAATCAATAGATCATGTACACACATTATCAAACTTTTGTGTTTCATTTAACTCTTTCGTTTCTACAATGTCTCCATTATTCATAATTTATGGACACCATGCGTGCGTGCGTGCGTGCAAGTATATGACGTCAAGAATCTCATTCCTTGCAAAACTTTGTATAGAACTTCTTTAATTCAATGTAATCCCAATTATACTTTTTCACGCAATTATACGTACAAGTATACAGAAAAAGGCTGACCTTTTGCTTGAATTGGAACTATTGAATATTGGAACTATGAAATGTTTTCCAACCTATATTCAAAGTACAAGAAAGTAACTCCAAGAACAGGGGTGGACAGTTAGCGGTCTTCGGGTCACATGTAGCTCTCAAAGGAGTTTTTATGCAGCCCACCAAGACAGACAGAAAATCCATTTTGAATCTAGATATCTTTCCCTTACGCGATCAAAGAATCGTGTTTCATTTTTCTCTATTAAAAAGAAACTGAAAGTGTATTTACTAAGAGATCATGTGCACAGTTTGTAGGATGAGATTACAAGGGGATTTCAGAATTTTAAGATGTATAATATTGAGCTTAAATTCAATTTTTCTTCTAATCCCATTACTACTGATAATAATATAGTACCTGAATAGCTACAACCTGAGCTTATTGACTTGAAGTCAAATCACAGCTTCAAGAAAATGTTTAATTCCATCACACTGAATTTCACAAATCTTTGTCAGTTGAAAAATTTCCCCATGTATGAAGAAATTTGCGGTGAAATTGTTCTTTATATTTTACAAAGTACATATTTGTGAGCAAATTTTTTTCTTGAATGACGACCAACAAGAGAAAATATAGGTGCAAGGTGACTGACATAAACTTTCAGGCTGTAATAAGTATTTCAACAAGCAATCTAGTAGCTCATCCGGTATAGTAGTTAGCGACGCAAACTGCTGTGCCGTTGGGACTGGGTTCGAATCTCGGAAAAGACATGGATGTTTGTAAATGTATAGTGTCGTCGCGGCATGGGGGGTAATTTAAATAGCCGTCGAGCCACAAATCCTCTCGTGAGGTTGGTGGAAGGGGAAGAGAGTTGGGAGACCCCTGACCACCCCCAGGGTGTTCTTCCTCTTTAAATTGGGGTGAAACCGAGTTAAATCGGTCTGTCACCAGTATGGTGCTCAAAGCTACGGCTAACGACAGGCGTCACTTAGACCTTTGCTATGATGAATTTCCTGTGCCTTGATCTGTCCATTGCCGATCAGGTGGCATTAGTAACATCAACACAAGCAATCTCACTTCTGATTTTTTTAAAAATTGTAGAAAAGTATGATTGGGGGGTACACACATATATCATTGAGGTCAAATTTAATGTGCTTGGTTCTATAGACAATAAGAAATTGATGCAGTAAATAAGTTGAATAAAACTGTCATTATTTTATTTATATTATATATTTATTTATTTATTTTTGTAACTAAGGTATCCGACTACATTTTGAACCGTGATTTTAAAAAAGGCGCATAAATGGACAATTTTCATGATATTTTGTGTCACTTAGATTAGAATACATGTATAAAATTGTTTTAAGGACACATTTTGACAAAACAAATTATTTAAATGCATTATTTTGGCAAAAAATTAACTTAGAATAACTTTTTTCAAAATGTTCTCCTTTTATAAAAAATAATTCAAAAATAATAATATTTTGCTTATATAAAGTAAAGACTTCTCCAGAGAGTCTGAACTATGATTTTTGAAAAATTCACATTATTTTTGGAGTTACAACCAATTGAAATAATTATCGGCGTTTTTTTCTTAAAATTTCTCCCCTCTGATGTCGTAAGACATGGATAAACCCACTTTTAAGTTATATATTTCAAAAAATCTAGTTCAACTTCTGTACAGAGGTCTGAGCTACATACAGGTAAAATATTATTATAATAAAAGCATTTTTCGCAAAAGGAGAATATTTTGAAAAAGGGTCATTCTCTATTTTCCTCTTTTTTGTCAAAATATTGTACTTAAATAATTTTTTATTATAATACTATTCTTAAAACCATTTTTATATGCATTTTCTATTCTAAGTGACACTAAATATCATAAATATTATCCATTTATACGCTTTTGCAAAATCATGGTTCCGAACGTATTCGGATACCTTAAATGTGCTTGGTTCTATAGACAATATGAAATTGCTGTCGTAAATAAATTGAATAAAACTATCACTAATTTACTAAAATTATGTTTATTTATTTATTTAATGGAATCATTTTTTTTAAAAAAAAGCACGATCCTCCTGTATTCTATGCTTCCTCAATGTGGCACATGGACCAAAACAAGTTGCTCACCGTGGTTTAGAATAATTATTAGTGCATTCCTATAAAAAAAACTTGCTTTTTTCATTTAAGCTTCGTTTGTATTCTTCAATCATTGAATGAATTTCTAGAGTTTCGCAATGCAGAATTTAATTTTAAAAAACAATTACATTATTCAAAAGTTTCTTATATTTATTTTTTGTTTCTAATTTAAATTTTTCTTTGGTCGCAAGAAATTTTACCTTTTAGAGGAAGATAAAATGGACAGTAAAATATAATTCAATACACATACATTTTATTTTTAACATTCATTTAAAAATTACAATATTCAAATATATTTTTCAAAAAATAATTACCTTTCAGATTTTCTAAATACTGAACAAATGCTTTATTTTAACTTCTGTGGCATGCTTAATTTTGTAGTCAAGTTTTTCCTGACTTTAACAAATTACCATTTTTGTTTTGTTTTGTAATTTTTTTTATCATTTTTTTTAATTTACTTATCTGTTTTAACTATTTGCTTAATTCATAAGGTCTTTAAATGCTTGACTTTTTTTTTACATATCAGCTTGGTACATAAGTAATATAGAATTGCAAATGAATTGGAAAAAGTATAACTGGGTAAAAATACTGCACAAATATATGTATTTCCTTTTAGACTAGAAGTGCGATTCAGAATATAAAATAAAAGCCTTTCCCCTTGTTCAAGGTAAAATAGTCGAATAAATAAGAATTGCATAGTGCAATATCTTTTAGATAGTTAGTTCGAAACAATATTCCCTTTATGATCGTTTACATACGATCTACTGATTTGGATCTTTTTGAAAAAAGAAATTATTATTTATATTAAATTTGATTATTTATAAATTAAACGAAGCCCAGGGGCTGAGTGGTTAGTGCATCACGCTTCCACACCACAGGTCCGAGTTTCAAAGCCCGGAATGGTCAAGGTTGACTCAGCCTTTCATCCCTTCAGTGAGTCTGTAAAGGGAGTACCAAGCTTGCTTGAGAGCTTAACCCTGGGGGTTCGTGTCGGACTGACCACTTGACCAGAACATCTGCTCATGCACCTCAGGGCCCATGGTCACGTATACTGTGTTGAGCACAGTAGGCCTTGGCCATCATGAGCTGTCGTGCCACTGAGTTAAGTTAATGAATTAAACAAAACTTATTTAAATACTTTAAATAATATAATATTTTAATTAATAAGTTGCAAAAATACAAATAAATAAAAATGAATTTTTAAAAAATATATTGTAAAATTTAATTATTGTCAACATATATATATAGGACGTTGTTAAGTAATTAATAAATGATCTAACGTGAAATAATGGTAAACTTGATAAATGTACATTAATCAAGGTTAAAAGAATCTTTACAAAAATTATCTCAGAAAGATCTTAAAAAATGAAATAGTTTCAAAAGTCTTAGTGAGGAAGGAAAAATTCCCCTGAAATAGAAATATTGTCTTAAGAAGTAGATTAAATGAAATTATGAATCGCGAATTCTGAGGTTCATTTTCTTTTTATGCTGTCAAATAGCTTTCAGAACACTACGCCGAAGGGTTGAAAAGTTTATTGAAAAATTATCGGATATGACTGGAGGGGGGGAAATAGTGAAAAAAGGAAGCTTTTTCATCCACCCGGTTCTTTAATTTTGATTCCTTAATCTAAGTACCTTTTTACAAATTTAATCCCCTTTTGTATAGCATATTAATTTTTAAAGTAAACAAAAGCTTTATTTGAAACTTATAAAAATTAATCATAATTAAATAATAACTATAATATAAAGTCAGAAAAATATGGAAGAAAATTAATTTTTCACAAATTTATTAATTTTATTTTGATTTATTTTTAAATTTATAAAAGCTGCAATTTGTAATTCTATAAGTATAGTTCCTGCTTATATAAATATTTTTGAAATAAAACACTAAATAATAGTTGAAACTTGAATATTAACATATGTATCTGACTCACAACAAAATATTATTTATAAATGCTGATTAAACTTTAAAAAATAACTTCTCTTTGAAACCAGGAATTACATAAAAATGTTTCTACTTAACTTTTAAGATTTTTTGTGAAGTTAATTTTTACTATAATTTTGTATTCTTTTTTAAAAGTATGGATTCCAAAAGAATATTTTTATGTGCTTTTGGCATCAAATGTGTTTTTTTATCAGTCATAAATAAAAAAAAATACATTCAATGCCCCTGTTTGAAATTAAGTCTGTTTATTAATTTTTTCTACGTTTCCTACTAGATGAACTTAAATTGACATGACTTATACCAACATAACTGCATCTTTGTTTGTGTTTAAAGCCTGGAAATGAATCCTATAAATATATTTAAATACTTTATATAAATTTAAAGGAATTCTCTAAAAAGTCTTTTCGCAAAATTTGTATATAAGTTTTTCTGTTGATAAAATTATAACTATCTAATTGATGTAAATAAAAATTCTAATTTGGATTCCAAATAAAATATACTTTTAAATCTGATAGACCATTAGAACTCCTTTAATTACTATGCTGATGCATTTCCTGTAATAAAGCCCAACTAAATATATGTGTTAGCTGAATTAAATATATGTATATATGTATGAAATTAATAGAAATCACATTACACTTTACATCAAATAATATTTATTAATGTTGTTTTATAATAGAGAAACAAAAAGTAATCTATAATTACAAACAAAAAAATGTAGACTTTGAATAAAAAGGAAGAAAATGAATAGGATTGCTTTTAGACTTAAAGTTTTTCATACCAAAAAAATTGATTAAATATTTAATTTCAGAAGTTAAACTAAGATTAAAAACTGAGCGCTTTAAAAACATAAGAAAATAGTTGTGTTGGCTTTTAACAGAACGTCTTACTCTTGAATTTCTTATATTTAAGCATTTTTTTACAGAAAAACTATTAAAAAGAACAGATGGAACTCCATTATCTCTGCTTGCCATATCACCCAAGAAACGTATAGCAAACTTTCTTAAATAATGTGATAAGATACAAATTTGTAAGATCTACTCTTTATAATTTTTTTCGTTTAATTCGTTTAAATAAACAAACTTCAGCATAAAATTTATTTCCGTGTTAAAAGCTTAAATGCTGAAGAGAAGAATTTATTTATGCTTAAGTGTAAGGACTTTTTTTGACAGAAAACAAAGGAAATATCCTAATTTTTTTTTCCTAATGGGCTGTAGGTTCCTAAAAGGGAGAGTCATTTCATGATAGCACCATCTTGTGGTGGCTTTCACTACGAAAAAATTCAATACTTGAATTAATCCCTCCTGATGTAAAATTTCAGAGACATTTTTAAGCAAAATGTTACTTTAACATTTTTCTGATACAATAATATTAAGTTTTCTATTACCTTTTAAGAATCTTTATAGAGAATTATTATTCAAAAAACAAGTGAAAACCCAGGTGTTATCCTTTTCATTTCTCATTAGAAATGTAAGACAAATTTTCTTAAGTTATAATACGGTATGAATTTAGATTCAATATATAATTCATCCAAATAGGCAATTTCCACAAAAATATTTTTGGTCATTCAAAAAAAAACGAAGCTTAAAAATATTGAAGTATATTATTCTTTTCTGTTTAAGTGTCATACGAAATTTTGATTAAAGAAAATTAAAAGTTACCAAAACTAAAATTCTTAGAACAATCTTTTGCAGACACTATCATTTGATAAACCAATTACATAGAAGATAAGCCAATAAATTCGTTTTTGTCTTCTTTTTAATATACTTAATTAAAATTCATACTTTCATTTCCTACTAACGGTCATATAAATAATTTTAAGGAAGTTTAATTTTTTTCTAAGTTAATATGACTTAAATGTCTAAAACGTTTATTTTCATTAATTTTATGCAAAGAAATAAGACAATGTAATTATCTGTCTGTCTCCTTTTATTGAAAGATTTTCTTTGAAATTTTTATCAATTTTTACAAGAGATTTATATCTTAAAAATACAAAAATTCATTTTAAAATCTATTCTTCAACTTATAGGCTTTTCTGACACTGTTTTATGTGACTTCTGTTTTACTTAGTAGTCAAAAGTACACTCATGTCCATAAATTAAGGATAATGAAGTTCAGGCAAAGAAAGAGAGAAGAAAAACAAATTTGACTTATTTGTAAAGTCTATTTATTAAACAAAAGATAAAGAGCAAATAAGATGCTATATGTTTGACATAATTAATAAAAATTGCGATTTTTACTCCTTGGAATAAATTTCAAAAAAGAACCTATTTACAAAAAAACAGTATAACATGGTTAGTATGATGGTTATGGAGTATGTCTCCCGGACGATGCAATACAGGCCTTACAACGCCTAGGCATGCTGAGTATCAAATTATCAATTTGATCTTGGGGAATATTACACCACTCATCAAGCAATGCCCTCCGAAGTTCCGGTAGACAGGTGGGAGGGGCTTGACGGGCTGCAATACGTCGGCCAAGCATATCCCACACAATCCCACACATGCTCTATAGGATTCAAGTCCGGTGAGTATGCTGGCCAATCCATACGCTTGATATCCTCCGATTGAAGGCATTTGTCTACAATGTTTGCACGGTGAGGACGGGAGTTGTCATCCATAAACAGAAATTAAGCACCCATGGCACCCCGAAACCAAATTACACGTTGTTTCAAAATGACATCCCGATATATATGAGGTTTGTCATCATTACACTCTGAACATACAGGTTGTGACGAATCAGTACGGAACCTTTCCACTAATCTTCTTAGGCGTCTTTTTGGGAAATATAAATTCGCGTTTATTTCCAATCAACTCCAAAAAGATGTACGGGATATTTAAATTTGATAAGGTATTTAAGTCGAGCGTTGCGAGATAGCAAGAGAGATGACGGAAGGTTATTGAACCAGTAACTCTAAATACATTACTAGAAGATTCAAGGAGATTAGATTCGTGAAGACGTCGTGCTGCGAGACGTACCAGAAAGCTGATATAAGCCAGCGGTAAATATAATTCACGTGCGCTTAAGATAAGCGTCAGTGCAAGCGACTTAGTTAAAGTTAATGAAAGTAAGAATTCGAATACGTGTATTTCTCGGATCTCCTATTTCGGTAAACCTTACTTGAGCTTAATTATTAATTAATTGCATTCTTAGTAATTTAATTTAATATAAAGGCAAATCCCTTTAAGCGACGTAACATTAACTTATTATATATTATCAGAGATTTTTTGAGAAAAGTATAATAATAAATAAATAAATATTATTATTATTCAAAATAGCTCTTAGTGGTTCTTTGCCTCAAATTAATCTTGGTGTTCAAGGTGTGACCTAGGGGGGTCATCACAGTGGCGCCCAACGAGTAAATCCCGAGTTTAGAGTCGGATATAATTTTCGAATCATGCATGAGTAGTATTTTTCGGGGGTGGAGAATGTGGTTGAATTTTTGGAAAATATGGATAATAACTTAACATATTACGAGATACCCACACAACTCGCTTGTGCATATTTAAAGGGTCATCTCACAGGACGGGCACTAGATTGGTTTGAGGCTGTAGGTTATAGGGTTGTTGAAGACAAGGCGACGGATTACGCGCACTTAAAGCAAGCGTTGTCCGAACAGTTCCCCGTGGTTAGAAATAGGTCGGAGTTAGAAACGCGTTTCTTTTCGTCATCTCAAAAGCATAACCAAAAACCGTCTGATTTTGTGTATGATTTGTTGAAGATTCACAAAATCTTAAAACTCGAAATGACGAGGAAGAATTGATCGATCATATTATTAGTAGGTTATAAACTCAGATTTTGGATTATGTAGAGGTTAGGAATCCGCAAACTACATCTAACCTCCTACAAATTATTGATAAGTATGAGGAACGGTTTCTAAATTGAAAGATCAGAGGTTCGAGTTGGGAATCTCGAGATATAAAACCAAACGAGAACAATCGTTTCCCTAACAGGAATCGACAAGAAAATTGGAGGGAAACGAGAGGTAACAATAAATACGCGGACAATAGTAGACCACGGAGAGAGTTCAATAGATTTGAGAGTCAAGGTGTTGTGGATAATCAGAGATTCGATGGTCGACGCCGAGGTGATCAATCGGATCATAGATTCCACAATCAAGGCGGTCGACAAGGTGGTTCGAGGAATTGTGCTTTCAGGAATCAGAATGATCGAAACAGATATTTAAACTTTTAAGCGATCGATGCGAGTATGGGGGTGATAGATCGCGCCGTACGGAAAATCTTCCAAATACAGAACACCGAACTATTAGGGTATCTTCATTACGAATGACTCCAGTAAACTTACCGTATGTCCCTATTCTTTTAAATGAGACATTCATTACAGCCCTTGGGAACACGGGGGCGGAGAAATCTTTCATATCAGAAGAGGTCTATCGCAAATATTTTTCGTATCGACCTCGTCAAAAAACGAAAGATAGAGTAGTGGCGGCACAGGGAGCCCCGTGTTGTCACTTAGGTCGGGTCGAATTACAGATTCGGATCCGAGAAGTCCAGAAAACCTGGGAATTTCACATTCTTAACAATATGCAGTACCAATGCATTTTAGGCATTGATTTTATGAAAGAGTCCAAATTAACTTTAGATTTCGATCAGAAATCTCTGATCATTCCAGATGACCAAATTTAGCAGTTACAAAAAGTGGAAAAGCCGGTCGAGATTGATCTATCAGATACAAAGCTCGGTGAAGGGCAAAAGCAAAAATTAAGGAATTTATTTAATGGTTTTAAAGGGCTATTTTCAGATCAGCCGGGGTTAACTCATGTTTTATACCATGAAATTGATACTGGGGACAAGGGGCCGGTAGTGTCGAGACCCTACAAATATGACAGGGTCAAAATAGGAATAATCGATTATCACTTTGAGAAAATGTTGCAAGAGGGTAATGATCCGTCCTATTCAATCCCCATACGCGTCACCAGTAATTTTAACGCGCAAGAATAATGGCCTTCCTCCGGATTCTCCTGAGGCGTATCGATTCACGACTGATTATCGCAAACTTAATGCAATAACTAAATACCCCCGATATCCATTACCGGTGATTGATGATATAATCATAAACATTCCGCATACCGGAGTGATGTCCACATTGGATTTAAAAAGTGGTTATTTTCAGTTGGCGATTAGTCCAAAAGATACCGCGTTTATCACTCGCAATAGCATGCTTGCATTCCTCAGAATGCCTTTCAGCCTTTCAGGGGCGGCGCCAAATTTCCAAAAAGCCATTGATATAATATTAAAATCTGTTATTGGGCGTTTCGTGTCGGTTTATATGGATGATGTTGTTATAACATCTCAATCGTTTAATGAACACTTAGATCATTTGAATCAGGTATTTACATTGTTGAGAGACGCAGGGCTAACACTAAATAAAGAAAAATGCCACTTCGCACGTAACAAATTGAAGTATTTAGGTCTTTTAATTAGTAAAGAAGGGATCGAAACAGACAATAGTAAAGTGAAAGCAATCACAGAAATGAAACCTCCTAAAAATAGCAAGGAAGTGTCGAAATTTTTAGGGATGGTGGGGTGCTATCAGAAATTTATACCTAAGTATGCAGATATACGTGAACCATTATATCGGTTAAAGAAAAAGGGGGCTAAATTTAATTGGTCGACAGAAGCACAGGATTCTTTTGATAAGATAAAACGAGCATTAACAGAGGCACCAGTTTTACAATTGCCGAATTTTACAGAACAGTTTAACTTACACTGGTGTGTAAAAATTAAGGACGAAACGGTTTTTTCAATATAACTTTGTACAAAAACTTTCCAAATCCCCACATTTAATACCGTAAGATCCCCAATACGTAAGGACATGTGTAATGTAAGCAACACTTACTAAAAGAGAAATCAGAGGGATAAAAAGAAGCTTGATTGAAAAAGTAGCATGGAGCGCAATGCGACTTAAGGCCGAAACATTCCTGTGATGGGTGTCCAGCAAGAAACATCCGGTCTTTAGTAGGGGATATGATCTCCCCTGACTGCTAGGCAGGTTTCACAGCGTCTGCCCATGCTGAGAATGAGGGTGCCAATGAGTTGTTGAGGCATTGCTGCCCATTCGTCTTGCAGCGCCAATCGAAGCTCCCGAATCGTTACTGGTGGTAAGGTACGAGCTGCCAAGCGTCTGCCTAGAAAATCTCATACATGCTCGATGGGATTGAGATCCGGAGATCGTGCCGGCCAATCCATACGTTCAATATCCTCACTCTCTAAATGCTGTTCGGCAGCTACTGTGCGATGACATGGTGCATTGTCGTCCATGAAAAGGAACTGCAGACCCATAGCGCCTCTAAAAAGACGCACATATGGAAGAAGAATCTCGTTACAATAACGGGTACCGTTGACTGAACCTGCGTCGAAGATGTGAAGGTCTGTATGACTACCAAGCATGATGCCTCCCCAAACGAGAACACCGCGACCTCCATACCTGTCCCTTTCAATGATGTTCGAGGGATGATTGCGGCTTCCCCGCTCTCTCCAGATGAGTATGCGATGAGAATCGCTACTCAAACTGAATCTGCTCTCATCTGTAAAAAGTACTCGTCCCCATTCATTGTCTCTCCAATTCCGGTGTTCCCGGCACCACAGAACGCCTTCTTCGATGGGCAGGCGTTAAAGGTACACACCGTACAGGGTGTCCTGCAAACAGACCACCACTGTGCAGTCTTCTGGCCACGGTAAAACGCGATATCGGTCGTCCAGTCGCCTGTGTCGTGTGTCTAGCGATTTCTCCCACTGTCTGCCGCCTGTTTCTTTTGTCCTGTAAGACAATATACCGGTCATCTGCGGGTGTGGTTCCTCGTGGACGACCACTACTGAACCCCCGGATAGCTGTTCCTGTAGTTTGAAATTGTCTCCAAAGTCGTGAAACGATGCTGTGAGCAATTCTGAACTCTGCAGCCACACTTGTCACACTACGTCCTTCCTCCAACTTCCCAATGATTCGACCTCGGGTAAAAGCATCCATATGTCGTCTAACAGATTGATTATTCGCCATTTCTCGCTGAGGCAGCAACTCGGTGTGATTTTAACTGCTATACGGCGTGCAATCTCTTTGCCAGAAATACTGATCTTACACCGACAACATGCTTTATACTACTCAGACACTCCCCCATTACGTCTACCTGCATATCTGCGCATGTGCTACCGTACATCACCTTACTTAATCTCCTGATTGGTCTTTCTGTCCGCTCTGCCTCTTCGTTCAGCTGATATGCTAATTTTTCGACTTCGTCCTTAATTCTTGCACACTAGTGTATTTACTGATGCTAGTGGGGTCGGAATTGGTGCTGTGCTTAGTCAAAACCACAGACCTATTGCATTCGCGTCTAAAACACTCAATAAGGCGGAACGAAACTATACTGTTACTGAACGCGAATGTTTGGCGGTGATATGGGCATTAAATAAGTTTAAAACTTATTTCGGATCCTTGCCGGTGAAGGTAATCACAGATCATGCGGCATTAACAAAGTTAACGAATGGGAAAAACTTATCTAGTCGAATGATTAGATGGGTACTCAAGTTATCCGAGTTCAACATAGAATGGGAACATCGACCGGGGGTCCAAAACGTTGTCTCCGACGTATTGTCGAGGAATCCAGTAGGCAATCTGGATGGATCACAAATTTCGTGCGCAGCTCTTCGAGCCCTAGCCTTAAACTCCGGAGAACAACTCATTCGAGAGCAAAAGGATGATCCTGAGTTAGGACACATCTATCGTTATTTAGAAAACCCAGACGACGGTTTCGTTAATGCGACTGTATGCGAGGGTTGGTCCCAGGATTTTAAACTTATAGATGGTCTACTCTTTTACGCGAAATATTCTACAACTCGTGGAGAACTAAGAGTGTATATTCCTAGATCGCTTCGCGAAGCAATAATGAAAGAATTTAATGATCTGCCATTAGCAGGCCATCTAGGAAAGAGGAAGACCTATTTTAAATTACGCGACAAATGTTATTTTCCACATATGAGGAAATATATATTTGAATATGTATCAACCTGTGACCGGTATCAAAATTTTAATTACAAAAACGCGCTACCAGCTGGTCGTTTAATTCCGATAGAATCGAATTACCCCAATGAAATTGTAACGTTAGACCTATTAGGCCCCTACCCCGCATCCCGACCCGAAAGATATAGATTTTTATTTGTAATAACTGATCATTTCACTAAGTGGAGTGAGCTTATTCCTTTACGAAATGCTTCGGCCCAGGCCATAGCTAACGCCCTTTTTGAGAATTATATTTCACTTTACGGAGCTCCGATTTCTTTAATTAGTGATAAAGGCCCCCAATTTATATCAGAGGTATTTGAACACTTAAGTCACAGGTTGGACATAAAACATATGAAAACGGTAACATACAGGCCGCAGGTGAATTTAACGGAAAGAGTTCATCGCAATTTAGGCCAGATGATAGCCTATTTTGTAAAAGAAAATCACGAAAACGGAGACCGATTTCTTCATGAATTTGCTTTCGCGCTGCGCACTTCAGTGAACGAGACAACAAATAAAACTCCGGCTGAGTTATTCTTAGGCAGAAAAATTATAACACTTTTAGCAAATTAATAAATTTCACAGAGGGCGCTGAATATGTAGGAAGAAACATTGAGAAATTATTCGATGAAGCAAGGCAGAATATGCGGAAACAACACAAAAATTTGGTAAAACATTATAATCGGAAAAGGAGGGAAGTTAACATCAAAGTAAATGATTTGGTGTTGGTACAAACTCATTTTATAAGTGCTGCGGGTAGGAGAGTGGTTGGAAAGTTTATGCCTAAGTTTGAAGGGTCATATAGAGTGTTGGAGGTTCGGAATAATGCCAGATGGGAGGATCCGAGATTGAAACGTAAAGTAGAGTCGAATGGATCAGGGGACAGGAAGGATTTAAAGTGGTCCAAAATTTGCAGAAAACGTTCTCTGCAGGGGTCCGAACGTAGGAACCAGAAAAGACCAACCCCTGAACCAAAACAGAGGACAAAAAGAGCAATTCCGTCCTCGGTTTCATCTCGAAATTATAAATATAGGAGACCTAATAACCCCTCCCAGAAATCACAGTCCATTGCAGGTCCCTCTCCTCAACAAGATTCCAGGCAGGCTAAGCCACCTACAGAAGGGAGCAGGCACGAAGGAAGTGGACAATAGAACAAGACCCAGGAGACAAAGACAACTGAAAACGGAACCGACAGGGCAGCTGACAGGAAACCTGTCCGGTCTAAACAGACGACAGCAGTGAGACCTTGTCCGTACTACCTACGCAGCCGAGTAAGATAACCCGAAGGATTTCCAGATGAGCGGAGGAACATCGGAATGGAAAGTATCCCACAGAACAACATCAGGAGAAGGAGCCTCAGTATGGAAGCCTTAGATGGAGATCCAGTGGATAGGAGCGAATGAAGGACAAAGAAAAATATCAGGTTGTATCGTTTCTTTCTTTTCTCCTTTCGAACAAGTGGTCGGAAGAATTATTGCAATGAAGCAATTCACGGGCGGATTTTTAATTTAAGAAGTCAAGCAAAAGTAGACACTCCAATGGGTGTGTTTTTTCTTGATTAGAAAAATCAGCTTTTGTATTAATTTTTTTGTATTAGTATAGAGAAAACATTTGTAAGAATGCATTTGTTTACTTCTATGTATGACTTCGCTAAGATGCGACAATTCCTTTCGTTGTTTGTTTTAGTGTTTTTTTGAAAATGTTTGAAATTATATGTATATATATGTGAGTATATTTTATCTCACATCTGGTGACTTGGGATGCGGCGTAATTAAGTAAAGCTAACATTTAATACTAACAAGCGCAGCATGTATGGAATGGGAATGTTAAGGAACCAGATGCTTCAATTGATGTATATGAAAATGTTATGTAAAAAATGAAGGAATCTGCATATACTATAGATGTTTGTTTTTTCACACAAAGAAATTCTCATTTCAGGATAGCTGACCCTGAACATTGTATAGTCAACAAAAGAAGCAAGATGCGAATCCGAATATGTTTTATAATATTTAAATAGATTTTTATGTAGATTTTTAAGTAGTTAAGTAAACCACGCAGGCAGGTTTTTTACCACTTCGGTGGTTTTTCCCTCGCCTCAGAGCCAAATGGGCGTGGTGTAGGGAAATCTAATTCTGTAAATGTTACGTCCTTTAAAGTGTAGTTTTAGGTCGTATTTATTTTTCCTTCCCTTAAGAAAGGAGAATTTTTAGTATCCCATTGGTATATATATATATTAAAGTCGTCGGGACTATAAATCAAGTCTAGGAACTGGTTACGTAATTCATTTTCAGGCCGTTTGTGACCTTCGAATAAATCCTGTTTTCTTTTTGGAGGGGATTATGACGAATCTGTACGGAACCTTTCTAGTAATCTTCTTAGGCGTCTTTTGGGGGAATATAAATTCGCGTTTATTTCCAATCAACTCCAAAAAGATGTACGGGATATTTAAATTAGATAAGGTATTTAAGTCGAGCGTTGCGAGATAGCAAGAGAGATGACGGAAGGCTATTGAGCCAGTAACTTTAAATGCATTACTAGAAGATTCAAGGAGATTAGATTCGTGAAGACGTCGTGCTGCGAGACGTACCAGAAAGCTGATATAAGCCAGCGGTAAATATAATTCACGTGCGCTTAAGATAAGCGTCAGTGCAAGCGACTTAGTTAAAGTTAATGAAAGTAAGAATTCGAATACGTGTATTTCTCGGATCTCCTATTTCGGTAAACCTTACTTGAGCTTGAGCTTAATTATTAATTAATTGCATTCTTAGTAATTTAATTTAATATAAAGGCAAATCCCTTTAAGCGACGTAACATTATCTTATTATATGTTATCAGAGATTTTTTTGAGAAAAAAGTATAATAATAAATAAATATTATTATTATTCAAAATGGCTCTTAGTGGTTCTTTGCCTCAAATTAATCTTGGTGTTCAAGGTGTGACCTAGGAGGGTCATCACAAGGTCAGTTCTGGAACCAAGAATAATTCCTCCCCAAACGAGCCATCCTCCACCACCGTAACGGGGTCGTTCAATGGTGTTCTCTTGGTGGTAACGGGTACCTGGCGCTCTCCATATTAAAGTCCGGTGAGAATCAGACTGCAAACTAATCCTGGACTCGTCGAAAACATCACACAAGACAACTGTTGTGGTGTCCACAATGCATGCTCTCTACTCCAGGTTAATCGCAGGCGACAGTGAGTTGCGGTAAGTGGAACACATCTGAGAGGCCTACGAGCATATAGACCATTGTGACCTAAGCGTCTGTACACGGTCTGCCTTGAAACTGTCGCACCGGTAGCTGAAGAGAGCTGACGAGACAGGTCTGATGCTGTGCTCCGTCTATTTCTTTTGGCAGTAACTGCCAAATACCGGTCCTCATTCGGCGTTGTAACTCGGGGGGCGACCTGTGCTGTAACATCTACTCGCAGTACCATCATCTTGGAATCGTTGCCAAAGCCTGGAGATGACACTCTGAGCGATTCCAAGTTCTTTGGATACTTCCAGCTGGGTATGTCCACATTCCAGTCGTCCAATAATTCTACCACGTAAAAAATCATCCAAATGCTTCCTTTGTGCCATAACTATGCGGTTATTGCACTGAAAGGCTTTTAAATCACGTGTGAACAATTTTACTAAACTAACTAAACTAAAATTAGATGATCGCAGGCGCCTATTCCCAGAAGGATGGGAGAAAAAGAAACACCATGATTGAAGTTAAAATAAATACCGAATACTCCCACGAAAAGCGGGGAGGGATGACGTACCCCAAAGCACGAGCGTTCTAACAATTTTACTTCTTTTTTACCATTCCTTATATCCCCCTCTCTTACACTCTCGTCATTGTGACGTACTATCCGCGCCATCTGGTGGTTTTCTGTAATTTGCATCTTCTTCTTCAAGATGTGTGTGATAATTCTACAGGTGAAATTTTTATTTTAGAGTTCAATTTCTGTGTGATTCTGAATTATTCTTAATTTATGGACATGAGTGTAGTAGATAAGAGGAATTTGGTGGAATACTGTAAAAAAGAAAAGCATTAGCTTTTTTAAGAAGAAAAAACGTAATACACATGATTGATGCAATTTCCACTCTAAAAATTGGTTTTCTTTTCCTTTACAGTTACATTACTCTTCTCCTCTCCTGAACTTAGTTTTATCTTTAATATTATTACATTAATTGGGGTTCGAGGATTTTATGCAGATTATTCGGAAAGAACAAGATACTTCTTTAAGAGCGATGAAAATTCATTGTCGATAAACAATCTTTGAATTACATGATTCAACAACAATATTCGCAGAATAAATCTCAGAAGATCTTCATACCTTCAAGTGCACTCTAAAATACTTCAGTGTCTAATATACAAGTATGTGAAAGTTTATTCACAAGCACTGCTCGTCCTAATCAACATCCGCGCTAATTGCTATTTGGCTCTTAAGATCACGGCAAGACTACTAATTGCTAGTAAAGATAAGTTTAGGCGAGCGTCTCCCTATTTATAGGCCTCGCAGATCCTTCAAGAAAGATCCACTTGCGTCACAAATCGTGAAATTAGTGTATTTCTGCACTAAATTCCAGAAGAATCCATAGGGTCCCGATCTCGCGAACTTGGCTTTATCGCCAAGATTTCACCAAGTTCCCATTGAATCGCCATTATAACGCAAGGGACGGCGTTTTTCCGAATATTACAATTTTAACATAAATTAAATGTAACATAGAGTAATATAAATACAGTACACATCCAAATACAAATTATTTACACTATTTTACACAAAATTCGTAACAATATTATTTTCAGTAAAATCTCTGGAAAACACAAGTATTATGTTTTTGAATAAACTTTTGATGTAATAGCAGTTATTTAAACCCCATGCGCGTAACAGTCATCTACTTACAGTATAATAATTTTAAAAAAAATTGCTCATTAGCTCATCTTTGAAACTTAATTCTTAACTCTACTTCAATACACATTTCACTTTTTATTTCATTAAATCTCTGGTATTTTCTTTTTCTCCAAAGTCTACAGTTTCTTAGAATACTACCCACAAATTAATAAAATGAAAAATTGCAATTTCTTATACTAAGATTAAATTTATGTAGTAATACTTGCAACACAGAAATTTTTAATATCGGTGTAATTTTTTATGTATATTTTTTTCTCTTTGCAAATTTCAATGAAAACTTAACAATTTAAGTAATCACTAATAATAGTAAATCATTTCAAATTTGATTTAATTAAAAAGGATTTCAAATAATGACTACTCTTTGTGTTAATCATACCCTATTCATTAGGGAAAGATATATTATTTTCAAAAAAGTTGTCTCAAATAAGATGCCTGCCTTTTATAAATATCTCATCTATATATTCATGAATATTTCCAAATTCTTTAAAAACTAGTTTCACTTTTGGTATGAATTTCACTGTAAATCCTTGAAAGCTACAAATTCCAGGCAAATAATACGATTTTTCAAATTATTTACAACGAATGATAAGATGAAACGTTGCATTTATTTTATATTTTCTCCTTATCCTCGAGTTTGTGTTTCTCGTAAGTTTTTAATATTTCATGAGACTTCAAATAACTTTAGTTTCTTTTTTGCATCTTTTTACTCTATATTCTAAACATAATATGATTCTTATTAAAAATTTGCTTTGGATTTCAGTAATAATTAATAAATTCATCATGTCTAAGCGCTTACAAGCTAAACAAGCAATTCAGTAAGATTTCTCGTGAATTTTAAACTTATTATTTACGGAAGAAATAGTTAGAATAATAGTTAAGACTTGATGTCTTTCATGTTGCGGTGGAAGTTTATTTTCTAAATTTTCATCACAAGATTTAAAATTTATTTTGAGAGAAAACAACGAATTGTAAAATTTAAGTCAAAAGGAAATCGGTGTCCTCTTTAACATCAAAATAAAATTTTCTGTGCTTAAACTAACGGCGTAAGCTTAGAAGCAAATATCCCGTCAATTTCACTTCGGAAATTTATTAACCGGTAGGTTTTAAAATAATTAAAAATAAAAAGGAAGTTATATATTCTAAAAATTAAAACCAAGTGGAAGGTATTATGTTAAAAAGAAAGATTATGTTATCTTAAGGTATCCGACTACGTTCGAGACCGTGATTTTGCAAAAGTGTATAAATGGATAATATTTATGATATTTAGTATCACTTAGATTAGAAAAAGTATATAAAATTGTTTTAAGAATATTATTACAATAAAAAAAGTATTTAAGTAAAATATTTTGACAAAAAATTAACATAGAATGACCAATTTTCAAAACATTCTCCTTTTATGAAAAATGCTTCTATTATAATAATATTTTGCTTGTATATCAGTGTTTTTCAAACTGGGGGGCGCGATAACCTTACGAGGGGGTCGCGAGCATATCGAAAATAAAAGATTTAAAAAATGATTAATTTACTGGAATGAATTAAAACAAAATACTTTCAGACATAATAAAAAAATGCACTTTTACTCTGATATAATTTATAGACGCGCGCGATATTAAGTCATCAAAAATAAAAATTTCTTCAATATCTAATTAACTATCTTTGATCCTATAACCAAATAAAAAGAACTTTTATTTGATTTGATGTAAACCCATGATGAGAGACTTTTTTATTACGCTTTCTTTTTAAAACTAACATAATACTCTTTCAGAGAAAAATCAGATTCAGACCCAGAATCAAAAAAATTTAGGAACATAAAAAATTCATCACTGTCATTATTTTTGAAATACTGCGCATTATAGCTGTAATCTGTTTGACCTTCTAAGTTATTGGTACAGTTAGTTATGACCCCTCTCTTATGTGTTTGTTTCTCATTTAGGGAAGTTGTAAGTAATGTATTTCTCTGTTGCGCTTTTTTCCATGCAAAAGAGTTTTATGATATTTGGGAAACCACGGAGAGCACATACACACACTTTGAAGAATTACTAGGCCAAGACTTATTTTTTGAGTATTAAACATATAAAGCATAACGAAAAACATTTTACACGATTTTTTTAGCAGTAACGTACATATTATCATAATGAACATACTTTTTACCCGGAAGTGGGCGCGCGAGACACACATATTACGAAATCGTTAATTCTGGCAAAACTGTTTATTTGTTACCAAAGAAAAATTGAAAAGTCCTTGAAAGTAGGTAAGTAAAATTTCTCTTAGTTAAATTATTCACTGAAATCATGATTTGTATCGTGTCCAATAAAATAATTATAAAAATAAAGGATTCGGGTGACTCAATTACCACGCTCGATCGTATCGAGTGCGCGCCTGCTCCCGGGTTAAAACATGTTGAAGTCTTTTCGCTTTAAATATTAAAAATAATACAATTATTCTTCATCGGATTATTATATTATTGTTCATTATTTAACATCAATTCTAAATGCTAATTCTGTGAGGTTTAAAATTACAATTCGCTTAAAACTAATTATAATTTCAGCAACCCTTTTTAAAAAATCATTTAAATTTTTTGTAAACATTGTCGAGCACTTGGCTTTGCTCTCCTTACAATTCAGCTATTATATCAATAATGTTTTATTTTCTTATAAATGAACTCGAGCAAAGAGCGGGCACTTCAGCCGGTATACTTTTAATGTATCAGTGCTGCACAGAGTATTTTATAACTAATTAATCAGTACTAAATTAAGAACAAGTTTAATAAGTATTAACGACTTCCATGGGCTTGTGTTGCAAAGCAAAGGTTTTATAAGGTTTTTATACTTATGAGATTATAAATTGACCCTCTGAGTTCTTTTTCTATATTTAGCAGATATCTATATTTTGTCTTCTAAGCAGCCACCGCATTTTGCAATATGTTCAGTTTAAAAATTAGAGAAAGGAAAAATAACATAATAACTATACTATTATTTTATTTATTTATTTTTTGCTAAAAAGTAGTATACAAAATTTAATACTTATGTTACTAAATTGCATGGTTTATGATTAAGATTGCATATTGTATCTTTAGCGTCAAAGTGCATTATTATTGCATTCAGTACATTATTAATGTATAAGGGAGTGCGATAAAAATTGTGATCGAAAAGGGGGGCGCGAGTATTGAAAGTTTGAGAAGCACTGTTGTATATAGATCAAACTCCATACAGAGACTCAACTAGAATTTTTGAATATAACTTAGAAATGGATTTATCCATATTTTATTACAACAGAGGAAATAAATTTTAAGTGAGAAACGCCGATGATTATTTCAATTGGTGAAAACTCTGAAAATAATATGAATTTTTCAAAACTCTTACTTGAGACCCTCTGGGAGAGTCTTTACTTTATCTAAGCAAAATATTATTATTATTATAGAAGTATTTTTTATAAAAGGAGAACATTTTTGAAAAAAGGTTATTCCAAGTTAATTTTTTGCCAAAATATTGTATTTACATAATTTCTGTCATAATGTCCTTAAAACAATTTTATACATGTATTCTAATCTAAGTGACACTAAAGATCATGAAAATTATCCATTTATGCGCTTTTTTAAAATCACGGTACTGAACGTAGTCGGATACCTTAAAACATATTTTTGTTTCAAATAAAGTGGAAAGTTTATATTCATGAGTTAGTTCCTAATCACTTATAGAGTATCTTAAGTATTGCGTTTCTAAAAATTTGATTTATCTTCGAAAAAATTTATTTCATTTTAAATATGGAATTTATTACCCAATCTATTTACATGTATTGTAATGACAGCTATTTTACTGTTAAGAAATGTTATACAATATTAGAACATTTAAAAAAATGTAACGTTATTCTTTTTAAATTTATTTCTAACTTATATTCGTACCTACAGTTCCGGTATCTGATGAAGTTACGCTTAAGAAATTTGAACAATCAAACAATTCTTCTTGCAGAAAATTGGAACGTAAACTGTTCACGTATTCATTTTGAAGTTACAGATACTTTAATTTATGGGCGAATATTTTAAATAGAAATAAATGTAAATATTTTTGAGGGGAAAAATTTAATAATGCTTTAAAAGAGTATAGTTAGAAAACTGTTATCTCCTTCCACACACAAAAAGTTGTTAGTTTCATTATTTATTATAAGATTCATGAATTAATTTAGTTTTTTTCCCCAAACATGTCCATTTAAATCAAATATTGTTTTCACTGCAAATGATAAGGAACAAAGAACTGAAATTTTAATACCAAAATAGGAAACCAGCTCCTGTTTCCCTTATACTTCTAAGCAATTAATTTTCCAATGACAATGCATAATAGTCACATATCGAATTTTTTGAAACAATTAATTTAAATTAGTTAAAAGTAATCTTATATCTATGTTTAATTTTGAGGGATTTGAGAAGTGTAACTAAAATTTCTAAAATTTAGGGTTTTTTGAGAGTTAAACATAGATTATGGCCCTCTCGTTCTTAGTAACAAACTTTCTTCAATCGCAGGGAAACAGTTTGAAATATCTAGAATTAATGAGCTAATTCTTTTTTATTCTAAAATTTTTGGAAGAAAATACTTAGATTTCAAGATAATTATAGATCTGTGTAAATATAGCAGTTACACAATTCACATTTTTTCATAACATTCTAAGACCTTTCTTGATTATGGTTGTATTTAAATGGTTTGATGGTTTTATGAACACCACACTTAGAAGCAACACGAGGGTATAGACGACGGCCCTAGTAATTGTGAACCACAGTTAAAGTGACGCATGGCTTGATAATAACAACGTCGGTCACGAGTTTGAGATCATGGCCTCTCAGCTACCGAGGCCACGTGTGAATGTATGTTAGAAACAAAACAGTCAGTAAATGGCTTGTGTGCTGTGTGTTTTTATAACTTTTCTTATAGGTTCTTAGTCCTAAAATCTATAAAATGAAAGTTAGCATAGCTCAAAATTTTGTTATTTATCACTCTTAACTAATTTAAAATTCTTGCACTTCTTAGTTTTTTTAAAATCGAATTTCCCGTCATAATTGGATCGAATGATATATCTCATAACTTTATTTTTCACCAATTACGATGGTGAGGTCTTGGCTGTCTATGAAGCTACAACGCAATTACTAGCTGCTGCAAAAGTTGTCTTCTTCATCGACTTCCAAGCTACAAATTTAGAGAATTAAGCAGTAATACACCAACTAACTGCCTTAAGGTATCCGACTACATTCGGAACCGGGATTTTGCAAAGCGCATAAATAGATAATTTCCATGATATTTAGTGTCACTTAGATTAGAATCTAAGCATAAAATTGTTTTAAGGACATTTTGACAAAAAGAATTATTTAAATGTAATATTTTGGCAAAAAATTAACTTAGAATAATCTTTTTTCCAAATGTTCTCCTTTTGTGAAAAATGGTTCTATTATAATAATATTTTGCTGTAGATAGCTCAGACCTCTCTACAGCTGCCCAACTAGAATTTTTGTAAAATTCACATTATTTTCAGAGTTACCGCCAATTGAAATAATTATTGGCGTTTTTTTCTTAAAATTGCTCCTCTCTGTTTTCGTAAAATATGAATAAACCATCTTCTAATTTATATATTTCAAAAATTCTAGTTGAGACTCTGTAGAGAGGTCTGAGCTATATACAGGCAAAATATTATTATAATAGAACCATTTTTCACAAAAGGAGAACATTTGGAAAAAAAGATTATTCTACATTAATTTTTTGCCAAAATATTATAATTAAATAAATTTTTTTGTTAAAATCTCCTTAAAACAATTTTATGTATGTATTCTAATCTGAGTGACACTAAATATCATGAAAATTATTCATTTATGCGCTTTTTTAAAATCACGGTTCTGAACGTAGTCGGATACCTTAACACAATTCAGTGCCGAAGTGAAATTGTGTAAATAATCTCATCTGGCTGGGTTGTGATTTTGCATTGGGTCCCAAGTCATGTTGAGATCCTCGGCAATGAGAGAGTCGAACAAAAGGTCAAGCAGGGAGTCGAGTCGTCTCAACCGAAAGTCCCTTTGACCCTCAGAAGAGCAAAGAGCCTTATTTCTACTTACTTCCGTGACCAAGAGCCTTGGAAAGTCATGGGAAACCCTGAAAACTAAGGGTCCTATAACGAGGCACCTGGAGAGAGCCGAGGCTGTCACCTAACCACCGAACTTGACTTTTGGGAAATATACCTCCACTGGCTTGGCCTGGCTGCTGAAGGGTCCTACCCGCTCTGCAGACATGTCAGAATTGATGGCAATCACCTGCTCCAATACAATAGACTCGATGAAAACGGACTGATGTCGTCGTCAGTCGGTTCTAGGAGACTCAGCGTCAAATGTTCAAGAAGCGTTGGATAAATAAATAACTTTATTGTTGAAATATCATTTAGATTTTTATCACCATAGCATGGAAAAATAATTATTTTAACGATAAAACAATAATATTAAAATTTTAATAAGAAAGTTTGTGCAAAATAATATAAAATTTCTTTTATACATGGAATATTATAGCAATTTTTCATTGACGACTTTTGAAGCAAAAGCGTATTTAAAGGAGATAATATTCTTACATTTAATGCTCAAAAACAGTCTCTAATAACTAATAAAATAAAACCACATACATCTCGTAAAATATTTTACCGAATCTGCCAGTACATTTTTAGAATACTCTTGAGCTGTTTTCGATAGTTTTCAATGAAAAGTGTCCAAAACTCAATCGAGAGACTTTCAAAAAAGTAAGATTAAGAATTTAATCATGAGTTAAGTAAACAATTTTTAAATCTCTCCACTTTAGAGCGAAAACAAAACTAATTTTCTTTTAGAGGTAAAGCAAAATTCTTAGTAAAAATTTATTAAAGAAATATAAAAATTTCCTGCGGTTGTTTTTTCCCCAGTTTTTATTAATTGTAACGATTTTGCAAAAATAAACACAAACGCCCAAAAGAAATAAAACATAAGAAAAGTCTAAAATAATGTACACCCGTATAAAAGTAAAAGAAAACTTGTCTGTTTATCAATATTAATTGATCTGGCTCCCTAAAAGAAGTCTCGAAACCCAAAAAAAATTCAAAAGTTACTTAACTCATTTTTTCTACACAATTTCGAAATAACGTGATCCTTAGAAAAAAATCACATTTTTTTCTACACGTCTGAATTACTCTAACACGATTCCAGATCGTTGACTGTTACGATTACTGATCAGTTAGCCACAACGTTTTTCCTTCGAGTTTACTAGTGCAGTTATTCTAAAGAGGATATTATTAAAAAATAAATAACAGACGCGACCCAATCTAGAACATAAATAAATAACTTATTTTTTCAATAAAAAAAGTATATGCTACGAATTATTTCCAATTCAGTCTACTCAAAATGGTATTACCGGAACAAACATCTCTGTGAAATCTTTTACTATGGATTTGGGGTACATCCTTCTGAAAAAACCATATTACCACAAAAAAAATTTAAAAAGTCATATTATTTCTAGACTTTTCATATTATTTTTCTCTTTTGATACATAGTTGTATGCGTTAAGAATCTTAGTAGAACATGTAGAAATTTAATATATTGATAGGATATGTTATGTCAAATGCATAAGTATTCAAAGCTTTTGGAATATAAACAGTTATGATGTTAAATATTTGAATTACTGTTACAATCATAAATGTACAACTGTTTAATATATAAATATAAATACACCAACCTAAAACCTTATACTGTTGAGTTTTCATCTTATCTACACGGTTTTTTTTCGATTTAAATAACTTTTTATTTCATCTTAAAAGATTTTGGAATATGCGAAACGTATTTCCATCTTTAAAAATTGAATCTTTTTAAAATTTTAGACGGTTTTGAGGAGAGCACATCTACCCTAGAAAAAGATATTGGCTGTTAATGAACTATCAACATAAAAAACAATGGATCTTTTCAGCTTAACAAGTAATATAAAAAAAAATAAGTAAATGCCTACTTAGGTCAATTTATTTAATTTAATTTAATAATTAATGCTTGGAAAAACTGTATTACCATTGTGTCATCTACTACAAGTTAAAACAACATATTTGAACTTGAGGGGCGCCATCTGTTGTAGTTTGTTGTAACTTCATCGGCAATAACGCAGAATAAATTTAAAATTAAAAATAAAATTTAATTAATGAAGTAATATTAGAAAAAAACTGTATTAACATTAAGTTCCATCCCCCTACAAATTTAAAAAAAGTATTTGAACTTCAGTGGATGAATAAAAAGTATTTTATTAACGATTGAAAATTTAAACAAGATATATATATAAATAAATATATATAGGAAGAGTGTGAACTAATAGTAGGAATTGAAAAATATATTATTTCAAATTATACATTTAGTAATCCATTTTCTTGCATGCCGGTATTGATAAAAGGAAAAAAAATTCTGTTATTCTGTTTGCAGCCTGAGATAGATATCACTGCTTAGAGAAAGCAAAATGGAGCTAAATTATACTGCTCTACGAGTGAACTAATGAAGCGATTTATTGAATTGTAAATGAGACTTTTCGTAAGCTGTAATGAAATGCTTTGACAGATTTTAGTTCAGAATGGTATTCATAACTCAAGTTCCGACTTTCATTTCATTTCCCAAATTTCAGGAAAATTTATTCAAGAAACTTGTATCCAATTACTCTACACAGAAACTTTTATTTTGCTTTGTTTCCCAACTGTAAACTTTTAAGAATTCGTTTTTCCTCATCCCATTTTAATTCAGTAATTTTATTTAATTTGTATTTTTTAAATAAAATATTATTTTAAAAGTAAATTTGTTAGACAAAAATGTAACAGAATGCTTAGAAAATATTCTTTTCACTTTTGAATACAATCAGACAAAATCATAACAATTTTATACTAATAAAAAGTTCCTCAAAACTTCCTAGTTCAGAATCAGATTTTTTACTCTGAATATACTTCCTAAACTACTCGAAGTAATATTCAAAGTATAAGAATTAGAAGTTTTAAAATAGACAATTTAAAATTTGGAAAAAGAAAACAATTATTGATGTTTGCTTTTTTTCTTTATTCTGTTTTGTGTGATTCATACTTCATTGCAATAGCTTTACAAGTTTACCATTTCAAAAAATAAAAATAATTATTTGTCAATTGATTCGAAGCATTCTCCTAAGGCTCTGCATAGAAACTTGACAGTGAAACTATGACAGTGGTTTACAGTGACAGTATTTATGGATCAAAGTGCCATTTTTAGTAATGAAATGTTTAATGAGGTTTAGAGACATGCATTTAAATAATTTTGACTAGTGATTATTCAGAAAATAATAATAAAAAAACTAAAAGCTATCAACTTATAAAACTCTGTATTTACTGCGAAAAATACATTTTGCACTGTATGTAAATGTATTAAATATATATATATATATATATAATATATATATATATATATATATATATATATATATATATATATATTAGTTATACGTGTAATTCAAATTAAAGTAAGAATAGTGTGACATTTATTGTTATACATTAGGTGACAAACAACTTATATTAGGCTTGTAAGATGCACTGGCGTAGCTAGTGCTTCGGGGTCGGGGAAGAAATTCCTTGGGGGGAGCTGTTCTTCAGGGCCCCTTAATACCTTAGAATTTTTCGCTTACGCTTTTTGGAGCTCATGTAGCTTGGAGGACCCGTATCATACATACGGCTGATATGGCTGTAGCTACGCTCCCCATATCAGCTCGCCATTTTAGTTACTTTTAGCAAAATGCACGCTGAATTGGAATCCTCTGCCAAGCGATTTCAAAGTAATTAATTCTTTTTGCTCTGGTTTCCTTTTTTGACAAAAGGATTTGTGACCATAACAAACGAGTGTGCGCCCCGCGACCGATTCCTCGCGTTTGTTCGTAATACTTCCTATTGAACTCTGTTATTTTTAACTAAAAGGCAAACTGTTTTGATCATTAGCGGGCCCAAAATATTGTGTCGCATGCCATCAATGGCACGCGGGCCATTGGTTCGCCATTTAAAATTTCCGAAACTCAATCAATAAGGAACTATATTTACACATTTTGTAAATCCTCATAAGTCAAAAACATTTAAGTAAAATCTTACAAAATTTCATATTTAAAACTTTTTTACCACCAGAAAATTCTGCAAAAAAACATAAATAAATTATTTTATTTAAGAATACTTACTAAACGTAATTAATTAAATCGTCAGGAGAGAGCAAACCTAGTTCCTGTTTGCAGCGGTCTTAATTTTAACCATTTTGTGAAGAAAATTTCAAATATATTTTATTAAACCTGCCTCATTTTAATAATATTCATTTTATGTTACAATTAAAGCAGTTTTGCGCGAAAAATGTTATACATAAAAAGTTAATCTCATATATAAGTTTTAATATGCAATTTTATTAAACATTTATTGTAATATTTTTATTGCAGTATATAATATACTAAATCATAATTCAAAATCTAATCTAAAATTTAGGTCTCCTTTTGAAAAAAAAAACTGCGAAATTTTAATCAGTGCAGTGTGCATAAATATATCGTAAGAACTATACTAAACACTCAGTAGAAAACAGTGCTCAAAATATCGAAAATATTCACAGATTTTCAGAGCAGTAAGAGAAAAGAATATTTTTCTCCGTATTCAATATAGATAATCTAATCTAAATTTGAACGTAAAAGTAACGTAAGATTAAATATAATATACCTCAGGGGTTTTTGCATAATGTTTTTGATATGTACATACATAGATATATATATACAATACAAAACAAATAACCATTCAACAATTGCAATACGCACGCATGATCGTGCGTAACACTCCTTGGAGTTGGAAGGTATGAAACAGTGGTTGCTGAATAAACAAAAAAAATGGGTTAATAGTTGGTATGGTCCCTTCTTACAGCTATAAGGCTTCCCAGCGTAATGTTATGCTTGAAATAAGGCAGTTTATCAGTTCTTGTGGCAATTGGTCCCTCTAGTTCAGCAACGTTGTTTTCATTTCCTGTATGGTTCTCGGAGGAGAGTTACGAGTAGCAATAACCCTTCCCAGAGCATTCCAGACATACTCTATGGGGTTGAAGTCTGGAGACTTGGCTAACCAATCCATACGACGAATATTCTCACTCTCTAGAAATACGTTGACCAGAAAAGCTCTATGTGTCCTAGCTTTATTGTCCATTAAAATGAACTGGGGTCACATGTACCTCTGAAAAGGCGAACCTAGGGTTCCAAGACCTCATCCCTATACGTCACACCAGTCACAGAGCCTCTTTCAAAGACATAGAGAGGTGTACACCCATCCAACAGGATGCATGCAAAGACCATTAAACCTCTTCCACAATAATTGTCAATTTCGCGGACATTGGTGGGTAGGTAGTCTCAGCCCCTGGTTCTCTCAATATAAACGTATGGCCAGACTCATCAGTGACAGAACTGTCACCCATTGATCCGTACTCCAATCTCTATGCTGTTTACATCATGCAAAACGGACTCTCCTGCTCGTACACTTGAGTGGGACGCAAACAACTCTCTCTCTCATGAAGTCTTTTTGAAACAGTTGTGACGAATCTGTACGCAACCTTTCCACTAATCTTCTTAGGCGTCTTTTTCGGGAATATAAATTCGCGTTTATTTTCAATCAACTTCAAAAAGATGAACGGGATACTCAAATTAGATAAGGTATTTAAGTCGAGCGTTATGAGATAGCAAAAGAGATGATGGAAGGCTATTGAGTCAGCAACTTTAAACGCATTTTTAGAAGATTCAAGGAGATTAGATTCGTGAAGACGTCGTGCCGCTAGACGTACCAGAAAGCTGATATAAGCCAGTGGTAAATATAATTTACGTACGCTTAAAATAAGCGTCAGTTTAAGCGACTTAGTTAAAGTTAATGAAAGTTAAGAATTCAAGTACGTGTATTTCTCGGATTTCCTATTTCGGTAAACCTTACTTGATCTTGAGCTTAATTATTAATTAATTGCATTAATAGTAATTTAATTTAATATAAGGGCAAATCCCTTTAAGTGACGTAACATAATAGTATTATATGATATCAGAGATTTTTTTGAGAAAATTATAATAATAAATAAATATTATTATTATTCAAAATGGCCCTTAGTGGTTCTTTGCCTCAAATTAATCTTGGTGTTCAAGGTGAGACCCAGGGGGGTCTCCACACAGTCCTCCTTGATACATGGGTTACTGCTGCTGCATACAAGTAATGAGAGAGCTGAGAAGTTGTAGTCTCGCTGTTACGCCTCGCTGTAATGGATAAATGAAGATCTTATCTGGCCGTTGTGGCTCTTGGACGACCTTGCCTAGACTTTCTCTCGATAGATCCAGTATCCTGGAACTGTTTCCATAAGTTACACACGACGCTGGGCGTTAAATTAAACATTCTACAAATCTAAAGTTGACATTAGCCTGCTTCTATCCTCCCCACAACTCGCCACCTCATTCCATCATCTAAACGTTCGTGGTTACTCATTTTTACTGTAACAATTTGAATTGAACCGATTGCTTCAAAGTAACACCAAGAAATTTGCCGAGATGTGCTGGCGAACGAAACACGCCTTAAATTGCATACGCTTATAAAGCCTGTTTTTCTTCTTTGTCCACCTACACGCAAGTGTACGCTTACGTATTTGCCGTACAAGATTTGAATTTTTACCTAGAAGCAGTGGTTTTTCATTCAGTTCAGTACTTTGCATGCAATTCGATAAAATATGCAAATTCTCTTAATTTATTTCATCAGTGTAGAAAAAATGTTATTTTACAATACTTTTAAAAATAATCATAGTGTGGATCAAATATGTTACTAAAGTACAATATGTTTCATATAGGTATCATCTCAAAATCAATGAAAGCATATCTAAGAAAATTTAAGGCAATAGTTCATAGTTAAAAAGGTTTTATCTTCTCTTGGAAAAATTACATGATGTTCTAAGTTCAATAAATAAAAGTATTGTGCATTATCTCTGAAAAATTAATGATAACCATTCAGGTTCCATTGACCATTTTTTAAATTTCATGTAGCCTGTGAACATCATATACTGCTGATCATATTATTCAGAAGTTATTTATTTATTTACTTAGATTTCTTTTTTATGTTAAAATGTTAAAAAAATATTTACCACATTTTTTAAAAATTATTTTTTAAAAAACACAATATTAATATCATAAGAAGAAATATTTTTTTAAAAAAACACAACAGTAAGGAAGAAAGAGTTTATATAAAAAAATACTTTATATGAAATAAAATTATCTTTCCGAATTTAAAAATTATTGTTCAAAGCTTCATTTTTAAACATTTTTTTCTTTATCTTTATAAGTACTAAACTAGAAAAAATTAGCTGGTGATGTAACTTTCCATAATTGAAAGTATTTAATAAAAACTAAATAAAAGTAATTTACTGATCAAATAGCCAATTAATCATGCAACATATAATTTTATCCTCTCATCGACAAATAATTCATATGGAAGTAGAATACATGTCCAATTCTTAAGACACATAAAAAGGGAATATTTATTACCTCTAAAAGGTTTCATATTCTTAAATTATATTTTAAAAAATCGACCCACCTTTCATTTGTGTTCTATGATACCTCTAAAGATGACAAACCGCAGTTCTAGAAAGATATTAATGACAATCGTGCAAAAAAATGGGTAACAAAAGTTTTGTTAGAATGATTTATTTGGCGTTTCTAAAAGTTGATGTTTCTCAACCAGATAATGGAAGATCTGAAGATATATGCTTTATGTCTCGCAAAAGTATCTTTCAAAGAATCATTATTTGGTGATTGTAAAACTGTTGGTTTTAAGTGCTATTCTGGCATCCACTCTTTTGCTGTCATCAACAATCTAACTTAAAACTTTTTATTTCCTTCATAGTAAAAGTTTTGGCTCTCTGCAATGCTGCAATTTTTTATTTTGTGGAAGTCGTTTAAGTATAAGACAGAAATGAAACATGTTACAAGAAGCAAAATCATCCAAAAATATTTTTAATGATGGAAGGAAAGGATAAAGTGTTTTTAATACAATTCATCTTAAAATTGCAGGAGTATGCAGAATATCGGTGTGAATGAAAAAATGTGAATCTTTTTCATAAAAAAAACACAACGTCTTACCATTTAAAGTTAGTCAAGTTATTTAAGGATATGGGTGATTCAATAATAGAATTTTTTTAGATTTTTCTAGCTAATGCTTCCATATTAATATCTTTTGTTAAATAGTTAAAGTTTTCTGATTTTAAAATGCAACTCTAGTTTTTAAAATTGACACCTTAACATGTAATTTACTGCGTAATACTGTTATGACCAATTCATTGTATTTTTGATATGCAAAATAAAAACCCACAAACTTTAGAATTTTTAGTAGAGTGCAAGTTTATTTAACTTACATATTTTATAAACTTATACGAAAAAAATTCTATTATATATTTTTCCTTACGCAAAATTATTGGATGAGCTTTTGATAAGAAACTATAATAACCAACATGTATGATAAGTAATCTCTTCTTTTTTAGTAAGATAAGATTTAGTTCTAAGTATTATATTTGCATTTAAAAACATTTTACAATACAAATTATTGAAGAATTCCAACATACTTTTTAACTTTTTTATTCTTTTTTAAAGAGTCAATCTGATTTTAAAAAATGTTTTATAATTGTTAAATTATGAAAATTTTGTAACAAAAATTTTTTTTGAATCTGACAATAGAAGATTATATATACTAAAAATGTAGTAGTATATAGTAATATAATTTCATAGAATAATTTATAGATTAGTTATGTAGAAAGTGTGATGGCTTATATTGTTTATGAATTTAATATTTTCAAAACTTGAATGGTGAATATTAAGTACTCCTACAAAAAAAATAGAAAGTATTTTTAAGTATTTATATATTTTTATTTACAGCAATATATATATATCAAAAGTACACAGAACTATTTTTGCAATTAATGTGGTCTTATAACAGGATATATTTATGTATGTTTGTATGAATGCACATATTATGCACACTTTAAATAATAATGATAATTATATTTAAAAAAAATTAAAAAAATAAACTTAATCTTCCTTTCATTTTAAAGGAGAATTTCATAATGATGAGGTGTGTGAATGAACTGTTTTTTTAATAATTTGTAAAGCGCTATTACAAAAATTAAAGTAAGAGAAAATAAATAAAAAAGGGAAACGTAAGAGACACATCAAAAAATATTAATGCCCTTTCAAGTTATTTTTTCCAAGATTTGATTAAGGGTCTAATAATTTGTTTCATATTTAAGAAAAACTAAAACAAAATTCCGAATTTTTTCCATAACCTCCACAATTTTAAATTATTCTACTAAAAATGACGTGCTCGGAATCTGATATTTTAAGGACATAATTCACTATTTTTAAAAAAACTGATTTGACAGTCTTTTTTACAACTTTCTCAAAATATCTGGAGACTTGGTTGCTTTTAAATCAGAATATGCTTTGTGAATCGCATTTCTTCATTTTATCACTTGTGTTCAGATAAGTAATGAAAACAAACTACGTATGATGTAGAAGTGATTTTATAACGTATCATCCATTTCAGAGAAGTATCTAACAGGGAACGGAGAGAGACAAGAACTTCAGAACAGGATCAATGATAAGATTGGACACTTATAAGTTTCAAATCTTCAATTCTTCACTCAACCTTAAGAATAGCCCTGAGCAATGCTATTGAAAGCCTGAAGAATTTTTTGAAGATTCTCTGTATATAAAATGGGTGTTTTATTTGTTAAAAATGTTTTGACTCAAAAAATTTTCTAGAATATTGAACGGGCTAGAAATTTTTTACGTGGTCTTACAGCATGAATGACCTTCTAAAATTGCTATTTAATAACACACATTTTAATATTTGTTACACATTTCTTCGCTGATTCAATAAATAAAAACAGTGTCTGTAACATTGTGACAGTTAGCACAAAATTTCTTAGTAAAGGGTTCCTAATTTAAGAAATGCCTCAAATTACTTTTTAATTGTTTTTAAAACTTAATAATTCTTACCCTTCCTCATTTGAGTATGCATCCATTTCCGTATTTAATCTATTCAATTATTTTAAGCAAAAATACTTATTAACAACTTTTTTTAATAATATTAGAGTAGTTTATGCATCAATTAACATTTCTAGCAAACTCTGAAACAGGGAATTCGTGTATTTGACTCACTAATTGAGAATTCCTAATTCAAAGATTATTTCCAAAAAATTCTTAAAATCTCTGATATAACTTAAAAATCAAATTATTTAGCTCATACTGAAGAAATAAAAACCTTAAACTAAACTAAATTCAGCAGCCCATGACAAACCAAGACCTACTGTGCCGATCTCAGTTTTCATGACCTTAATTGCTGTGATTCATGAGAAGATGTTCCAGTCAGGCGGTCAGTATGACGTGAAATCCCTATTGCTTAGTTTTCCAAGAGAATTTGCTACTGATTTATCTACCCATTGAAGGGACGATAGGCTAAGTCGACCTTTCCCAGCCTAGGGTTAGAACCCCTGACCTGCGGCGTTGAAGAGCGATACGCTACCTCTCAGCCACTGGATGAGGTAGAAAACATAAGTGAAAAAATTATTATACCTTACTTTGGGAGTTAAAGACTAGAAGAACTGTTAGAAACCCATAGGTTTTGAAACATATACTATATAGACTGTCTCTCTCTCTCTCACTCTCTCTGTATTTGGAAATAATGAATACATGAGAATATTTTTAAATACATTGTTTTCTCTTTGAAACATGATGCTCATTTCTTTAAAAAACTTAAAGAAATATAATTGTTAAAAAAATAATTTTTGTATGCTATACCATGATATTTTTTAAAACTAGGATAGCAGTCTTTTTTAGTTTTTTTAATATATATATTTTTTAGTCTTTTAAGTAATTCATTAAAAGTTACTAATTTATGTTTAATTATAAAGTATCTATGACCACACGGTTTTAAGAAACTCTACAACTACACATATTTAAGAGAATAATAGTACAAATACTTTATTAGGACATTACCATTATTAGCCTTTTTGAGGAGAAGGATCTTGTATCTATTAATATTTGTTAGCAACCATGCATGAATTACATTTATGGGGAGCTTTCTATTAATATAAATTCTCTATTTTCGAAATGAAACCCGTTAACGAGATTTCTTTAAAAGAATAAAAACTGTAGAATGAAAGGCAATCCGTAGTAAATTAAGTCTAATGTTAAATTGGTGTGAAAGATTAGTGTCTATAGATTAAGACCAAATGAACCACCCGAAACTTTTCACACAAAATAAATAAAACTCATTGCTTTCTGAATTTGTGGATGTTATTAATAAAAAATAATTTTTGAAAAGAATCTGATGAAATTCAAGTAAGTATGATATTGCATGGACCGTTTTTCCCATTGTCTCAATTCTATGACAAATGTTTTATACATATATTCCAATGTTAATATAAACGCAATTAAATTAAATTTTCAAAAACATTTTAAAATAAATCGATTAATAAAATAAAGACTGATTTTTAAACTTGAATCGATTATTATAAGAATCTAATGTTCTTGAACTAATTGCCCAGTCTCTTCCATCTTCAATTGAATTTAACAATGGACTTAATCTCATACTTTTGTATTCATTACGAACCTCTGGCAAATGAATTAGCTGTCATCTTTAAGCTCATATATCTAGCCTCCATAAATCATTGACGTGTTGCTCAATCATTGTTAAATAGTTTCAAATATCACCTATCAAGGTCATTTACAAATTTATGTGATAAATCACTTATATCATAACGTATGAAAGTTTTGTCTCGTGAGTAACAAATGCATTGAATTTAATCCCATGGAAACTGAATAGAATATCAATATTTAATGATACAAATTGAGTAAGGAAGATTTTTAAGGGAATATATATATCATGTTAGAAATATTTGAGTTAAAAAAATAACTACAATCATTGCTGGTATAATCTTCTGGAAGGACACGACAACAACAATAATGTATTGTGGGAAGCTATTTTTGAACATTTTACCAACATATTTTTAAAATATTCAATGACTGGATTGCTTAGTTTTTCTAATTTTATAAAGTATTATTTTCTTATTGTATTATTCTATATCTAACTGTATAGTAAATAATCCAAGCTCTTAAAAAACTGCGCTTAAATATTCAATTGAAATAAAGATAAATGTACTTTAAAGTGCATGAACTTCATGAATATAAACTTAGTTTTGGTAAAAACTTAAAATATGTTAGACGTTTCTTAAAGCTCCTTTTAGAAGTTTCTTAAAGCTCCTTAGTTTTAATACATAAAACCCGCAAAAAATAAATTAGCTCAGTGCAACATTAAAAATAATATTCTACATAGTAAATTTATCATGTTGATCTGGGTTTTTTTTCAATAGTCTGTAAATTAAAAAAATAAACAAAAAAAATTTATTTAAATTTTGATAAATAATTTTTAAAAATAAATTTTGAGATTACGTATTAACCAATCTATTTTTTTCTTATACAAATCTTAAATCTCAAATATGGTAAAAGTACATCATTTACTAGTGAATGTGAAAAAGCGGTACTTTGAAGAAAGATTATTGTTTATAAAAAAATTGAGCGCAGTTATTTAACATCGCTGTTATAAATACTTTACTGAAGAAGAATATATTACTTCACAATAACGTTGAAAGAAATAATTTTCCGACTATCTTCATTTTATATTCTATAAAATAAATTTCAAAACATTTTGTAACAAGTACTCGTGATTAAATGATATAAAACAAAATGTAGTTTTTATTGTAAATATTGTAGGTAAAAGCAAAAATTACTCCGATAAGGTGAACTGTACTTAAGCATATCAAACAGTTTTTGTAAAAGTTCAAACAAGAATTTAGATTTAAAAAATTCAATCAAAAAGTTGTTGTATGTCTTACAGGAACAAATATTTGTACATATAGAAGTAATAAGTGTTTTGCAGTCAAATTTTATCTTACAAAAAATGATTTTGTGAATTTGATAGCTGAATTAAATTTTTTGTTGTAATTATGTGTTGTCATGAGAAAGGTATCTAAAGATTTCTCTTTTTAAAATCATGATAGAGAATATTTTAAAATTTATATCACTTTAAAAATATGTAAATTGTTACTCTTTTCAATTTATAAAGATATTATCACAATGAAAAAATATTCTAAGATAAATATTTTACACATTTTCTAAAATAACTCCTCTTTTGCTGTATTGTATTAAGGTGACCAACCGTCCTCCTTTAGGTAGAACAGTCCTCCTTTTATAGGTCCTGTCCTTCCTCGAAAAGTGTCCTCCTTTTCAATATTTTAAAACTGATTTGTTAATCTCTGTGTTCAGAGACAAACGAAACATGTTTCAAATATATCGAAGAATGGTCTGAAACAAATATCACAGGAAATACCAGTTTCCAATTGTGTTTTTTGACTTAATCGCAAGTAAATTGGGCAGATTTAGAAAACTGTGTTGAGTTTTTATGGAAAGAGACGCGCCTGATAATAAAGTCGATAACAAATGTCTGTTTTAAGAAATTAGAATACTGAATATTATTTAAGTAGTAATAAAGTGAAAGAAGTGGAAACTCAACAAGATGAAAGTGATAAGAGATTGGTAGAAAGATTTAACCATTTAAAAGAAAACAAATTCCTTGTAAAAATGTAGTTGCTCTTGTTGAATTGAATTTACGTTGTGCTGCCCCGGAACTAATGCACAAAGTTGAAAGAGTTTTTTCAGTAGGTAATAATCTTTCGACAAGTTAGGGAAAAAAAACATTCAATGAGAAAATACTTGTTTAAATAAATAATTAAAAGGAATGTAAGCGTAATTACCGCATTTTTGTTTAAACTAATAAAATTTTTCATATATTTACGTTTTAACTTTTTCTTAAGTTTTTCATCCTCCTTTTCATTGTAAAAAAATGGCCACCTTAATTATATAAAAGCACATTTAAAACATATAGATGTTGGTGAAATATGAAAGAAAAAGTCTTAAGAATTTTACACCCTTTTTATAACTATTTTAAAAATAAAACAAGTACCTATGAATCAAAATTTTCACTGTCGTAATGTGAAGTTAAGCATGAATTTCGCTCAGAAGGAAATACTCTTTTTCATGTTCTGTCATGATTCCTCTTGAAGAAAATACATAAAATTCAGTTTTGTCCAGACAGAAAAACATAAATACATTCAACTCTGCATCTTCTGCATTGATTTGTATCGTTAAGTACTTTTCTTACGATTCGGGAGAAGGAAATTCGTTGATTCTTTGATATTCCGTCGATGAATCTTTGATGTTGAAATATTCAACTTTTGTACCGTACAATGGTTTGATTTCCTATATAAATAACCCACATTGCATTCTTGCAGTAAAATATGATCAAGGGTTACCTTCTGCATTAACTCATTATTTACCATTGTTCCTTTTTTGGGACGCTCGCTTTTTATTTATTTCTACCTAAATAGTTGAATTTTAGTTTTAATTGTTGTACTTAAATGTTCTACTGACTACTATAAAAGTTAGAAAATCAATAAAAAAACGTTTTCAATAATTAGCTTTGTGACGGATCTATCCGCGATCATTCAACTAATCCTCTTGGGAAATCTTTGGGCTGCCAATTCGCGTTATTCACAACCAACCCTTCGGAAGAAAATCGTGATATTCAAATTAACTTACTATATATAGTCGAAGTTTTTTAGCTTAAATAGAAAGTATTAGAGGAGGTATACTCCAATCAGGTGAGAATACTACTGACAGGTGTCATATTTGAATTATTTTGGTTATAGACTTATTAGAAGGAAGCTTTAAATTGACGATTGTTCACTGGGATTAAATTTATATTAGATTAAATCGGATGATAGGTTAGATCCTTTATTAAGTAAGGATCAAGTTTGATACTCTCCTAATCGTTCGAGTATTTCCGTCGTTGTTCCATTTTCGTGATTAGCATCGAGACATTCTCTTATTATTATTAGTTGAAATTGTGTATTTTCACTGTGTTATAAATAAACAGTTTGTTTGGATCTTGGCGAGTGTTTCTTCCCTACCTCCTACATATCTAGGTGACCAAGAGAAACATGGCAACCTCTCACAGCTTATTGTTGTAAATGAATTAATTAGCGCAATTTTTAGCTCTGCACTTGGCAGCATTGTAAGCTTGCTGGTAGAAGCTATACAACAACTGAGAGAAGTATTTTTATGTGAATATGTTTGTTATGAATATACAGGTGTGCATATAACATTCAGTTTATTCTAGAATTTCTGAGGTAAGTGCAAGGTCAAATTATTTTAGATGACTCAAGGATAGGACAATGGCATATTATAATATCATTCCTATGTCGGTATCAGAATGTAATAAGTCAAAGAAATGGTAGAATACAGTCAAAGAAATAAAGCTAAAGAAACTATGGTGGACATTGTTCCCCCAGATGATCAATATCTGTGTGGTAAGCACATGACGTGCATAACAAATTGCTAATCCAGATGAGAAGCTCTCGCTTTTGGATGTTCGACGGAGAATAGTGCTTTTATACCTCTCAAAGAAAACAGGATCAATGTCGAATCGTCGAAGATCTCAAGGAAACAAACTGGTGGAAGGACGGGTTATCACAAATGTACGTCTTGATTCAGGAAATCACTTCATCGTGCCAACTAAAATACAGAAGAGATGTGCCTACTGTAAGAGAAAAGCGATGAAAATGTGTGATAAGTGTAATGTTGGTGTTAATGGCATGTTTTTGTATCGTTCTACACTCCATAGAAACACAAAAACATCACAAACTCAGTTTATTTTGTCTCCCGTGGTGTTTATTACAGTTCCTTGCATTACCAATAATATCGTGGAGTTTGATAATGTATTTGGCCAATGCCACAAAAAAGGGACGGTCTGTAGTTTCTATACCAATCTAGGCATGTCCTCCATTATATTTTAAAGCATTTAAAGTATCCGACTACGTTCGGAACTGTTATTTTGCAAAAGCGTATAAATGGATACGTTTTGTGATATTTAGTGTCACTTAGATTAGAATACATGTGTGAAATTGTTTTAAGAATATTATTACAGTAAAAAAATTTACTTAAATCCAATATTTTGACAAAAAAAAATGAATAGAAAATTACATTTTTCAAAACATTCTTCTTTTATGGGAAATGCTTCTATAATAATAATATTTTGCCTACATATAGCTCGGACCTCTGTACAGAGGCTCAACTATCATTTTTGAATTATACAGCTTAGAAGTGGATCTATTCATATTTTAATACAACAGAGTGGAGAAATTTTAAGAAAAAAAACACCGATAATTTTTTCAATTGGTAATAACTCTGAAAATGTAAATTTTTCGAAACTCCTAGTTCAGGCTCTCTTAAGAAATCTTTGCTTTATATCAGTGATTCTCAAACTTTCAATACTCGCGACCCAATATTTAATCATCCTTTTCATATCGCGCCCCCCTGCATACAATAACATTGTATTGAATTCAATAATACTATACTTTTACATTAAAGCAGAACGCGCGCGACTTTAACCTCTTATGTGCCACCGACGTATATAAACGTCTATTTTAGCCAAAGCATTGATCTTCTGGACGTATATATACGTCTTTCCGATGTATGATCTTTTATGTGCACTGCTATCCATAAAATTATTCCTAAGGCTTTGGACCAAACCGCGTTACTTTTATCGGCAGTTAAGGAATTAATTATAAACCGTACAAATCATCAAGATAAGTGTTAATACAAGCCCATGGGGTCACTGGTAATTATCAAACTTGTTCTTAACTTAGTATTGTTAAATTAATAATAAAATACTTTATACAGTATAGATACTTTTACAAGTGTATTATATCAGTGTAAATGTGTGTTTTATATTTTATTATATCAGAAAGTATTTTGTTTGTTTACTTTCAGTAAATTAATAATGTTTTGAATAATCTTTAGTTTTCAACTTTTCAATATGCTCGTGCCCCCCTGGTAGAGTTATCACGCCCCTCAAGGGGGGCGTGCCCCACAGTTTGAGAAACTCTGTTTTATATAAATAAAATATTATTCCTTCTGAAGCATTTTTCATAAAAGGAGAATGTTTCAAAAATAGGTAATTCAAAGTTCATTTTTTGACAAAATATTGCATATAAATAATTATTTATTCTAACAATATACTTAAAACAATTTTATAAATGCATTATAATTCAAGTGACACTAAATATCATAAAAATTATCCATTTATGCTCTCTTTTTAAATCACGGTTCCGAACGTTGTCGGAAATCTTAAGAATGCTACCATAAATCATTTGCTTAAAATAATTTTATTAATAATAACCACAATTGTGGTAAAATAACAATAAGATTAATTTCAAACTCCTTATCGAAAGTTAAGTTATGTATATAGAATCAATTGTTTAATCTTCAGTTTAAAAAGTTCCCTATACCTCTGAGTTCTAAATCTAATTATGCATAAAAAAATTCGTGGCAAAAAGAAAATTTCCAGAACATTTAAAAATTATTGAAATCAGAGCTAAATTTACTCTTTAGACGTTATTCAATCAATTTTTTTTGGGGGAATGTTTGTAGTAAGCAAAAAACGGTAACTGCGGCTTAAATAACAAACGAATAATCTAAACTTATAGATTTATATTATTTAATTATTATTGATATTTAATATATATATCCAAAAAGGCTTTTCTTTTATATAACTCTCTGGAAATGCCCCAATCAAATAATTATTAACCCTTAAAAAAGCTTTGATACTTTTAGAATTATAGTAACAGTTAGTGGTTTTTGTGGGATATATAGCAACAAATTTTGAACTTTTAATTATGTTTGAACCAAACAAACCCCTTTTTTCATTTCATTTCTACGCTCTTCTCAAATCTCTACAAAAGTGAGTGAGTGAGTGAGTGAAGATTAACGTCGCACTGTTCAGCTGCACGAGGGCTTTTGGCGACGGACCACGCAATTTTGAACCATGGTCAAGTGACGTGGACGACACCTGAGCTGGCACCCCCTCTCCTAACTACCACACCACACCAACGGGAGGACGTTTCAGCTCTCGAAAGATTTAGCGTGCATCGCTGCCCTACACGGCGGGTCTTTAGTGGTACTGGGCTCGAACTCGTGACAAAGCCAGCCACGATCCGATGCCTATACCACTCGGTTACCGCGGCCACCTACAAAAGTGAGAGACAGTAGCGAGGGATAGACGACTCACCTGAAAAAAAGGAAACAATGAAAGCATCACTATTATTTAAAAGGCCCTTGTGGCAACTGATGTCATGCTCCTAGAAAACTGAATATCTGAGAATTTCATTTTATGTCCCATAAAGGTATCTTTTAAGGAATATTATTATTTAGAGATCGTAAAAATGCCATCTTAAAGTGTTGTTTTGGTAGCCATTTTCGTTGACATCGGCCATTTATTTATGCAGAGTTTTTCTTTACTTCTCACTCTAAATCTTATTCGCAATCTGTAGTGCTCTTATTGTTTGTTTTGGAAACGTTTTCCCAGTTTGTGTGCAAAGAATTAGCAAACTTTGTGTTTATAAAAGACAAATAGCAAAACAATCATGAAAGAGAAAGAGATTTTCTAACGAACATGTATTCCATATATATTGTTACGTAGATCTGGGATCAAGGATTTTATGCAAAGCAATCACAAAAAAAATAAACAGTTATTTAAGAGCGATATGAATTTATTATCAAAATTCCAATCCTTTAAACACAGAATTCAGCAGCAATATTCACAGAGTAAATCTCCGAATGTCTTCACACCTTCAGAAGCACTCAAACACACAATTGTCAGTGTTTAAAAATACACGTATGTTAAAGATTATTCAAAAGTACAGTCGATCTAATCGCTAGTCAAAACAATGTTCACTCCTTGCTGGTTTAATCAGACTGACTCTCGTTCCGGAGATCATCTGTATTTATAGGCGCGGCAAAAACTTCCAGAAATATAACCTCTCGTGTCATAAAGCGTTACGTTAGTGGACCTCTCCATAGATTTCTAGAAAAGTTCAGAGGGTTCCGAACTCACCACCACGGTCACCAATGACGCCAAAATGGTCGCCAACGTCGCCAACTTGGCTCTACCGTCAAGATTTCGCCAAGTTCTCAATGAATCACCATTATAAAGTAAGGGGTGGCCTTGCTTGTGAATAGTACAATTTTAACATAAAATAAATATATTATAGAGTAATATAAATGCATTAAACATCCAAATACAAATTATTTACACAAAATTCGTAACAATATCATTAAATACCCTATTTTTAATGAACAGTGGTTGATATGTATAGATTTTCGAAAAGAGATTTGAATAAAATAAATAAATATTCTCATAATTCTCAAAATATAAATTTTTCATTGTTCAAAGATTTGGCGTACAGAATTTAAAGGATCTAAGTAATTAAAAATACTTAATATAAAAAATATAAGTAATTAGATAAAATTTAAAAAGGAATCCAATTAAAAAAAAAATTTAAATATTGAATTACTCAAAAAGATATTAAATACTTCAGAGTAAAATACTTAATTAAATATACAAAGAAAATAATGACATATGGGCAAATATATAATACAATAAAATTTAAAACGGCTCACACACACACATATAATTACTTTCTAAAGAAAACGGAAAACTGAACTTTTTGAAAATCTATTCAACTTCACTTAATTATTTCACACACAAAAAAATTTTTGTTCTTTTTTAAAATATAATTATCTTAATTTGTTTAAGTTTCTAATCAATGTTTTCTTACAAATTTGGAAAAAAATCTGTGTTATCTAATCTTTTTTATGTGCTATTTTCTGTACATCTTCGAAATTTTTATCCAAAAACACTGCAAAATAAATTAAATTTTTAATCACTTTTACTAATTCGAGGAATTTTAGACTACTTTTGATCTTAATAATATTTCTTTTTGAAGTCTTTGTTACGAAAATGATAAAATTTTCCAAGAGAAAAATGCTTAATTGGCAGTAATAAGAAGAAAAATAAATGTTACTCAAATAGGATAACTCAGGCTTCTATAATGAAAATTTTCCAGAGATATAATAATTTATCGTGTGATTAATTAGATAGTTATCAGGTGATTAATTATATTTTTAGATTGATCATTTTTCGCGACGAAATGCAACGCGTTTAATATTACCCATTTCTAGTTGCATAATTTTTTTAAACACAATTAAATACTCCATTCATGCAATAAAAACAAAATCTTGATTAATGAAGTCTTTGTCATCTTTGAACTGAGTTTTCTTGTCACAATTAATCATTGAAAGTTGCACAGCATTTCAGATAGTTTCAATTACCACCTATCGAAATCCGTATGATAAATCATTTCTATTATAGCTTAATGAAGAGGTTCCTTCCTGTAAATTGTTATGATTCAAGAATATTCATCGCTGTGTCACTTTAATAGTGTTTTCTGTTTAAAACATCAAGTTAAGACATTTTTAAAAAGGAGTTTTTGTTTTGCCACTGTTTTGTGTGTGTTCTCTTACTACAAAAGATAGTAAAATTCTAACATCTATTAAAATAGTATTTACGAGGGCTGTTCTATAAGTAATAAGACTAAAATTATAAAAAAAATGGAATACCTTTAATCGTTAATCATTAACATGAGTTTTTAAAAATAACTTTCGTGGCACGTAATGCATTTATCCCAAAGTTCTGTCCTCTTTTCAAAAACATGTAAAAGTCCGTTTTGTGAGAGCTCTTTCAAAACTGCCTCCGCAGCCTTTACACATGCTTTGTTGCATGCAAAACGCTTGCCTCGTAATGGCTTCTTAAATTGAGGAAACGGCCAGAAATCACATGGAGTGAGATCATGAATGTATGGAGAGTGTGGTAAAATATCTACGTTGTTCTGCTGCGAAACATCTAGTACGCAACGAGCAATATGTGGTCGGGCATTGTCATGGGGCAATATGAAGCCATTTCGAAGCAATGGGCGTTTCCTTTTAACGTGCTGCACCATTGTTCGCAGGACATTCGTGTAGTACGTGTCGTTTACGATAGTACCGGGTTCGACAACATGTTGATGTACAATTTCTTCATTATAAAACACTCATGGTCATAACTTTACCAGCTGATTTCACAGTTTTTGCTTTCTTGAGAGTAAGTGAAGATGGATGCTTCCATTCACTGCTATGTTGTTTTATGGTTGGATCGTAGTAATACAGCCAAGCTTTGTCTGCTGTGATAAAGCGTTTTCAGATATTGTTGCCTTCTTGTTTCAGTCATTAATCATATCGTATCATATCAAAAGTCTCCGATGCTGATTTCTGCAGATTTTTGCTTTCATTTCGACAACTGGGCGCGTCTCGTAGGCGCCCACAAACACGCTTCACTTCGAACACGTGATATTCAAGAATACGGGTCTGTACACGCCATCTATCGGTAGCTTTTGTTAATACAGACAACAAACTTTTTTATGCCACAGAAATTAACATTCCGATGAGTGGTATTTCCGCAGTAAAATTAGCCTTATTACTTATTGAACAGCTTACGTATATAATCTGTGAAATTTTATTTTAATATTTAATACGCAATACTTTTGCAGTTAAAGACAGATTGGTATAATGAGTAAGATCTTCTCCTCGCGATCATGAGGAGAAGGAAATCCCACGACAATGTTTGAATTCCTGGGAGGATCGAGGCACAGCATGGGTTAAATAGCCATTGAATCAATACTCGAAATGATTGCAATCAAGCAATAATAATAATTTACTTTGATTTACCAAACACTAGATTGACTGCGTGATATGCAGAAAAGGAAAGTTTAATGGAATACTAAATAAACTTTCAAACCTCACTGAAATAGATGCAGCCTCAAACCTCTGACAATTCCAAAACAAGCGGAATATTGAATTCCAAATATTGATATGATAATGTTGCTATAGGATCTACTGGCATGCAATAAAGTAGGAGATATATGTGACAATATCTTCCATAATCATCTACCTCTCTGACTAAATTCGTATTATTCATATGTTATTCTGTAGTGCGCCGTTTCTTAAACTGTGGGGCGCGTCCCTCTTGAGGTGCGGGATAACTCTTCGAGGGGGCGCGAGCATATTGAAAAGTTGAAAACTAAAGATTATTCAAAAAAATTATTAATTTACTGAAAGTAAACAAACAAAATGCTTTCTGACATATTGTGTTGACCCCCCTGGGTCACACCTTGAACACCAAGATTAATTTGAGGCAAAGAACCACTAAGAGCCATTTTGAATAATAATAATATTTATTCATTATTATTATTTTCTCAAAAGTCTCTGATAACATATAATACGATAATGTTACGTCACTTAAAGAGATTTGCCTTTATATTAAATTAAATTACTAAGAATGCAATTAATTAATAATCTAGCTCAAACTCAAGTAATGTTTACCGAAATAAGAGATCCGAGAAACACACGTATTCGAATTCTTAACTTTCATTAACTTTAACTAAGTCGCTTAAACTGACGCTTTTTTAAGCGTACGTGAATTATATTTACCGCTGGTTTATATCAGGTTTCTGGTACGTCTCGCAGCACGACGTCTTCACGAATCTAATCTCCTAGAATCTTCTAGTAATACGTTTGAAGATACTGGCTCAATAGCCTACCATCATCTCTCTTGCTATCTCGCAACTCTCGACTTAAATACCTTATCTAATTTAAATATTCCGTGCCTCTTTTTGGAGTTGATTGGAAATAAACACGAATTTATATTTCCCAGAAAGACGCCTAAGAAGATTAGTGGAAAGGTTCCGTACAGATTCGTCACAATATTAAAATATAAAATACACATTTATACTGATATAATACACTTATAAAAGTATCAGTACAGTACAATGTATTTTATTATTAATTTAACAATACCAAGTTAAGAACAAGTTTGATGATTATCAGTAAACCCAAGGGCTTGTATTAACACTTATCTTGATAATTTGTACGGTTCATAGTTAATTCTTTAACTGCCGATTAAAAGTTACGCAATTCACTCCCCAAAGCCACCGTTTTCCACGTGGACGAGTGTATTTTGTTGTTTTTTGGGGGAGGGGAAGGAGAAAAGTAATAAATAAGTAAATCCTATGCAAACACTTTCAAGGTTATTTTGTTGCTTTTCAAAGCCTTCGGAATATTGTTATGGATAGCAGTGCACAGAATAGATCGTTCTCCGAATAGACATATATATACGTCGAGAAAACTAATATTTTGGCTGAGCGAGACGTTTATACACGTCGGTGGCACATCCGAGGTTAAAGTCGTTTTGTAGCTTTAGTGCAAAAGCATAGCATTATCGAATTCAATACATTGTTATTGTATGAAGGGGGTGCGATGAAAATGATGATTGAATATCGGGGCGCGAGTATTGAAAGTTTGAGAAGCACTGGAGTAGTGACTTCCATTTGTATTGAAGAGTTGTTCCAGTTAAAAAAGCGAATTTGGCTGGACGGAAGAAAGTCCAGCCAAAGGACTTTTACGAAGTTTAAAATTTAAATTCACAGCATATAGAAATTTTCTTAATGGTTGTTCTTGCATTGAGAGAGAGAAATAAAATTCTTAGATTTTGAAGAGATGTATGACATTTTGGATAAAATTGTATTTAAATGTTATAAATGTTTTGATGTTTTAATTTTAGAGCACGTGAATACATCCAATGAGAGCGCTACTAGAGTTCCACTTCTCCCCCTGCATATGCGGATAAATAATTTCGACTCTTTTCTTGCTAGGCTCTCTTTTTTGGCTCTTTGATAGTTGAATTGTCTTATTTCTCTTATAAATTGGCCGTTTGTCTCGAACGTTTGCCAAATCCTTGCCTAGTTAAAGCACAAATCCCCCCATTTCTTCTCCAATACTTAAATGAGCTACAAAATATTATGGCACATAGTAAGCTTAATAAAAATTACGCAACAAACCATAATAATAAGTGTATTGAAAACAAGTAACATAAAAAAAAGTTCTAAGTTAATTCCTACTTAGGTTAACAAAGAAAGTTACTCTCTTTATTAAATAGTTACAATTAATATAAATATATATATGCATATGATAGAATCAGAATATTAAGTGACAAAATAGAATCCTTGTAAGTTTCCATTTTCCTTTCTATATATGATGTTGAACTATTTTTTGATTTTTGTTACTATTTATTCATTAATTAAATTTAATTATTCTAATAAAATGGTATAGTTGAAAGGCAATCACATTCTCAGAAATTAGGCCATCCCAGGTGGGATTCGAACCCACGACCTTTGAATGAGAAGTCCAACGCGCTAGCCATTGCGCTACAGGGACACAACGAACGATTCCTTTTCTATATAAGCTGCTGGACTATTATTTTTGTTACTATTTATTCATTTTTTATTTTAATTAATGAATTAACATTTGAAAAAAACTGTATTAACATCAAGTGTTATCCACTGCAAGTTTTAAAAAATGTATTTGAACTTGAATGGAGGAATAAAAGTATTTTATTAACGATTGAAAACTTGAACAAGATATATATAGTGGGGTGAGTGAACTAATAGTAAGAATTGAAAAATGAAGAGATAGAGTTAATAACTCTTCTTATTTGAATATATGGCATGTTTTCTCAGCCACAGATACCCTCAGCTGCAAATATAAGTATCTTTCCATATGCTGTTTTTAATTATCTCTTTTCTCGAGATACTGCTGTGTTATTTCAGACCCACCTTACAGTAGGCAAACATATATCTGTAAAAGAAATTTCTAAGTAAGCAGACGAAAGATGCAAACATAGATTATAAATTCTACTTTTTTCTTCTTATTCAGACACAACAGGACATTTTAGTGAATACTGTTCAAATTTAATTTTGTCTCTAAAGACTTAGAATTTTTTATTTTCTAAGCCATTCTACAAAAACAAAAAAGGCAAAACCATTAAAGTTCTTATAAAATAAGATAAATTAGATTTCCTTCTAATGCATATTTAATAATTCTTCCTCAAGGCTTTCTTTCTTGAAGAGCAATTCTACGCCACATAGTTTAATTAAACAAAGACACTTTTTTTAAAAGTAAGAACTTTAAATTTAGCGAAAGACTGTAAATTGCTTCAAAAAAGTAATGCTAAAGATATGGAAAGCAAAAATAATGTGCTTAAGTTATTTCTTTTATTTTTCATTATTTCCCAACATAATATAACAAAAATTAAATAAAGGGAAAGATTTTTAAGTTGACATGAGCGTAATGAAAGTATAAACCCAGTTATCCATTAATAAGACAGAGAGAAAAATCTTATTCTCTCTTAAAAAATGCACAAATATTTGATATCTGCACATTATGAAGCTTTTTTAACTATAACTAATTAACCAATTCACGTTTCTTTTTATCAAATGAAAGCAAATATCGCTAACTAAAACGTTATAGGTACATAACCATTTAGTTATTCTGAAGTAACTTCATTTGTGCAATCTTTGTAAAAGGAGCACTATCGTTATAAAAGTCATTGTATTAAAATCATTTCAAAAGACTTCCAACAAAAAAGTATATCTTAAAAAAATTTAAAAAACAACAGGCTTAGTGAATCAGGTCGCAATATTAAGTTCTGAAGTTATTAGTAAATTAAAAATATTGCGTTCTTCCATACAAATTACAGAACATAATATAATTAATGATAATTTGATCATGTTGCTGTAATTTTATTCAAAGTGTGAAACATTCAATGAAATAATTTGTCTCAATACTTTAGAGATATATGGTATGATTTATAAGAAAATCTTTGATTTATAGGATTTCACAATTTTTTTTCGTTGCTCAATATGTATACGTATTATGTAAAAAAATTGTGCTCAAATTATTGTAAAAAAAGCTAACCATTTAACTTTTTTAAAAAAATTTAAAAATTCATTAAATGAGTTTTTATACGGCTTTTAAAAACATGAAATTTGATTAACAAAGTTGGTAAGACTTTTATGATAACATAATTGATATTCATAAGGTACATTTTTATGAGCGACAAAAACAAATTCCTGTAAAAATGCATAAATTCTAATTTGTACTATTTTTAAGAAAATAGGCATTGCTTTGATTTAGAAATGCATACCAACTTTTGTTACATGTATTATTAGCAACAGATTAAAATAATATCAAGCATTGTGCTCTCTGGAAAAGAAGCCTTATCATTTAAAATGAAGAGAAACTACTGATTCTCTTTCTTTTAGATAAATTAGTTTGAAATTTTTGTTTTCCACAGGGATGTGAATAAAAATGATCATTAAAGTTATCATAACTCAGAGTTTTTTTTAACTTAGAGCTTTTAAATTTTGTGAGATTATAGAAAATACATAAAAATTAATCCCGACTAAGAACATTTTATATGATTTTTGTAACTGAACCGTACTGTGTCCTCTTAAGTATTACATATACAGTCAGGCCCCTATTTAACGAATTTCACGATTTAACGAATTTTTCTCTTTCCCTGATTAAAATGAAGGCGAAAACATCTACTTTACGAATAATAAACCACGATTTAACGATTTACTTCGACAGTTGAAAAATAAATTATTAACACTTGAATTAGAAAAAATTCTTTCATTTTTTTTAAATGACATATACTTGAAGTGTGGAACAGGAAAAGATTTCTTGTGAGCAGCAAATTTTGGTGGAAAAAAGTGCAGACCATTATTAGACTTTGCAGGTGCAGATAAGTCATGAATTTACCCTATCGTGGGAGTTTTGAATAGGACAGGAAATTTCTTTCTTATGTCATCATATTCCACAACGCGGATATTTTAAGCTTTTAATGATTCTGTTATATTTGATGACGGACTGCCTATAGGTGCAACTACAGTTCAGCAAATTGTTGATTTGTTGGAGCCAATGAATGCAGATGTTGATAATGAAACTCTTATCAAAACAGTTAAATTTTCCAATGCTTTCTTTACATTGTTTGAAAACTGTGAAGAAATACCTCATACAGCAGGATGTAAATGACACAGTATTTTCTTCTCTGCATAAAGTCGAAAAAGAATTATTTCCAGTCATGACAGTTTAACAGTCTAATATTGACAAACCATGTTCAAGATTCTACCCACCATTGTCTTCTATAATCTGTCAGAGAGAAAATAACGTGTTATACCATTGGAAAGAGTGTATGTCATGGAATATTGCGCACATTATATGGTATGCTGTGTTTAAATTTTGTGATGCGATGCAATTGCAGTAATGTAAATCTTTGAGGCATGCCGTGACAAAAATTGCAAGGATTTACATTTAAAGATCTAGCAGAACAAACTGAAGGAAAATGACAGATGGTTAATTTGTCATGAGTCAAATGGCAGTGAAGTCTCTGTTTCAAACAAAAGACTATCTGTGGGAAAGCTCCACCTTTTACTGTTGTTGAAAGACATTCCTAGAGATTTTCAGAGCCGAATTCACAGACTGCTGCAGAAAGTATGTGTAGGGTTAACCCAGTAACGCTCCACGTCAACTACAGCTCTGGGATCTTTGAAAAAAATATAGGCCCAGATTTAATTTGATGGTTAATTTGTACCATATCGTTACATACAAAGAGTGGAAAGGAATTTGAAGGAATTCAAGTGAGTTTTCTGTGGTACAAATACGGAAACGGTGCATGGTAATTGCTCCATCAAAATAGAAGTGGGTCTTGGGTACCCACATATTATTCCATGACTGTTCAATTTGGAGAATATATCACGCAAGAAACTACTACATGAAGGGTTTTTAACCATGAACATCTGATGAGAGTTTTTGCACAAGTGATAGTTTATTAGATAGTAAGGTAACACTTTTTGAAGAATCTTGTGACTTGTGACAGAAATTTCAGCAGTTATTTAACAGTTTCTGCAATATGCTGCATTCTAGTACTACCTATTCTGTCTTTTTCCTCTTCTACTACTACAGCAGTCATTATCTGTGCAACAACAGACAGTGGCTGTGGTAGCCTAGTGGTTATGGTGACAGACTCGTGGCTGGCATTGTCAGTTTGAGAGTCCTAGTCCAAATACCATAAAAGACCCACCGTGTAGAGCAAGTGTGTCAAACTCAAAGGCTTGATTGGGCCAAATAAACAAGATTTTAATTAAGGTGGGCCGCAAAGAAATCAATATTCATAGAAATGTAGGTTTATTTCGAATAACACGTTATAACGAACATATATAAAAGAACAAGAAAAATTTAATATGTACTTCCTAACACTTGACATCTCTTCTCTGCTACTATCTTTCCTATTTCGGTGGTTTGACACTCCTGTTGTAGAGGGTCTGATGCATTCTTCCATTGGCGTACTGTGAAAGTTCGGAGAGAGGTTGCCAGCTCAGGTGCCTTCTCGTCACTTGACCACGGTTTAAAACTATGAGGTCCACTGTCAATAGTCCCCATGTTGCTGACATTAATAAACACTCATTCACTCACGCTGCAAAAGACAAATGAATGCATATCAATGATTCAGTTCAAATTTCATAATAATTTTTTTCTACTTGGTTAATAAATGAACTTTTTATAACCGCTTCAAAGACCAGCATTTTCACAAAACCTCGGTAACCAATTTACCGTTTCAGAAAAGCACTTTAACCTGCAACGCGCATTCCTACTAAATCAACATTTTCTTTCGCATGGAAGCAGTATGACTTCGGTTTCGTTATCCCATCTTTGTCCATGTATTACGAATCTTTCTGAGCAAACCCAGAGCTACTGTGGTCACAATACTTGTATGTGCCGGTATTTTTCCTAGCATAGCACCATCTAGAGATAGTTTGAAGAGCCAACTTTTTTTGCACTGCATATAATTCCTATCATCTTAATATGCCATTCTCTAAAATTTATGAAATTCTACTTAATAGTGTTTATTATAAGTTGCTCATAAATTTCAAATTTAGTTAGGAATACTTAGTACATCTATAAATATACAATTTCGCAAAAAACCGTTTAAATTTAATATCATTAAAAAAATTAATACAAAAGCCAAACGCATTGAATATCCAAATACTACTATATTTTGTACTTACATTGTAACTCTGTTTAGTTTTATATACTAAGCAACTGAATTTTTTTAGGTATAGTAGAATTTCTCACTTAAGAAAAAAAAAAAATTTTAATTGGAGGGGAAGGTAACAGAGTCTTCTTTTCTTTATTTTATTTTTAATGGGCTTCGGATTGGCATTTTACTATTGCAGACCTATTACATTGCCCGGAAGTTGATATCTCTTCTTAGTGCGGCACCATATAGGCGGATACCAACGACCGCAGGCAATTTTTAAGCCCAATTTTCACCCTAGAGGAAGGAAACTACCTGAGCTCTAACGATGAAAACCCGTACTAGTATTTAATTTTGCCGAGAGCATCCAAGCCAAACAGACACTCTAGGGATCTTTTACATGCCATATAACCATTCGACATGGCTGCTGTCGATTTTCGGCATCATGAAAATCCATCGACTTGGACCGGGTTGAACTCGCATGTGACAAATTGCTTAATATTAAATTAATAATCGATCAGCTTGAAACTTTAAAGCAAAAAAGTGATACAATTTCTAAAAAATTTCAAAAATTATTTTTCACATTGACTTACATGGTGGGAGGAAGCTTCCTAAATAAATATTATATACAAACAGGAGAATTATAAAACTCTTGATGGTGTGTAAGTCCATAGTGAGACCATAGTGATCCAGTTGAAGGAATGATATTGTGATGACGTAATTTTAAGTTATACTTTGAGGAATGATAAGCTAATCTGTTCAGTTAAATTCAGGGTTTTTACTCTAAGGAATGGAGACTTGATCAATACCTCCCGCTCCGGGAAAAATTTGAGGAATTTTATAAATTTCATGATATCTGGCGTTCAATATTAAAAATTCTTCAGCATTTTAAATCTGTAATAATGTGATGGGGATGAAGGGTTTAACATTCTTAGTTACGGTTACAGTGAAAAATATCGATAAATTTATGTGTAAATGATTATATTTTAATGTGATTTTCATTCTGAAAAATTTAAATGTAGATTAAACAATGCATGCAGCACAATAAACTTTTGCACAAGATAGAGTAAAAATATATAAAGCTGTGCGATTCACAAAAAAGAGAAATTTTTCGCATCCACATTTCACATTCATTCACCTTTCACGTGGATTATTCGTTTCTCATGTAAGTATATATACTAGACGTTTCCCACCTATTTCCCTGGATATTTTATAATATTGCATGACAATAGATTAGTCTCTTTTACATCATTAATATCCAAATCCTAACATTCACATTTTTCGATTGCATTCAAAAACATATTTACTGACCTTGTAATGATCCCTAGGGACCTCACTTTGAGAACTAGAATAATTATGAGATATAAAAGAACCAGTAGCCATTATTATAATTAACTTTCTTTATTTGATTATCTTTCCCAAATAGAATCAAAGACTTATTAACAACGACAATGCGAATATTATGAGGTTTTAATTATAATATTCTTTAAATTAACTCAATTAATTAATAATCTAATTAATTAATTCATTAAATAACGATCACGCAGAAATTACCACGATAAGAGATCCCAGAATTATATTCAATAATGTTCTTATTGAACATTTAACTTTAATCTCACTCTTAAAACTTTAATGAAACTTTAAATATAATTTTATATTTACCACTCGGAATCTCAATTCTTCATGAGATAAATTTATCTTCAACTACAATATTTCAATTCAAAATCACTATAACTCTATGTTTCAATATCTATCTCCTACTGCTCTAACTTTACTATTTCGTTTGACTTAAATACTGAATCTAATCTGCATAATAAGGAATCCTGTCCGCTTTTTGTAGTTGATTGGAAATAGGTAGGGAATTAAATTTCCCTAAAAAGGTCGGTTCAGAAGGTTAGTGATAAAGTTCCGTATAGATTCGTCACAACCCCTCCAAAAAGAAAACGGGATTTATTCGAAGGACTCAAATGTCCTGAAAATAAATTACGTAAATCCTATCTTTGTCTTACAGTACCGATGATATTAATTTCTAACTGTATATTATTGAAACATCTTCCGTGATGAAAAAGTATAAAATTACGATTTAGAATTAATGGACAAACCTCATAATATTTTACAAGTTTAAATTAATCCCTGCACTCTATCCATTCGGCAAGGGGGCGTGGGAAAAACCACCCTAGTGGTGGCAAAAAACCAGCCCCATAGAGTATGATTTATACACTATACAAAAAAATACAATACAATCTTCTTTGGCACTGGAACATCGAAGACTTCAGGGTCAGCTACCCTGAAAGATTGATATCCATTTGAGAAGTAGGTAAAAGTATACATGAAGTTATACATTTGTTACATGAATGTCATACAATAAATATCTGGTTCCTTTGCCTTCTCATTCGAAAAACTTGATGCGCTAGTTAGTGTTAATGATTAATCCTATCTAACTTCGCCGCGCAATAAGGCACCAGATGTGAAACAAAACATACAGAGAAACATACATAGTATATAATAATAATCATTTTGTAATAAACAAATAACACAAACAACCAAATGAATTGTCGCATCTTAGCGAAGTCATACATCGAAGTAAACAAATGCAAAATTTACAGATGTTTTCTCCAAAATACAAAAAGTAACACAAAAGTCGTTTTTTTCTGTTATAGAAAAAAAAACACACACAATGTAGTGTCCACTTTTGTCAGTCTTCTTAATTTTAGAGTCCGCCCGTGACTTGCTTTAATTGCAAAAATTCTTCATTTGTTCGTACCGCGAAGATAATGAAACAATACAACCTGGATTTTGTCTGTTAAATCCTATGCACTGGATCTCCATTCATCGCTTCCATACTGAGGCTTCTTCTGCGGAATATGCTGCCAGGTATGCCGTTGATTTCGATGTTGTTGAGGTCCTCATGTATTCTGTCTTTCGTCTTTTGACGAGGTCGGTATGAAAAATAATTGCGGTATACCTCCTCCGAAATAAAAGATTTCTCTGCTCCCGTGTCCCATAGTGCGGTAATAAAGGTTTCATTTAATAGAATAGGGACATACGGTAATTCGACTGGGGTCATTCTTATAGAGGATACTTTGATAGGCCGATGATCCCAAACTGGAGGATTTTCCGTACCTCGCGATCGATTACCTCCATATTCACATCGATCGCTTAAAAGTTTAAATTTCTACTTCGTTCATTTTGACCTCGAAATGAACTATTTCTCGACCCACTTTGTCGACCGCCTTGACTGTGGAATGGTTGATCCGATTGTCCACCTTGGCGTCTACCCTTGAATCTGCGATTATTTGTGAAATCTTGGTTTTCGAACCGATTAAATTCCCTTTGTGGTCGGCTATTATTGGCGTATCTCTCATTATTTCTGTTTTCCCTCCAATTTTCCTGTCTATGCCGGGTATTAAAACGATTGTTTTCATGAGGGCCTGAACTTCTAAATCCCTCACTCGAACCTCTGATTTGTCTATGCATAAAACGTTCTTCGTATTTATCAACGATTTGTAGGAGATTGGCAGTATTTCGTGGATGTCTAACTTCGACATAATCCAAAATTTGAGGTTCTAATCGACTAATGACGTGATCTATTAATTTTTCCTCCGACATTTCTAGTTTAAGGACTTTATGAATTTTCAACAATTCATAAATAAAGTCCGAAGGTTGTTGATCTCGTCTTTGTGATGAGGAATAAAATCGCGTTTCTAGTTCTGACTTGTTTCGGACCACGGGAAATTGTTCCGACAATGCCTGTTTTAAGTGCGCGTAGTCTGTTGTCTTATCTTCAATGACTCTATAACCTAGAACTTCGAACCAGTCGAGTGCCCGTCCTTTGAGATGACCTTTCAAGTAAGCACATGCTAGTTGTGCAGGTATCTCATAATACGCGAGATTATGATCAATATTCTCCAAAAAATCATCTATGTTCTCAATTCCCGAAAAATATTGTTCCGGAATGATTCTAAAACTGGATCCGACTCTATTCTCGGGATTTATACGTTGGGCGCCATTGTAATGATCCCTAGGGACCTCACTTTGAGAACTAGAATAATTATGAGATATAAAAGAACCATTAGCCATTATTATAATTAACTTTCTTTATTTGATTATCTTTCCCAAATAGAATCAAAGACTTATTAACAACGACAATGCGAATATTATGAGGTTTTAATTATAATATTCTTTAAATTAACTCAATTAATTAATAATCTAATTAATTAATTCATTAAATAACGATCACGCAGAAATTACCACGATAAGAGATCCCAGAATTATATTCAATAATGTTCTTATTGAACATTTAACTTTAATCTCACTCTTAAAACTTTAATGAAACTTTAAATATAATTTTATATTTACCACTCGGAATCTCAATTCTTCATGAGATAAATTTATCTTCAACTACAATATTTCAATTCAAAATCACTATAACTCTATGTTTCAATATCTATCTCCTACTGCTCTAACTTTACTATTTCGTTTGACTTAAATACTGAATCTAATCTGCATAATAAGGAATCCTGTCCGCTTTTTGGAGTTGATTGGAAATAGGTAGGGAATTAAATTTCCCTAAAAAGGTCGGTTCAGAAGGTTAGTGATAAAGTTCCGTATAGATTCGTCACAACCTCACCTTTTGCTATTGATTGCATTCAAAATTATCACTTATTATTTATACTCTTACAACTCCCTTTTTAAGAATCGAGTATTTAAAAATCCATTCTTAGCGGATCTCTACTCATCAAAAGAAACATGCTTGTCAAATTTAAATAATATATGTCTAATAGTTGAGAAACGGTATCTTTTATCTCCCTTCCTTCAGAGTTGATTTCTGCGAAACGCATTCTTGGTGAATCTCTGCCCCACAAAGAAACATGCCTGTCAAATTTAATGTGTGTATGTCTAATGATCCTCAAATCTCGTGATAAGTGAATGAGAGGAGGATTAGCTTTTCTTTCGTACACATACATAGAGAGAGAGGTACACACGTGTGTGGGGGAGGGGGTTGTGGGTGAAAGAGAGATTTAAAATAATAAGGCATATAAATATATCCCAGTCAATGGGTTACATCCTCTCCAATAAAGGGGGATACCTGTGTTCTCCATCCCTATAGTATGTGGGGTTTCTGTATTTTGTAAGGGTAAGGATTAGACGGAGAGGAGAGTAAAGGACAAAAAGTGTGCGGTCGGTGGATCGATGAACTGAGTGATAGTTTTGGGTGTGGTCTCTATATTATATAAATGAAGTAACCCCTTAAATGTTATCTAGTATGTTACTGTATTTGTAAATGTTTTAAATATTTTTGAAAGTAATTAAATAGTAATTTTATATTAAGCATATTTTTTTCGCATTATTTTACAACCCGTAAGCACCACAACCCCTCCCCATACACCACTAAAAAGCTAACTGTATAAATAATATACACCCTTACATATACATATATATATAGCAGAAAAGCGACTCACACTCACGCATTACAAAATCTTTCAAAATATTTCACATGCAGAGACTTTAAATTTGTTTGTCGAAATATTTCTTTTGTTGACGAATATTTTGATGAGAGAGAATTGGGATGTCTTTTTTCTTGTGAGTAGAGCAAGCCATTCTGCTTCAACATATTCCCAAAGTTGATATGGTACAACATTTTGTGATGTAATCCAGACCAGTCACTCTTCAATCAACAACCAGAGGGGTTCTATAGGCAAGAGGAGGGAAGAACAGGCAATCCAATGCAGCAATATAATCTGATGGGTGAAGACATTTTGACAATTGTACCATTGGTGATCATGCATTATGCTCTTGAAATGTGGCCACGAATAAGCTCTAAAGATAAATATAATCAACAAGCTCCAAAATATTAGTTAACATATTAGAGGAGCGCAAGGTGGAATCTAATACCATCCGAATCTATATCCGGATTCGGGACCAAAATAGCAAAGTATAAAACAGCAATTCAGTAACTTCTCTCCATAATGTGATCAGATTCTTATTCGACTATCGTGATGTTTCAAGCAGAAAAGCGATTAAATTTTTAAAGATAATATTTAACCATTTATATAAAGAACTACTATAAAGGCAAACGCCTGGGGATTTTGAGATAAAGATATTACAGCAACTGATGTGTGTTGCAGACATTCTATTGTGCAGCAAATAACTTCGAATGTTCCGTGCGTACACCGATTGTTTACAATAGATCATATTAATTGTAATATGGTTCCTGATGTGACAAAGCGAGTGATCCGTCACTGTCATACACCCAATACATCGTCAATACGTCATACGTCAATGCCATACTATCGCACGTAGTGGTGTGACGGCACTTGCGAAATCGTTGTCGTAGGTCAATCTATTCCTCATGCATTGATCGATTGCAAATTCATACTACTGTTGCTTCGTTACGTTTGACTCAATTTCCAATTTCTTGGATATTCTCTCTTTCTGTAGCAGTAATGCTTTCCCAATCAAACTCCAAAAAGTGTTAGAATGTCACTTATATTTATCTGCGTTACATACTGAAGCTTCTAAGCAAAACAATCACACAAACAAATAATTTCAGTATTTCAAAACGGAATTCTGTCCTCTCTTTATGTAGAGATTTTTAGTAGCAGGCACCCAAGATGTGCAACTGTGCTGAATGATAATAATTTGCATATCCTATCGTGGTATGCTCAGGGCGGAGATTTTGCACAGCTTGGATGCTTCTTTATGGTGCCATGTTTTTGGTGGTCAGTATGCAAAAATGTTTTGAGCATGGATAAAGTTTGTTTTAATTTTGCCATCTTAGCGTTTTATAATTTCATTTAGTTTTACTTTCACATTAAAAACAGCAAGTGAAAATTTTAAATTTCAAATATCGAAAGGGAACAAACTAAATAACGCCTAAAATGAAATAACTCTTATGAATTTTTAAAATTAAATTATTGTATATTTTTATGCCCAAACTGTGTTATTTCTAAAACTTTGCATCACACAGAAAAGCTTTTAAAAACTTCATACTAACAATGACAGAGTTGTATCTCTCAGATAATATTTAAGAAAATTATTGTAAATTTATCAAATAAAATAAGATGGATGGCTTGTAGGTGCGTACGTGCGCCAAAATATGTATTATTATGCTTCTTCCTGCATTTTAATCAAGAATTTGAGTTTTCTTCTTTTCAATATTCCTTTAGAAATTATTTACTTCATATAAATTAGTTTTCTTACTTTGGAAGGGAAATTAATGTTTAAAAAAACTCAAACTCAGTGGCTCAACAGCCCGTGAGGGCCATTATCCTACTGTGCCCATCCCACTATACATGACCATTGGATGGGAATTAATGCCTATCAAAGGAAAAACAGTGTCATGAGTTAAATAAAATGAGTGTTTCGTTAAATGCAAACATAATAGAAATGAGTACCATTTATATTATGTCCAGTTAAATATTAGCAAACATTACAAAAGTAAAAGATAAAAATTTTGCCACTATTGTATAATTCTAATTTAATCAACTATCATAAAAGGGAATATTCTACCCTAAAATGCTCAAAATTTCGAATCAAAAAGCTTTGATAATCTGATCAAACCTTTTTTCTCTCTATATATATATAAAAAAGTTTTTCATAATGCTGCAACAAATTTATTTATTCATAGTTAGTAAAAATAGGTCGTGAAAAGTTGAATTTAGCCGATGAGGAGTGCCAAGAACCATTCGCCTAGGAGTCTCTCTCCTTACCTTTCAGCGCTTTCTCGAAAATTCTGCTTATGTCACAGATCGTAGTGTTATAATGATCGGGATTTCTACTAATTTACAGAAGCATTTGTATTGTCGCCAAGTCCCCAGTGTGGTTGTTAAATAGCCAAATTTGATTGCCAAAAATTATGCCAACTTGGCTGTATCCAGAATATTTCACCTAGTTTTTATTTTAATGCGATCATAATGTAAGGGGTGGCACTGCTTACTCATATTACAATTTTTATCATAAAACAGAGTTTTGAAAAAGTTTGTTTATGACTAACATGGAAGGAAACAATATTTAATCATTGACAATTGTATATGGCTCTATCATGGAACAGAAGCAAAGAAGGAATAAAATTTCAGTGCAATTTAGAGGAAAATGTGATTAGAAACATTGTTTCTGAAGAGGTACTAAACTGAAGTACAAATTAAAATGCGGATAGGAAGACTTGAAATTTATTTTTTTCCCTACTTATAATATACATTAATCAAAACAATTAAAGGATATTAAGGTTGCGGATGAATCTTGCGGCTGGGGAACTATTTAGATGGTTAATACATGGTCGACTGACGCTGTTGGCTTTATGTGAAAAAAATGGTACATAATTGGCTGGGAAAAATGCATTTTATTGAGCATTTGGGTACAAAATGGAAAAAATAGAATTTGTGCCGATGAGAAAAACAAATAAAACCGATGTTTGTGTGAGATAAAATTACTTTTCGTTAAGAGTAAGGTTTCCAGGGACGGCAAAAAACGTTGAACACTTTTGAGGCATGGAGTCAATGAGACTATTAATGAGAAACTAGGGTATTCTCTTCCACACCTCTATAGTGGCCGCGGTAGCCTAGTGGTGAAGGTAACGGACTCGTAAACGGCGTGTCATGAGTTCGAGCCTAATACCGCTGAAGATCTACCCTGTAGGGGAGCGATGAACTTCCGTCGAGAGCTGAAACATCCACCCGTTGGTGTGGTGTGTGGTAGTTAGAAGGGGAGCTTTTTTTCCGCATTGATCTTTAACTTTGTAGAACAGAAAATTCTATTCATATCACTCATGCCTTTTTACAAGTAATTTAATTTTGTTGGTTCATTACACATTCATTAAGTAAAGTCACTCAAAAAGATAAGGAAACAAAATAATCTAAACAAATAACAAAAACCAAAATAGTCCTTTAATTCTAAGAATCCGAAGATTATAAACCAACACGACATACATTTTGCCAGTCATTTATATTTTACCTCCAAGAAAACTTTATTCTTCATGCTGTCCTCTTTTTATGAATACCTTAGATGCATCCTTTCTCAGAACTGGAAGAAGGAAAGCGAACAACTATAAAATAATATTCATTCGCCATCCTTCACATTGATTTATTTCATTATATATTTCATACTTAAGACTCGTAAAAAGCAAGCTCTTTGATGTCCGTTTCTTTGATCTCGAGAAGAAAACTCATATCCTACCTTTCTCGGAAATGGAAAAGATGAATATCTGAAGAAAAATACATGCTGCTTTCTTCACATTGATTTATTTTATTGTATATTTTTCTTACGCTTCAAAAAGCAAATTCTCCGAACCCTTTGAAATAAAAAAAACAACCACACATGTGTCAGAAATTTATTTTCCTCTTTCAAAAGAAATTTAGTTTATAATTTAAAAAGTCAATTTCTAATTTGTCATAAATGATTTCTTCAAAGCTGAAAAAGGGGATAGTTTTATCTATAATTTATTCTCACTTTTCTGCACATATTTTCAAAATTATTACCGAAAATATTAAAAGTTATATTTTTACACCCTTCACAATCAAAATCAGAAGCATAATCAACATTCAATTCTTGCCTTATAAAATTTTCAATATTAACGAAAAGCTTAAAAAAATTAGCATGGCACAGAATACATACAAAAACATAAACGTGCAAAAAGATTTTAAAGTTTTAGTTCTTTGAGGTACGCAAAATTCGCTGTTTTTGTGAAAATTTTCGAAATTTCCTTTATGCTCTAATTTTATATAGCCTATACATTTAAGATTCCAAAAACACTCTATTTTTGTTTCTACGATTTTTAGAAGCAAAGTTATAGCATAATTAGTAAACCGGAAATGGATTTTACAAAATCGGAAGTAGATCCATGCACAAAATATTTTTAAGATATTTAATTGAAATTTTCAGAACTTGTTTTATTTAGTTCTATCTGTATTATGAATCAAAATCTAATCTCTGTGTTTATATTTCTGTAATTTATTTCTTTTTTATGAAAAAAAATCATGATTTTTTTTAAAAATTGTGTTTTTGCATAAAATTTGGCATATTTAAAAAATTTTAAAGTATTACTAATCTTTTAATTCCTAACACATATGAAGATGTTATTCACGTACTGTATAAATATTATGTGAATACATTTATTAGAATTTTGTGTAACTGTGCTGTTTTTCAACAAAATTTCACTAAAAACAACAATTGTTATTGTCAACAAAACTCTCCAGGAAACAGCAAAAGGTTCAGGAAAAGTCCAAATTAGTTAAACATGAAGCTAAATAGATCTTGACGTACAAATATGGTGAGTTTAAAAAATTTACAGTAAGAAGAAATGTTTTTCAAATCTTTAAATACATTTTCTGAGAAACTATGTTTTTCAATTTTTTGCTTCAAGGCAAAGTTCATTACAGGATTTCTTTTTAAGATATTGAATTGAAATTTTCAGAAAATGTTTTTTTATCTCCAGTCTAGACTATAATTCAATCTCTGTGTGTATATTTACAAATTTTATTGCACTTTTTGTGGGAAAATAACATTTGTTTTTTGTAAAAAATTGAGTTCTTTCATAAAAAATGACATATTTCAAAAACTGTCAAAAGTATTACAAATCTGATAGCTCTAAATACAGATAATGATGTTATGTACAATATGAATATTATTCAAATATATTAATTAAAACTTTCAATACAAAGCTTACCGTAATTGCAATTTTTCTCTAAAATTTCTCTGAAAATTCCCAATATATCCAAAATTATCTTTAATTTTGTGGAAATTCTATTTGAATTCCTAGTTTTATGCCCCATTTCAATTAAAAAAGTGTTTATTTAGCTGAAAATTTATATATTTTTTAAAAAAGTGCTCCGAAGGTAGTCATATTCCTTTAGATAAAAATTAATCTACATGTAGCTCATTATAGGTAAAAATAGCCATATGGAAACGGGATACACACGTAAATAAAATTTTAAAAAGGGAGTATTATAATATACTATGTCCTATTTTATGCAATAATTAACTATTTGAATGATTTCCGTACTCACATAAAATTAATTTTGTTCTACTTATATTTATTGTTATAAGTACTGAATATTTCAAGAAATACCTCAAAATATATGACTTTATTATATGCCAATTTTCGGTAGCAAAGATATAAATCTCCTAAAACTGAAATAATTAACATAGTAACAGAATATGTTTATAACTGAAACCGTTTGGATAACTGTGCCCTTTAAGATTACGTTGTAACTAGTTAGGAAGTCAGCTCCGTGCTCAGTTGCTTCAGTTAGTGTTGTAGACGTCTTGTTGTTGTAAGAGTGTGTGCTGTTTTATGTAATCCTGTGTCCATTCTGCTGTCGACCCAAAAATAAAGGTTTTGACCGACTAAGAAGTTGTCTTCATTTGGATATTGCTAACCCACATTTGCACTCCCTTTCATCAAGACGTTTCACAGCATGGATTTAAATCTTCTGGACGATAATTTGTTTTTTAATTTCATTATTCGAAATCTTATTGATACATTTATTGTAGACAAAAACCGAAGAAATCCACTAAATTACGAATCCTCTGAATGTTTCATAAATAGAGTTGTATATCAAGTCATATTTTTTGTAGGTTTGCAATCAGACTAACAGAAAAGTTCAAAATATGTAAACAAAAAAAAGAGAGAAAATAATCCATTTAGATTCAAAAGTAAGAAAAATTGGCTTTACATACTATCAGAATTTTTGACATTTTGATTTTGGTAGCAATGAATATACCCCTATAGTAGAAGTTGGAAGTGCATAAACACCATACTTAATGCCCATTTGCTAGGTAACTCTCATCTTTTTGCTTATTCAATGTATCTTTTTTTATTTTTGATGAAATTCTTGGGAGCGTGCGACAGAGCATATTTTTATAACTTTGATGGATGGCTTTTTAATGAAACATATTTTAGTTTATTCTTAGAACAGAACAACAGCTCTCAAAAGTCAGTTTATTATCATTTTTCAATTTCTTTTATGAGGAATATATTTTCCTACACCCAAATATAATTGCACAAAACATAAATGTTAAGCTTTCAGACAAAGAATTATTCATTCTCTTTTTTAAAACATTACTTTTATGTAACGAAGCTATTTACAACGTATTTATATATTTAAATTTATGACATTATTGTTGCAATTATTTATTATAGCATTATAATTTTATTATAATGCTAAAATAAATAATGGTATGTTACTTTTGTATGTTATTATTATGTTAAAAACATAAATAAATTATTTGAATTTTTATTGTATAAGATGAGTGGAAGTGGGAAGAATATGCATTTTTTATGGATTTTCAACCCCTCTTCGTGTAAAACATGATTCTACTCGTAAAATTCTACATAAGTTTTTCAAATGTCGAAAAATATAACCAATATATATATATATATATATATATATATATATATATATATATATATATATATATATATATATATATATATATATATATATATAATGATATCGAACAAACATATTTTTCTTTACAGTGACGCAAAAGCCCATTCGGACCAAAGTCTACTGTGCCCATCTCAGTTTAAGTGACCTTGGGCAATGAGGTGCATGAGCAGATGTTCCAGTCAGGTAGTAAGCCTGACGTGAAACCTACAAGCATAAAAAATGTATTAATATATTACTATTTACGTTTGAATCAATTTATTTCCTACCGTATAAACAAGTCCCATATCTTTTACTCCTGTTACTTTATACACAGTTGAGTTTTTATATTAAAATAAAAAACATATGTTAAAAGAAAATTTTTAAACTATGAGGATGGTGTATGAAACAAAAAGAAAGGGATATTACAAGTCTAATCATTTATATCATAAGAACTAAGCTTTCATTAAAAAAACTCTGTTAAGAGTATGGATTATATATTTAATATTATGCAGAAATATAGGCTAGGCAAATCACAATACATACAGTTTCAATCTATAGTTAAATTTGAGAAAATAATTCCAGTTATTCAATTTTAATTTAATTTAATTAACTTTACTCTCTTTATTTATTTTTATAAAAAATTTTCAAGATTATATTTGCTAACCCATAATGTAGTTTGAAATTCGTATGGGTGGGACCACTTAAATCTTCCGAACCTTCATCTTTCAGGAAGTTTTGGATGACATTAAAACGCTTTCAAAAATTGCCCTTTTTAATAAATAATATTTAAATTTCAAAAATAACTAGAGAAAAATAGTTATCTTGAGTTAAAGATCTTGAGTTAAAGATTTTTTTTTTCGTGATGGGATTGGGAGGAGTGATGTCTAACGAATCGGGTTGCAACAAAGGAGCCTGATTTAAAAAGAGAAAATATTTAGAAGTAAAAAGTTAAAATGTGAGTTGGTAATGATTTGTCGAGCTTCTCACATACACTTAAATGCAAAAATAGCTGACATCTCTGATCAGCCATTCACAGAATCTCCATTCGATAACAATCCATTAATAAGTTACAGAACGTCTAGCAAATTAACATGATAATATGTTCATATTTTCTTGCATTTTAAAATTGCATTTTGAGTTGTTTATTAAATATTACTGATCAAATGAATCCAGACATATTTTAAAAGTCTTGTATATGAGTTAAATTATAAGTTATATTGTTTATGAAATAGCTAGAACTAAAGGAAAGAATTGCAGATTATAAAATATTTTATTAATCCAATATTAATTGGGTTTTTTCCATACCTTTGTTTTGGAAATTACTTTAAGATACTCTGAATGGAACATTTCTTCAATTTTAAATCAATGATTAATTTAAGTTTACAATTATTCAGCAGTTAACACGATAATTTAAAAATATATTAACTCTTGGTTTTAGAGTAGAGTGACAAATTTTAGAAGAGTTCTAAATTATTGGATGTGTTCCATTTTGTCGAGTGAGGGATACCTGTTTATACAAACTAGTTTTATCATAATAAAAATAAATAACTTATTCACAATATTTTTTACCTTAAACGACAGTTATCATATCCAAAACAGTTTAGTGAAAAAATAGACACGGGAGACATAATATTGTAGAACATTTTTAGATGAACAAGAAAACATGAATTTGTGTATTTCTCTCAATTAACTGAAAATGTGTTTTCAGTTACAAAAAAAGTAAACAGAACCAACAAATGTAACTTTTTATGCTGAAATTCTTTTTCCCTCTCTTTCTTACATTGCCTGAGATTATTACTCGCTATTATTGACTTTGTAGCTTTGACAAACATTATAAAAGAATGTAATTGTCTAGTAAATTTTGTCTTAAGTAAGCAAACTGAAGATGCAAATACGGAAATTTAAAAAACACTTTTTCTTGTTAAGACCTTGAAATATTGCAGAAAATCGTCTAGGTCAACACTGTCTTAGTTTACTATTATCTTTTAAAGACTAGGGGAGAAAATTGATTATTTACATTTTTACGCGAGAAACCCCATTTAAATTTAATAGAGTAAAACAAATTAGTTTCCCACCTGATGAATATTTAATAATTCTTCCTGGAGCCTTTCTGTCTAGATATTAATACGTGGCCAATTTGTTTGCTTAAGAAAATATTGCACGCTAAGTAAAGAAACTCAAAATAAATCAATGGTAATCATTGTCTTTTTTGTACATGAAATACATAGAAAGCGCAGTAACGTTCAAAAAAATAATTATTTTTCTATTTATTTTTTTTTAATGTTTGTTAAAGTTATAATGAAATTTCAAGAATAATACACATTTAAAATTACTTTTTTTTATGCTAAGAAAGAGTAAACAAAGGTTAAGTGCAAAAACAAGTTAAAAAATATATATATTTATGTTAAGAAAACACAGCAAGATTTATGATCATTTAAACATGTGACTTTAAAATTCTGAATTCTATGAGAAACAATAAAAAATGTAAGATTAATTTGGTGCTGCTGCTTCTTTTTGAAAAAAATGACTTCATTTTAATTTTTAACCTAATATAAAGATATTCATTCACATTCCATGTAAAAGATTGTATTCCTCATGCACATATAAAAAGAAATATAACACATTGAAACATACAGTACAACAATACAGTAAACATACACTTGTAACCATTATTATCAAGCCGATTTCCTTTTGTATGGATTTTTATAAATAAGTATTCTTCAGATAAAAACTCTAAGCCATACCTTTTAAAACACATCTTTGTTAAAGAGGTAAAAAATCAACTTAATATTCTAAAAATACTCATGAATTGTTAATAACTTTTTACAAATAACTTTTAATAACCGTAAAGATTAAAAACTTTTCAAAATCAGTTTCAAGTTTACATGGTAATCCTTCTACTGCTTCAGGGTGTGACATTAATATAAACGAGCAAGCAACTCTATTTCAGGATTCCATTAGATAACATTTTGGTTTAACAAATAACTCACGATCTTATTTTTTGCATGTAAGCAAATGGTGACATTCTCGTTACCTATTGTCAATCAAGATAAGAGGCTTATTCCTCAGACTAAGAACATTTTACTTTCTAAGCATTTTTTTTTCTTAAGAAATAAAAACAACAATAAAACGAATTATGATCTTAAAACTGGAAAAGAATTTATACGAATATATAATATATCTTAATGATCTTATATCAACCAGTGTTATTGATGAAATAATGGTTGAAGTTGACTCCAATTTCATTTAACCTTCTGGTCATTTTTGCTTGAGAATCGAAGTTTTTGCTAAACCTAATGAAAATAGAAATTATTCTGAATTAAATGCAATTGTTTATTTTATCTCTACTCAAAGCTGCACTACAGAATGTTGGGAATAAATCTACTAATTTGATATCTCTACTCAAGTGAAAGAACACAATTTTAAAAAGCATGCGTCATCATTTAATTTTTTTATCACAAACTTAAACGTTCAAATTCAGTTTTATTTAAAACATGGTGACCAATATAAAATGATAAGTGACAATCAATTCCCCCAACTCGCACGGTTTCGTCACCATATTTCTTTAATATTTAAAAATACTTTTTCCAACTAAGGGAAAATAAAAAGTGCAAAATATTATAAAAGAAATTAATTGTGGAAGCATTAAATTACTATATAAAATATGTTATACATAATGAATGATATGATTTTTATGTACGAAATATATGATTTTATATACATAATAGAAAAATGTAGAGTTTTTTCAAATCACTCCTATTTTCATGTTATAAATATATTCAAAAAACATGAATATGCTCTTAAATTAAAGTATTTACTCTGATACAAATTTCATCGCTTGTTTCATTTATGTCGTAAGGAAAACTACACAGCACTTATGTGTGAGCTGTTGATGACTTCCCCATCACTGTTTGTGAAGACTCTAAGACCTATTTAGATTTAGCGTGAATCTTCCGATGTGATTTCAGTGTGATGGTGTTAAAAAAATAGAAGAAAATGAATTCTCTTTGATTTAGATGTAATTAATGTGTTTTGTTATTAAAACATGTATTCTGATCTATTAAAATACCCATACGTTTTATAGAATTAGACATGGAAATGAAACCACTAAAATGTTTGCTTTAAAGCAACTATCGAGAAATGATTAGTAATGTATTAAAAACAAATTTTTTGGAAGACAACATAGCTTAGTAACTTATCCATTCTTAAAAACTACATTAATAAAATTTTAACTTTATAACAGAATATAATTTTAAACATTCCATGTAGAGAATTATCCTCTCTCTCTCTTCTCCCAATGAACAAAGCATCATCGCGTATTTGTGAATCTTACCTGGATAATTTAATAAATCCTATCTACTTCATGTGATGTCTGGAAAATATCAATATGTAAGTAGAGCATCATTTATCAGTGAGTGAATTCACGCCCATTATTTGGTAATGTAACTGACAGATTTTAAGCACGCCCTTTTCACACTGGAATGAAGGGAAATAAAGCCCAGTGTGTGTAGCTTTACGTCTATTAGACACTTATTCTAAGTTTCAGCTGTTTCTAGTTTGAACAAACATCTGTAACATTAAATATCAGATTCAAATTGCGTATACTGACCACATGTGTAGAAATATTTTCTAATGGAAGATAAACTAATGCAAACGGAAAGGAAGCAACAAAATAATTTAATAAAAGGTAATTGTAATAAATTTTTAGTTTATAATAAGACTTCATTTAAAGTATTTCAGTTGCATACATAATTCATACATTACACTATGTTGTAAAACTAATTATTACGTACTAAATCCAAAAATGAAGCAAATTATGCCAATTATTTATTCCTCTTGACAAATGTTTCAATTATAGTACATTGAAAAAAGGGAAAGGGTAAACTTCAGAATGTATGTTCAAATGTAAAGGAGAAATTTAGGTACGTAATATGCCAGGTAACACAAAAAAACCATTCACGACTTACTTATATTTTAACTCCGTTTGTGATAATGAGAGAGATACAGCATTATTTATAAGAGTCTTCTCTTCTGATTTCTCTCAACATGATTTGTTTTCAAAATTTAAACTAAAGTTAATATATTTTGAATAAAAAATGTATTAATACAGTAAAATACCATTTGTTTAAATAGATGTTAAAACATTAAATTAGAGAGGGAGTGTTTAACAACGTTGTATTATAACCCTACTGTCGACAGGCCCTCGTAATTTGAACTATGGTCAAATGACAAGTACGACACTTAAGCTGGCACCCTCTTTCCGAACTTCCATGCCGGAAGAAGACTTTGAGCCTAAACAGATTTCATATGCATCTTCGCCTCTACGCGGTGGGTCTTAGGTGCAGTGGCATTAGGGCTTGAACTCGGGACTCGCCGAAAGTCGTAATCAGGACCACTAGGCTGCCGTGGACCAATTGAAATATAGAATATGGATGTAGGCACAATTTTGGAGGATATAAAATCCAATCGCAAAATTTGAATGTATTTAAATATTTGGGATATTCTCACTTATAAAAGGATGGAAAACTTACCAAACAAAATACAGGGGAATAAGAGTAAGCAGTTCTTTTTCACATAGACTTTTTTCGAGACTTCCTGGTCCATATTCATATAACCAGAAAGAAACAAAGAGGTTTTTTAAAAAGTCAACCAAACAATGGTGAAAAAATTGGTGGAACATGAAACAATCCATTATTTTTGTGCCACATTAATAATAAAATACCGAGAATTGAACCTAAAGTCTTTTTTTCTTTATCAGAATAGATCAAATTTCTCCACTTAAATTGAAATTTGTATTAAGCATCAAGACGGGAGTTTTAAAAAAATGAAATCAATAATTATTTTTTTCACACACTGGGAAAAGGATCTTGTTTTTATTATTATTTATAACCGACTCTATATGCTACTAATGATACTTTTTATAAAAAGAAATACGTGTTAATGTATAAAAAGCTAAAATAAGAATGAAGGAAGGTTATGAATTGTCGAGAAAAACAAATAGAAAATTTTGAAAAATGTAAAAGGGCTGCAGAAGTATAAACGAGTAAGTAGAAAAAAAAGATTCCTCTAGTTTAGGTGATGTATCTTGTAAAAAATAAATTATTATGCTAGAGAAAGAAAGAGAGAAAAAAGAAAGTGCAAAAATAAAATAGTTTCAAAAAGCTATTAAGATGCATACGATGTTTATCTAAAAGTAATTATTCAAATTATATTCAGAAAATATTTTCATGTTAAAACTATATTTCAACTACTATGAAAAAAAAAGTAAAAAAATATAAATAAATACTTTTTTATTCATTTTTTTTATTTTATATTCATGATAATGATGATATTTTATTTTAACGATTATTTTTTAATGCAAATGGAATTAATAATCTTTTTAAAAAAGGGTTACGTGATATTATATAAAACATGCAATAAATTCGCAACATCTCCGATAAACTACAGGAAATTTCTCATCATAAAGATTTTAGACAGTCACTATTACAACTTCATTTTGATTAGTACGTAAAAATTTTAAACTAAAAGCAAAACACTTAGTTTAACTTAAACAAATGCTGGTCATTTTGATGTGTGCAATTTGCTTTCAGTGGTAATAAAGTAAAAATTAAAACATTCAAATAAAAAATATATATTTACGCTACGTACTAAGCATCTTACTTAAAATCAGTGCACAATAATTAATAACATAATTTTCCAAATACATTTTTTCGATAAATAAAATGAAATCTTGCGCCAATTTTATTTAAGCTTGCTTAAGAAGATTGATTCTTGAGAATAAGAATGACAATTATATATGAAGATAAGGGCCCGTTCAGATTATTGGAGGGCTTGAAATACCTTTTATTATAGCAGCTAGTAAGAAATCTTTCTTCTTAGATCAAGCATAACATGATCTTTACATAAAAAAAGCAAAATTCGAATAAGAAATATGCTGTACAATCGTCACATGTACATAGATTATATAAAGAACGCCATTTCTACCTGAATTTTTCAAATTCCTGGAAATTCTAATGATTTTTACATTTTAGCATGTTGTATCTAACACGTAAATGTGACGGGTTTTTTTTGCATGCAGTCTTCGTAGTAAAATCATTGTAAAGAGTGTTTTTTTTCCAGGTATAGAAGTTTAAGTTGGCATTACTTTCCAAGATGGCAACCGATTTAACAGCTGTCAAGTGATTTATTCTCAGTTTGGTTTGGCAATTCATCAAAACGATCATCAAGCAAGGCGTAGATTCATCGAATGAGCCCAAAACGAGATTGCCGTTGTTCCCGATTTTCATAAGCGAATTTTGTTTAGCGATGAAGCGCACTTCTGGTTGAATGGCTACGTCAACAAACAAAACTGCCGCATTTGGAGTGAAGCTAATCCACAAATGTATGTCGAAACACCGTTACATCCAGAAAAACTGACTGTTTGGTGCGCTTTATGGGCTGGTGGAATCATTGGTCCGTACTTCTTCAAAAACGATGAAGGCCACAACGTTACAGTCAATGGTGATCGGTATAGAGCCATGATTACTAACTTTTTCATTCCTGAATTGAATAATCATGATGTCCAGGAGCTTTGGTTCCAACAAGACGGCGCAACATGTCACACAGCTCGTGCCACAATCGTTTTATTGAAAGACACGTTTGGTGACCGCCTAATTTCACGTTTTGGACCTGTGAATTGGCCTCCAAGATCTTGTGATTTAACACCGCTAGACTATTTTCTGTGGGGCTATGTAAAGTCATTGGTCTATGCGGATAAGCCACAAACGCTTGACCATTTGGAAGACAACCTTCGCCGTGTTATTGCCAATATACGGCCACAAATGTTGGAAAAAGTCGTCGAAAATTAGACGACCAGATTGGACTACATCCGAGCCAGCCGTGGCAGTCATATGCCAGAAATCATATTTATAATGTAATGCCACAAGATTATCTTTCGAATAAAAAAAATTCATGTCAATCGAATAATACATCGTTGTTTTATTGCAATTTAAAGTTCTATACCTCTAAAAAAACACCCTTTAATATCCAGCAGTATATTTAAAAAAAGAATTTAAGCTACAATTGTTTTAACTATAATTCATGATTTTTAATAAACATACGTTTGTACGATGCACTTATATAATGTTCACTAAAGTACTTCAAATTATTAGAAATGAAAATATTTATGTATTGCTAAAAGCATCTTCGGAACATTTTACAATGAACATTTTATGTGATTACATATTTGAGACACTCTTTTAATAGTAAAATTCATTTTCGAGCTTTCATAACTCTTTTTGCGAACTACATATTAACGATATTTAAAATTAGTTTGTTAAATCCAAAGTTAGTTCATCTTGAACACTTAACAATACTGTCTATTTTGTCCAAATGTAATGTAAATTGTGAAAGTTATTAAGATTATCTTGTACTTCTACGATTGTACATAATATTGTCCATAACTTTTTAAAGTTAAAGGAATTATGAATTAAATAAATATATTTGTATAAAAAATATTTCAATGGAAAATTATTTATAGAACTTTTGTCTGATTGTATACTTAGTCACAGCTTAAAATTCAAAAGAAGCTTCGTTCTTGTTTTAATAAAATGAATTTTTAATCTGATTAAGATATTCATTTCAAAACATTGCTTGGTAAATACATATCATGAAACATTACTTAAGTATTGCACTTTTACGATAAAAAGCATTTATATATTTTGAAAAAAAATGTTTCCAAGACGTATAATCAGGAAAATTTCAACATATTTAAACTATATTTATAATTTAAAACAAATTCGAAACTGTTACATATAAAATTTCAATGCAATAAATAGTTTTCATGTCTAGTAATTTTTTAAAAAAATATGGATAACACTAGATTTTGCCCATTTAAAAACATTTTTAATTCTGATCGAATCTATCAGGCAAATATAGTGTACTCCAAATAGCAAATAGAAAGCAGTAAAAACGTCTTTAAGATAATTTTAAAAAACATAACATTAAAAGAAAATATTCGATATCTGTATAAATTATGTTGTGATTTGAATTCAACCAATTTAAATGGAATAGTTTAAAGTAATTTCTTGGCAAGAAAGTAATATTCATATTGTACAACCTCTGACAATAAACTTCGGTGAACAGCCCTGTAACATTAAAGTAAATGAAATAATAATGAATGTTACTTTACTGTCTTTCGAAGAAGTCATTTCCCATAACTATATGCAACGCTGAGATCTGCAATACATGTCCTAGAAACTTTACAAGAAGTCTTCATTTGGGATGTAGTTCAAAAGCCTCGTCACATTTCATTGGGTTTCAGGAATATTGCCAAATCTCTTTCCTTTCAAAGCGAGTTTGGGTCGTGGGAATAGGAAGAAGTCTGATGAAGAATTGAAATCTGGCGAGTAGGGAGGATGTTCAATTTGCTCCCCGAACCTTGTGCATACTGGGGTCGTACTCCTGAGTAAGCGTTTCATGAAACGCGACAAAGCTTCATTGTACCTTGCAGAATTCATCGTCGTTCACTTAGGTAGAAATTCTTTGTGAATAATGCATTGACTATAAAAAAAAAGGGATACTCACTTTCTCAACGTTTTCGTCACTGACAGAGGTCCCCGGTCTTCCGCTACGGGGGTTGTCAGAAACACTGTTCCGGCCTTCTCAAAAACGGGTGAACCTCTCATACACACATTTCATGAACACTGTTTGATCTTCATAAACACGTACCAGCATCGCATAAGTTTATTTCAGTGTTAATTTTCCTATTCTCAGTTAAGAACCAACGCACTAAAGCAGTTTGTAAAACAAGTCTTACACGGAACACAAACGACGCTCAACCGAACAACAGTGGGAGCAGATGATCAAAATCTTCCGCTACGCATGTGCAGCGTTTTGTTTCGCCAGTGTTGCCAGATTGGCCGTTCTGCCTTCATTCACCGAACTTTATTGTCAGAGGTTGTATTTAGCTCTATACAATAGGACAAACTAACTGGTTGCCAAAATAAATTTAGAATTAATCCATCGATTTATAAATTTCGTCCTGTTTGCTAGAATCACACGATTACAAGTCGAAAATATTCGAAAATAATCTATTAGTTTATGCAAATAATTTTCACAAAAAAATGTTTTACGAACTTGAAAAAATTATTATATTCACGAGAAAATATTAATGTTTCAAAGAAATGAAGGAGAATATAATTGTAAACATAAGTAAAAACAGAATTATGAATGCACTTGTATTAAACATACAGCAGTGTTTCACAAAGTGTGGGGTGCGAATTCAACCCCCCTGGGGGGTTTAAAGTATGGCAAGAAAGTAATATTCATATTGTACAACCTCTGACAATAAACTTCGGTGAACAGCCATGTAACATTAAAGTAAAAAAATTTAAAGATTTTCGAAGAAAAAAAATAACCGAAAAGAAGTAAAACAAAATACTTTCTTCCATAAGGAATATTGCCAAATCTCTTTCCTTTCAAAGCGAGTTTGGGTCGTGGGAAAAAAAATACACAACACTGATATAATTTATGTTTATCATCTAGCGTTTTTCTTTCATCAAATAGCTATCTTTGATCCCAAAACCTAAGTAAGGAGAAAAAAACTGTTTTTGTTTAATTTGGTGTATTTCCTGAATGAGAGATTTTTTATTACGTTTTAACATAAAATATTACTTGTTAAAAGAAAAACGAAATACGGACCCTGAGAAAAATTCTAAGTAGATAAATAATTCATCACTGTAATTATTATTGAAATACTGTACATTAGTTGTAGAAAGAAAAGGAAGACATGATTCACTTTTCAGCCAGGCAGCATAATACATTTGCTGATCATTTGGTTGACCTTCAAACTTACTGGTATGGTTAGTTCTACATTAGTTCCGTTCCATCTTTTATGTGTTTGTTTTTCGCTGAGGGAAATTGTGAATAATAGAGAGTTTTACGATATTTAAAAAATAATTGATTGATTTGAAGGATTATTTGGCCAAGATTTATTTTTAGTGAAAAACGTCATAATCCTTTTTAGAACATCCGAATTTTTTCTGAATACACTTTTAACCCGGGAGCGGTGGAGCGGGGCATCTGTAATCTCAATTGAAGGAAGTTGAAACTGATCAAACAAAAGAAGAACTTGTTGAAAGAATGAATATTATTCATCATATTGGGAAACGCGATGAACATGAAACGAAAGGAAAATTTTCAAATGCTCCATCAATTTTAAAATATTAAACCATAAGGGTAGCACAAGGTTCAGTTCACCTTGTGAAAAAGACACAAGAAAGAAAAAGTTCAACTTGCTACTTGTTGATCACCAAAGGTGTTACAAGTTCGAGCCCAGTACCACTAAAGATCCGCCGTGTAGGGGAGAGATGCTCGTTAAATCTGTCGAGAGCTCAAACGTCCTCATGTTGGAGTGATGTGGTAGTTAAAAGAGGCCATACAGCTTAAGTGTCGTCCTCGTCACTTGACCATGGTTCAAAATTACGAGGTCCGTCTCCAAAAGCCCTCGTGTAGCTGAACAGTGCGAAGTTAATATTCCCTCACTCGATCATGAAAGTTCATTAAAACTACAATAACTTGAACAAAATATGACAGTGTTAAAAGTGTGTTAAAAAAAGGATATTAGAGAGTTCTAAAATAGAATTGCGTAAAAATACATCTTCGCCAAATAATCCTTCAAAGTACTCAATATGCTTATCCATATATCACATACCTCATTCATACGGAAAAAAAGCAACAGAAAAATATTATTTACGACTTTCCCAAAAGAAAAACAGATGGAGTGAAACATACCAGTAAGTTTGAAGGTCAAATATATGATAGTCAAAAGTAGTATTTTAGGGGTTAAAAAAAAAGAAACGTAATAACAAAAATATCTCATCGTGTGATTACGGTAAAGTAAACAAAATGTCTTTTTTTTATTTGGTTATAGGAACAAAGATAGTTAATGAACGTTTGAAGTGGAATCTTTTATTTTTGATGATCACCAGATGATATATATAAATAATATCAGTGTAAATATGCATTTTTATTATGTCAGAAAGCATTTTGATTTTCTTCAACCTACTATTTTCAACATGCTCGCGGCTCCCTTCGCAGGATACCACGCCCCCCAGGGGGCGCACCCCACAGTTTAAGAAACACTGGTGTATAGTAAAAATAATTATAAACAAATGTTTGGGGTGACTGAGTTCCCCCGCATTAGCATTAGCATCGAGTGCGCGCTTGCTCCTGGGTTAAAATATTTTGAAGTATTTCTGCTTTAAATATTAAAAAGTAATACAATTATTATTCATCGGAATTTTATATTATTTTTCATTATTTAACATTAATTCTAAATGCTAATTATGTGAGATTTAAAATTACAGTTCTTTTAAACAATTATTTTCAATTGTAGCATTTATCTATAAAAAAGTCATTTTACATTTTTGAATATAATGTCGTGCACGCAGTTTTACTCTCCTTACAGTTCAGCTATTATATCAAGAATAATGTTTTATTTTTTTAAAAAATGAATTCGTGCGAAGAGCCGGTGTTTCAGCCAGTATACGTTTAATGTATCAGTACTGAAGAATTTATTTTATAAATAATCCATTAATACTAAATTAAGAACAAGTTTAATAATTATTAGTGACTTCCATGGGCTTGTTTTGTAGAGCAAAGTTTTTCAAAGGAAGGTTTAATATCAGATATTGACACTCTGAGTTATTTTTCTATATTTAGCTGAGAACTATATTTTGTCTTCAAAGCAGTCACCGCAGAAAATCTGGTTTAACAAAGATAGGATGTTGAAAATGGTAATAGTGTACGAAGTATTTTTGTTTTCAGTACAGATAATTCCTCATCCACCTCTACCCAAAATTCAAAGAGCGATTTATTACAAAATTGCCTTTTAATTTTTCACTGGATGTGAAATCTATGAAGATTTCTTCTTCGGAAGTTGAGAGCCCTTCTGGAGTATCTTGAAATAGATCCCTAATCCACTCGTAACTTGCTACCAAGTTGTCCTCATCCAGAAAATACTTTTTAAAATTATTTGCCAACATGGCTAAATGATTTTACATGGTTTTAAAAACAACTTTCCCATGTTGTTCTTCAGATTTGTAAGTTTTAACTCATAACGAGCTGGGTCATTTTCCCCCATCATTTACTCCAGTTGTGGTAAATTCAAAATTTAAGTATTTTTGAGAATATTTCCTTGATTTAATTTTCGGAACCATGCTCGTTTGTGTACTTGTTGATCCTTTATTATCGTTGAATGTTTGCTTACGACTTAAAAATATATGTATGATTTTGTTTTAACCTACTGCCGTAAATACTTAATTACCGTGAATTACAATTAACGTGCAAATTAAAAAATGTACATTGAAGCTAGATTCGGTAGCTATAGAAGTATCGAGTCGACTAAAACTGACTAGAATTGTACGAGGAAAAGCATTTTTACATGTTTTGCGCAGACGTCCGATAGGTTGCCGAGACTCGCGCAAACGTACCCGATAATGCCATATGTGATGGATATGATAGAGAGCAACATAGACTAGAATATTTTTCTAATGACATTTGTACTTTGAGAAATGGATGCGCTGAAGGAAATAAATCTTAATTAAATATATCATTTTGCGATCTGTTCCAATTTAAAAATTAGAGAAAGAAATATACCATAATATTAAGTAATATATATATATATATATATATATATATATATATATATATATTAAGTAATTTTCTTAAAATATATATATTACTTAAAAGTAACATATACAAAATTTACTACTTATACAGTTTATACTTGAGATCGCATTGTAGCTTTAGCGTCAAAGTGAATTTTTATTGCAGTAAATACATTATTGTTGTACAGGGGGGGCGCGACAAAAATTATGATTGAAAATTGGGTCGCCAGTATTGGAAGTTTGAGAACCACTGACATACAGCTAAAAAATACAGCTATATAAGTATAAGGAATATAGATTTAAACATAAAGTAAACTTTATTATAAAATACTTTCATGTTCACACACATAAAAACTTAATTTACTTTTCAATTTAAAATAATTACATCAGTTTTATTCAATAACACTTAAATTTTTCATTTTTGAGCCAATTTTTTTTTTTTTTTTGTCTTAAACGCTATAAAACCAGAATAAAACTTATAGTTGATGTTTCATTCGGTCTCTAAAAAAGTTGAAAATAAAATTAATTAACTGTTAAAATAAACGATGAATTATGTAGCGTATAACCTTGCAATATTTTAATGTCATTGGCAAATAACTTATTTGGAACTGAAATTATAAGACACTTATAAGAAACAATTTACTTATTAGCCATTTAAAAAGATTTATTTTACTTAAACTCTGTTTGAAATATCTCTGACCCACTTTTTTATTTATTCTGTGTGATATCTCTTAAGATGATAAACTACAATAAAAGAAAGATATTAATGAGAATCACAGGAAAAAACGAAAACAAAAGTATCGTTTTGATTTATTTGGCATTTCTGGTAGCTGATGCTGCTACTCGGAACAGAAAATCTGTGGATATACACTTTATGTCCCGTGAAGGCAACTTTTCGAAGCGTCATTATTTCGGGATCATAAAACTGTCCACATTTTAAGTGTTGTTTGGTGGCCATTTTTGCTGACACTGACAATCAATACGTATAAGACTTCTTTTTTTTTATTTCACTTCCAATTGGCTTTACGCATTGCTATTGTTGTTTATTTTGTGAATGTCTGTCTATAGCAAAGAAAAAATGAAATATATTATGAGATGTAATATCACGCATAAAAGTTTAAGTTCGATAAGTATTCGCTTAGCAAAATATATTGGAAGAAACCACAGTAATGGATTATGCCTCGTTTCTTAAAAATATACAGCAAATTAACCAGCATAATAAATAGCATTATACTTCACTTTTCATGATGAAATAATTACTGTAAATTATCGATACAAATGTGTGAGAACAAAAATAAAAATAAATGTAATACATTGTGGGTGGGTGAATGTTTACAAACAGTGCGCTATAAAACGGGGGGGCATCAAGTCGATCGCGATCAACCGGTGAACCACCAAGACATTTTGGAGTGACCGCCTTGGTCCTCAAACACAGCTGGTTATCAAGATAATGGAAACACCCGTGAAAGAGACACCGTGAATAAAACTGCAACAAAAATTTCAGAGACTTTTTCCAAGAATTTACTGGACTAGAATCAAAAGTTGCATTCATGGGTTACCCATTTGGCAATGTTGATGTGAAAAATATGACTAAAAATATGTTACATGTTCTCGAGGAAAACGAAGCTTTGTTTCTCCTTCAAAAGGACGTAATGCGTAAAAAATAACTTTTGGAATCTAATAGATAAGAAGTAAAGTACCCCACAATTTTTAAAAAAAGTTGCAATTCATTCAACATCTTTCTTTCACTCTACCTATCTGTGTGAATCTATATTTTGAACGAAGAATATAATTAAGACAACATATCATTTCCGTGTCACAAATGACCACTTAGAATCCAGTGCAAGATTAGCAGTTAGTAATTATACACCGAGGTATTCAAGATTGCGGCGGATAATATGAAGACTAAATCTTCTACTGAGACTATGGCTACGAGAACTAATTTTAAGTGAAGATTATTTATTTTTTAGATATATTGTGAATTGTTCGAAAAGGCATCATTTTATATTATTAAATTTATGGATATGATTATATATATATATTATGCTTGTATTTTGCGCTTTACTTAAAACGTAGTTTTAAAAGAGTAAGTTTTTCTACTGTAGTTATGTAGATAAGTACACATATTCTGTATTTATTATTATTAAAATTTAATACATTTTTACTCATCACACCTACGTTACAAGGTGAACCGCAACATCATGAAAAAGTTAAAAGTACACCACGCCATGTAAAAGTCTGCCCACCCCTGCTATAAAGCAACATGGAAACTAATAGCGACGGATCTCGGAATTTTGAACCACGATCAAGGGATGCGAACGTGGTGCAAGATAAAAGAAGCTTAATCAGTTTTGTAATTAAAAGAATTAGCTAGTAGTTAACATAATTTTGTTTTAAATATTAACTTCCACTAATAATATACGAAAATTATGTTTCTAATGAATCTTTCTTGGATCAAAGTAGCATTAATAAATACATTTTAATTTTAAAAAATTCCCTCAATTTTATTATTTCATATATTGTCAAGTTTCAAATCTAGATTTCAGAGCAGCATTTATGAAAAATGTTAACACGTTTTGCTCAGCACAGTTTATATTATTACAACGAAAAGTTGTTGTTTTTCCATATACAGGTGAATGTAAAAAATGGGAAAATAAAATACTTCAGTTTTGTTTTGGAACATTTTTGAATGATATATTGTAATAGCAATTTACGATGAGAAATGCTGAAACATTTTAAAAAAAATTAAACTAAAAATCTGAAAATAATTCTGAAGAAAATGAAAAAAAAAACTTCATTTTATTTTGAAAAAAAAATGACTTCTTTTTTTAATCACGTATACTCTTATAATCTAATAAGATCTCATACAAATTTCAATTAATCAACCTCGGGCTACATTACGACGTTGTTTAATATGAGGAGCATCAACTTTGGGAAGGAATCGTGAATAGTGAGAGGATGGTAGAAGAAAGGAAGATTACAGACAACGGCTAAAAATACAATAAAAGTACGTAGTATGATCCAAATATTTGGTACTGCAGCCATTGCTGAAGACAAAAGCAAGTACCTAAAGTTAAACCACTTGAAATGGATTCTTCCAACCCTCCCCTACTTGGTCAGGTTGGTTTAGTTCGAATCATGTGACCGAACCGCAAGCTCTGCTTTTCTCTTCCAATGCTAGTTAGCTTTGTTCCGCGTTGCAAGAAAGATGGCTTTTCTTGAACAGCTTTGAACATTAAATTCTGTCAACGCTAACGTAAAAATTCAAAACAAACTTTCGCATTTGAACTCCACGAAGCGTTGACTTTCCTAAGAAATAATATATGCTCCACCAAGTAGTACAAATGATTCTAGAAAATATAAATTGTACCAGAAGCAGTGACAATATTTTCTAATACGGCGCACAGATGGCTTTACAATCAAAGACTATGTAACTCGATTTCTTGTTCCTTGTAATCGGTTTAACCGATAGTTAGTTTTGACAGTTTATGTTGGGTAAAAAAGTATGTTATATACTTAGATGAGACTCTTATGAGTATCCGAATTGTTTACTGGCAAGTCCCGGTTCATTTTGAAGAATTATTCTGGTCATACACAGGGTGCGGCGAAAAAACTCGGACAAATTTCTTGCTTCCTGGAATAGTTTACGAATTTCCTTTTAACTGGTGTTTTCTTGTTTCTTTATCTAACACTTTAATAATTAAATATTTTTAACACAATTCTTATAGTTTGTACTTTGATTTATGTGTTTTTGATAATGTCGAGCAAAAGGTCTGCTATTTTAGAGTTGTTTCAGCAAGGGAACGACAGTGTGAAATCGTTCGTTTGCTTAATGTACCTCGGCAAACTGTGTCAGATGCAATCTGCTGTTTCAAGGAACTTGGCAATGATGGTCGACGTCCAGGAAGTTGTTGAAAACGTACTGTAAACAAGGAATCGTAAGGCCATCCAAAAGCGATTCTAGAGAAATTCGAGGGTTTCCATGAGACAGATCACCCTTAGCATGGAAATAAGTGACAGATTGGTGAAGCGAATAGCCAAAACGGTGCTTAGACTGAAGTCCTACAAGTTGCGGGGAAAGTTCAGCTTCTCACTGAAAAAAACAAACTCGTACGGCTCCGGAGATGCCGAAAACTTTTGAGACAGGCCGCAAGTCAGCGCTGGGAAAGATTCCTTTTCACTGATGAGAAGCTCCTTACAGTTCAACAAGTTTATAACTCCCAAAACGATAGAATCTGATCTGTGGACGCTCCAAACTCCTCGGTAATTGTTGAACATCGCCAATATACAAAGTCGGTCACGGTCTGGGCCGGAATTTGAGCGGCAAAACACCTTTGATTTTTGTGGAAGAGGGCGTTAAAATCAATCAAAAAATGTACCAGAGGGACATTTTTGAAGCTGTTGTACTTTTTTGGGCCCAAAAGCATTTCGGACATGCAGATTGGACGTTGGACGTTTCAACAATGCTCTGCACTAGTTCACAAAGCCAAAAAGACACAAGAGTGGTGCAAGGCGAGTTTTCCAGACATGATATCATCTGAAGAATGTCCAACCTACACACCGGCTCTCAATCCTATGGATTACAGTGTGTGGTCCATTTTGGAGTCCAGGCCTGCACTAAAACGCACAAAACTTTGAACTCTCAGTGGGAATGGGATAGATTAAAGGTAAAAGACTTGAGGCTGATTGTTGAAAATTTCTGCAAGAGTTTGCGCCTCTGCATTGCTACAAACGGCGGTGACTTTGAAACCAATTAAATTTATTTATTAGTCCGAGTGTACTCTTACTAATATTTGTTATATTTTGTTAATTTCTTTTTTTTTGTAAGGTTATGTAAAAAATTGTTTGTCCGGGGTTTTTTTGCCGCACTCTGTGTATTCTAATCTTGAAGGAACACTGAATCAGATATTTCTAATATGTATAATGTTGCGAAAAGGTACAAGAGATTGAATCATAGCTTGGTTTGTAATTGTACTGACCTTCAAGTTCTTGGGGGGGATTATGACTGCTGTAAAAAATAGAATATATTATAGCTGCATATTTCATATTGTATACGAGTGCTTATACCAGGGATGGCGAACCAGTGGCATGCCTGCCATCAATGGCAGGCGACACAATATTTTGGGCACGCCAGCGATTAAAAGGGTTTGCATTTTATTTCCAAATGACAAATTTCATTATGAAGTATTACAAACAAACGCGAGTGATAAGTTGCGGAGCGGCGGGAAACACACTCGTTTATTATTGTCTTATCTTAGTTACATCGTGGACTACAGTTGCTTATGATGCAAAATTTGTCTACACATAGCATAGTCAATTTCGTTGACACAACTGTATTTTAAAGTTTATTTGTGTTATATTTACGATTTAGCAGTTATTTAACATGGCTAGTTCAGCAAAAGAACAAAAAATGCTAGATAGTAAGTGTAAAAGAGAATTTCAAACTTGGCTTTATTAGTAAAGGCGTTACACACACAGCGGTGTGTGTTTTACGTTCTGGTAGAGTTAAAATGGTATGCAGAACATTGTCTGTAAAATGGCATTTTGAAACAAATCACAAATCCTCTTATCAAAAAAGTGCACCACAGCAAAAATAATCAATTGCTTAGGAACCATTTGGCAGATGACTCCAATTCTCAGCATGCAATCTACTAAAAGATACATCTTACAATCCTAATGTAAGCTAATTGTAATCCAATCTGCAACAGCAAAAAAGTCACACTAATGTTACTTTAATTTTAATTACACGTATAACTAAAACATTTACAACTATACAGTGCACACACACAAAAGGTATTTTTCATAGTAAAAAAAGAGTTTTTATGTGTTAGTATTTAGATTTATTATGTTTCCAATAATTACAACTCAAAAGGATTTCACGGAACGTCTATACCTCATTAAACACTTTAGAATAAAATGACACGTCTATACTTCACTAAACACTTCTTTCGAAAAAAATGGCACGTTGATCCATGAAGTTTCGCCACCCCTGGCTTATACTGATGAATTTATCATAAAGGACGATGGCTGTTTTCGATTAACCTTTTCTCAAAATCTATTATATGTACATGCTTGAAATTTTTCATACAATTAATGTATACATTTTTCATTATACTGAAAGAAGCTTTTAGCTGATTTTGAATTTTTTCATAATTTATAAAATATTTTATCAAACATAGTGAAATTTGACCCATTTTTCACATAAAAAAATTTGTTAAAAATACACATTTTTGAGTTTTTTACAAAAACCTCATTTCAGTATGTATTAGCCATCATTATAATTGTTTCACAAAAAATTTACATACCTGCGAACAGTAGTTTCTCAGAAAAGGTATATTTAACATGAATAATTTACATTTTGAGATAAATTGATTTTAATGCATTCAGTGAGGCTTATAATCAACGAGGAAATAAAAAAAATAAAAGGCTTTGGTTTATATATGAGTTCATCTTTTAAGCAAAAATGAAGTACTTTGTTTACACTTTTCACTATTCAAATGGGTGTGGCCCAGTTTCAACGATTATTTCAAAATAGGTTTTAAGGGCTTCTAATTACCCTAAAGGTTAAAGTAAGGTACTTTAAAAAAGAAAGGTTAAAATCTATACAATTTGAAAATTTAAATATCTCGAATAAGACTTTAGCTTTCCACCACCTCTTAATCATTCCGTTATGTATCAAAAGACAGAAAGGGGAGAGAATAACATCTAGTTATAACAGTTATTTTATGAAAATTTTAAAGTTTCTTTAGAATTAATTATTTGATCTTCTGACACTAAGATATCCGGCTAGGTTAGGAACCGTGATTTTAAAAAGGTGCATAAATGAGTAATTTTCAGGATATTTAGTGTCACTTAGATGCGAATGCATGTATAAAATTGTTTTAAGGGCATTTTGACAAAAAAAATTATTTAAATACAATATTTCGACAAAAATTAACTTAGAATAACCTTTTTCAAAATGTTTTCCTTTTGCGAAAAATGCTTCTATTATAATAAAATTTTGCCTGTATATAGCTCAGACCTCTCTACAGAGGCTCAACTAGAGGTTTTGAAAAATTCACATTATTTTCAGAGTTATCGCCAATTGAAATAATTATTCGCATTTTTTTTCTTAAAATTTCTCCCTTCTCTTGTCGTAAAACGTGGAAAAACCCACTTCTAAGTTATATATTTCAGAAATTCTAGTTAAGCCTTTGTACAGAGGTCTGAGCTATGTACAGGCAAAATATTATTATAATAGAAACATTTTTCACAAAAGAATATTTTGAAAATGGGTCATTCTATGTTTATTTTTTGTCAAAATATTGTACTTAAATAATTTTTTATTGTAACAACATTCTTAAAACAATTTTACATACATTTCCTAATATAAGTGACTTGATTTGATTGATTTAATATTAACGTCGCACTGTTCAGCTACACGAGGGCTTTTGGCGACGGACCACGTAATTTTAAACCATGGTCAAGTGACGTGGACGACACCTGAGCTGGCACCCCCTCTCCTAACTACCACACCACACCAACGGGAGGACGTTTCAGCTCTCGACAGATTTAACGTGCATCGCTGCCCTACACGGCGGGTCTTTAGTGGTACTGGGATCGAACTCGTGACCAGGCAAGCCACGATCCGATACCTATACCACTCGGCTACCGCGGCCACCTAATATAAGTGACACTAAATATCATAAAAATCATCCCTTTACACGCTTTTGCAAAATCACAGCTCTGAACGTAGTCGGATGCCTTAAAATTTAATTAATTTCACCAGAAATTAGTAAAAATAAGATATTAAAAGAGCAAGAGATTATATATACTCATTTCTTTCCTGAACTCCTGGGTAAAAAGACAATTATTGAGTTATTTTTCTTCATGTATTGCAGTAACATTATAACAAATATATATAACACACATTCATAATATAATTAAGATAATTGTAGTTATATTTGATTATAATAAACATCACACAAAAATATTTTTTATAACTAATAAAATAGCGGATTAATTTACTTAATATTTTTTTTATATTTTATTAATTGGTTGTTTCATAGTGTAAGGTATAATTAGAACATAAAATGAATCTATAATAGTTACAAAACAATAATTACTCTGCATAATCTTGAATAAATGGTTTGATTACTTGACGTATCTTTTATTTTGTTGTTGTTGTCGGTCTTTCATTAAACTAGTAAAGATGTGATAAATGGGATCATTATCCACTTCCCCTTTGGAGTGTTCCCCCCAGAGATCATCTGTAAACATTCCGTGAGTAGTCATTTCTTTTACATTCTCTCTCTCTCTCATTTCTCATTGAGGACATACCTGAAAATTGTCATTATTTATACTTAATAACTATTAATCCGCTAAGAGAGAAAAATATGAACTTTTTTTCGATTACTTATATGTTTAACAATATTTTTCCTGTTAAAAGGTTTGTCCTAAAAATTGTCAGTAAAAAAGTAGCACATTTTTTTAACGTCAAAACTTTTTCGGTGATATTTCCTACATATATTTTTCTACATTTTCAGTCATTTAATTTACTAATTTGCAATCTGACGTCATAATCACTTGATAGGACGCTAAACAAATAGCCATGCGTTTCATTCGTGTTTCATTCGACTGAGTATTTTGGTGGTATTTTTGGATTTGTATCTACTATCATGTATCAAATTGAAATGCTGCAGCTTATTAAATAGCCATAATGACGGCAGGAGGAAAAGTCTTTTCGGTTTTCTCTGAAAAATCCATATCTTTTAAATAAATGGATTCAAAACTTATATATAGGTCGAACAAACTTCAAACCATCTAACTATTCATCAGCGTGCTCCAATCATTTTGAAGAAGCATGCTTTATATCAGTCTTTCACCGACAGAAGGACATTAAAACCAAATTCAATTCCTAAAGAATTTTGTTTTTCCGAGTCACCATCTAACCAAAGAATCTTGCAGAGGAAAAATAAATCTTCAGTGTCTCAGAAATTAAAAGATGCTCCAAAAGACATTTCAACTGAAATGTGATTTCTTTTTCATTGTTTCGGTACTTACGTATTATCGCAAAAATCCCCAACGTTCAAGATAACTCGCCCGGTTGGCGACTCCGATTTCGCGTGCGTCGTATGCGCTGAACTGGCAATCATGTACTTCGTTTCATATAATGTCGCCAATTGATTGCGATAATACGTAAGTACCCTTATTTCATTTTCAATATTTGTTTTTATAAAATACTGCTTTTAAGTTTTAAAAAAAGTCTGAAATATTTTCTGAGCATTTTGAATTCAAAAAAATTAAATTTTGCAGACATAAAGAAATATTCGTAAGTTAAGTGTAATACGATTAGCTGTTATTGTTTACTTGATAATCACGTTATAATCGGCAAACAATCTCAGCGCCCTTTGGTGATGAATCAATCCTATTAAAATCATTTTGAATTTAAAAACATGGTTCTTTTCGCGGGATTTGTTTCTTCTTGAAATATTAAATTTCTTTCTATTTGCTAAAAACATGTCCTGGGTTTTTTTACTATCTGAATTTATTTACGGAATTAAGTATTTTATTTAATTTGACAACAAAAGCTCTTTAATTCCTAAAGAAGTATCTAGCAATAATTTCCTCAAAAAAAAATCTTATTCCAAAGGATTCGAAAGTTTTACGGCTTTATCTTTTTAAAATAAATACATACTACTATGAGATTTCAGGATAAATGTCTATGACCATTTAATTTCAGTTTCTTTAGTTTGAAAACCTTTTTGCAACAAAAAATGATACAGTATATATATATATATATAATTACTAAAATACTCTGTATAAAATTATCCTCAATTAAATTTATTTATTTTAAAAATTTAAATTTAATGCGAAAAATTCTCACTAATTAAAAAATATTCTCATATTTTAATGTAGAGTAATGAGATGTGGAGTTATATATTTTACATAAAAATATTTGCTTACCCATAAAAGAAAGTTATTTGTAAATTTATTTTTATCTGTTGCCCTGTAATGCATTGCTAAAGTTCTTAAAAATTTAAAATATAACACATTTTTTTCTTTTAAAACAAATTACAATGATTTACACAAAGAACGAATAGAAAATGAAAATAAAAAGCGGTCATTTATTCTCTCAAAATAATTAATAAAGTGAACGACATATCTGCTGATTTTTTTAGAGAATAAATGATCGAATAAATGACTGACATAAAAGATTTATAATCTTTATGTCAGTCTTTTCCTTATGCTAACAAAGGTATTTTATCCCCAATCTATTTTATTCGATGCCCAACATAAGGTACCAACTGCAATAAGTATTCTGTTTTATGTTTACTCTTTCGGTAAATTTATGATCAATACTACTGAGTATTTTCTCAAGAAATGTCTTTATTTTTATTTTTAGAAGTCTGATAATTATGTATGCACAAAGTATGTAATTTCATAATAAAATAATTATTCTGCAAATATGGTGTTATAAAGGGGTAATGAATAGTTTTTAAATAAATGACAAATCATAAAATAAAAATCACGATTATTCTTTATTGTACAATAAAATGGAAGTAAGTTTAAAGAATTGTAAGTTACATCATTACGTCCTTTGTTTTTAAAAAACCCACGAGGTAACAAATGAAAGTAGAAAGCGTATTATTATCTTTTTATCATCAGAAATATCCTTGCCCAAAAATAATAACTTATAAACTTTTATATCATACTAGCTGGTATACCCGTTCTTTGCACGGATGAATTGAAAAATTAAACAATACAAATTGAAGGATAAAGAAGTTTTTAATGAGTTAATATTACGTGAATTGCAAATTAAACAAAACAAGAGCAAGTAATATAGAAAAAAAAATTTAAGTCGATTACTACTTAGATCAACAAAGAAAAATTTTATTTTAGCTACTTTTTATTAAATAGTTACAATTAATATAAATATGTTTATACATATGACAGAATTACAACATTAAATGGTAATTAATTTTTATTAATTATCTTTAAAGTATCGTATTGTCATCCAAAATAATTGTGTATATAAAATTTCAGTTCAACTGAATGCTTTAAAACGTGAGAGTCTAACGTGTCTATATTGTGGAGGTTGAGATAGATGGTGTCGCCATCTATCGTCCCTTTGGGGAATTTCGCAGAGCTAATTCGTGCTGTCACCTGTATGGTGCTCAAGGTCAGCAACAGGCGTACTTCTAGACCCTTGCCGCGATGAATTTCGTGAGCCTCCATCTGACAACGTCAGACAGGTTGCGTGAGCAACAACAACGACAACAAAACGTGAGAAAAAAATCTTTTAAAGTTTTGACCCAAGTCGCTAAAACTGAAACCAATATAGCTGTATCTGTAATTCTTTAAATAATTCGTTTCAGTCAATTAATTTTAATTAATTATAATTAAATTATCGTATTTTTACCAAAACAATAGTGTATAGAAAATTGCAGCTCAAACGAGAGCTTTAAAATGTGAGAAAAAAAAACTTTCATGTTTTGACACGTCGCCAAAATGATGCCAACGTGGCTGTATTTGTAATTCTTTGAATAATTAGTTTTAATCAATAAATTTTTATTTATTATAATTAAATTACTGTATTGTCATCCAAAATAATCATGTATATAAAATTTCAGCTCAATTGAGCGCTTTAAAATTTATTTTATCAATGATTGAAAATTCCAAGAAGATAAATAAATAAATACATAGACCAGGGATGGCGAACCAGTGGCACGCGTGCCATAAATGACACGCGACACAATATTTTTGGCACGCCAGTGATCAAAATTGTTTGCACATTTTATTTCAAAATTTCAAAGTTGACTAGAAAGTATAACAAACAAACGTGAGTGATCGGTCAAGGGGCGGCTGAGGGCACGCTCATTTGTTATTGTCTTGCCTTAGTTCAGTCGCAGATTACAATTGCTTATGGTGAAAAGTCTGTCTGCGCATAGCATAATCAATTTCATTGATACAACTGTATTTTTAAGTTTATCTGTGTTATATTTACGATTTTTAATTGTTATTTAACATGGCTAGTTCAGCAAAAGAAGTGCAAGATAATAAATGTGACAGAGAATTTCAAATTTGGTGGACCGAGAAACATGACATTATTATTAAAATCGACAAAGTAATATGTGTTTCATGTTCTGGAATAGTGGTACGCAGAACATCGTCTGTAAAACGGTATTTTGAAACAAATCACAAACCCTCTTGTCAAAAAAGTGAACCACAGCAAAAATAACTAATTGCTTTGAAACCGTTTGGCAGAGGACTCCGATTCAGCATGTATTCTTCAAAAAGTAACATCTTACAATCCTATTATAAGTTATTTGTCATCCAATCTGCAACAACAGAAGTCACACTAATGTTACTTTACGTACATTACACGCATAACTAAAACATTTATAACTATACAGTGCAAAAGGTATTTTTTCGTAGTAAATAGAGTTTTGTGTTGTTAGTACTTAGTTTCATTATTTTCCCAATAATCACAAGTCAAAATTATTCAACGGCACGTCTACATCTCATTAAACACTTTTTTAAGAAAAAATGGCACGTTGATCCATGAAGGTTCGCCACCCCTGAAATAGACAGTGTGAGCTAATAGTGTAGGAATCGAATAAAGCTTTTTGCATATCTCAGCTGAACAAAAAAAAACCGTATTTGTTAAATGTTAAGTCTATTGATCTAATAGCTGATAAAAAGGATTTTTTTTATTTATAATGCACCGTAACTCTCTTTTGGGTTGCTTTTTGAAAACACCTTCCTAAGCTGATCTCTGCTCAGGAAAAATAACACATTGCTACAAATTTTGTATAAAGAACACAAAAAATAGTGTAAATAATTTAGATCCGGATGCGTAATAGGTTAATATTACTTTTTGCTATATTTATTTTATGTTAAAATTGTCATATTCACAAGCAACGCCATTCCTTACATTATAAAGGTAATTTAATGGAAACATAGCGAAACGTTGCTGATAGAGTGGACATCATTTTTGACGACCAAGTTGACAACTTGGCGATTGATTGAACGGTTCAGAAGTTGATATGTCGTAGCGGCCCCTGGTGGGGAGCTGCAACAAAGAGGGTGGCACAAAACCCTTCGTCACAAAAAAATACATTTGCATGCCAATTTTTATTGTGATCGGTTGAACGGTGTTGGAGTAAAGCGAGGTCATATATACACAAATATCCCTTTACATATATATATAAAGGGTGTTTTTTTAGAGGTATCGATTGACATGAATTTTTTTATTCGAAAGATAATTTTGTGGCATTACATTTTAAATATGATTTCTGGCATAGGACTGCCACGGCTGGCTCGGATGTAGTCCAATCTGGACGTCCAATTTTCCATGACTTTTCCCAACATTTGTGGCCGTATATCGGCAATAACACGGCGAATGTTGTCTTCCAAATGGTCAAGCGTTTGTGGCTTATCCGCATAGACCAATGACTTTACATAGCCCCACAGAAAATAGTCTAGCGGTGTTAAATCACAAGATCTTGGAGGCCAATTCACAGGTCCAAAACGTGAAATTAGGCGGTCACCAAACGTGTCTTTCAATAAATCGATTGTGGCACGAGCTGTGTGACATGTTGCGCCGTCTTGTTGGAACCACAGCTCCTGGACATCATGATTGTTCAATTCAGGAATGAAAAAGTTAGTAATCATGCCTCTATACCGATCACCATTGACTGTAACGTTGTGGCCTTCATCGTTTTTGAAGAAGGATTCCACCAGCCCATAAAGCGCACCAAACAGTCAGTTTTTCTGGATGTAACGGTGTTTCGACATACACTTGTGGATTAGTTTCACTCTAAATGCGGCAGTTTTGTTTGTTGACGTAGCCATTCAACCAGAAGTGCGCTTCATCGCTAAACAAAATTCGCTTATGAAAATCGGGAACAACGGCAATCTCGTTTTGGCCCATTCGACGAATCTACGCCTTGCTTGATGATCGTTTTGATGAATTGTCAAACCAAACTGAGAATAAATCACTTGACAGCTGTTAAATCGGTCGCCATCTTGGAAAGTAATGCCAACTTAAACTTCTATACCTGTAAAAAAACACTTTTTATATATTGTAAAATGTATTAACAAATCTGTATCTTCCTCGGTATTTAAATTTGCATAAGAAACTTAGAAAAACAAAAGATACCATAATGCCTCTGTATTACTTTATAGTACACAATTAAGAAAATTAATACTTATGAAGTTCTGGAAAAAGTTTTAACTACAAATTCAGTTGAGAAAAGTCTATATACTAACTTAAAAACAAAAACTAAAATTAAATTTATAATAATAGCTATTTCCCATTAAGAGATGTTTTCCCGGGAAATAATTAAGCCCTTGAAACTAATCTTCAAACCTTGGAAAGAATTAGCAAAAAATTAAGATACTCCGGAACAAATGCTAAAATTATTCTCTATTAAAAGAATCTGATATATTTCATCTTACCTTTTTTTTCATTTCAAGGAAATTATTCTATTAGTTTCGCTGATAAATGTTTGCTTGCAGTATCATAAAATATTTTCTATATCAGTTATTTTATCTTCAAAGCACTTACAGCGTAGAGTTTTCAATTCTTTTCGAAACAAAACTAAAGGATATTCATAAAAATTAGACAATTTTGTTTTAACTTTCTGGAGATTAAATTTGCCAATTTGCTTTGAATCATTTGTAGCTCTTCAGTGCTTCGTATTTTAATTGGATGATAAATTATTTTTATCGAATAATCTTCATAAAATATGTTTGTAGTTTCACTTATATTTTGTGGGAGAAAATTACTTCCCAGAAATTCATCAAATCCCCAAATGCATCTAATTAATTGCCTGTAAAGGTTTCTTAGAAGAATGGTACTAGATTGGAAACTTCTGCCGTTTCACTCATGTGCTATGAATAACTATTTTCCCTGATAAAATAGTGTAGAATCCAAAGAAAACTTAATTAAATACCCATAATAATAAAATAATAAGTTAACTTTCATTTTCACCATGAAACAGTTCATTTTGAAAATACTTTTCAAGATTTTTTCACTTCCAGAAAGGGGATGATTCATTGCCAGCAAATAAGAGTAAATTTTTGCTTATCACAATAAAATTGATGTATAGCTTTTATTTCTGTTAAATCTTTAGAGAATTATTTACGTTATTTTAAAATACTACAGCGACAATACGAGGCATATCCGGAAACTAGTACCGTTTCGTTTTATCGTAATCAAGGTGGTTTTGTAGTTCAGCCTCTGCGCAAGTAATTGATTGTCAGTGCAGTGGTGCTAGTTCTGCCGAATTGCGTTGTTTGACTGCGTGTTAGTAAGCGTTTAAAATATTTAAGGTGACTGCCTACCTTCGGACCCAATTTCTTAATAAAAACAAATTTTTGAAACAAATTGAGTGTTTTTAGGAAGAAAAATAAAAATAAATATGTAAATACATAAAAAATTTTAAATAAATATTGTATTTTTAGAAAAATTGGTTGTTTTCAAGGAAATTTTACCAAATTTTTACTAAAACGGGTAACACTGTATAAAAATTTCTAATTCAATTATCATAATTTTCTTTATACACAACATACATATTGCAGTGCTCTTCAAAATGAACCAAAATCTAAGAGAAATATTAAAATACAAAAAAATTACAGACAATTATACATAAAAATATGAAAATTTTCATATTTTTTTAAGTTTTTTTTTTATAAAAACTACCCTAAATAAAAAAAAATTTAACCTACAACAAAACTTACAGTCCACTTTATGAAAAAAATAGTATAATAAACATTCCCAAAAAATTTCAAAACGTTATCTGGTTTGGTTCTTAAGATATCATGTATCTGGTAAAGAGTTTCCTTCGAAAACATAATTCTGAGAAAAACTTATTTAAAGTTTATTCTTCCCGCCCTTTTGAATAGAGTGATGTTTTTTTTAATTCATTATAACTTTATTTCTATTTCGCGTAAAGCAGTGTTTCTCAAACTGTGGGGTGCGCCCCCTAATGGGGCGTGATAATCCTATGAAGGGGGCGCGAGCCTATTGATAAGTCGAAACCAAAAGATTTAAACGAAATAATTAATTTACTGAAGGGAAACAAATAAAACACATTCCGACATAATAAAAAATAAAATACACATTTAAGCTGATGTAATACACTTATAAATATATCATTACTGCGCAATGTATTTTATAATTAATTTAACAATACTAAGTTAAGGACAAGTTTAATAATTGCAAATGACCCCATGGGCTTGACATATATAAAATTATATGCAAAAATTAACAGTTATCTTGATAATATGTACAGTTTATATAATTAACCCTTAAATGCCGATTTAAAACGACGCTCCCCAATGCCACCCTTTAACATGTAGGCAAGTGTATGTGGTGTATTGGGGGTGGGGTAGAAAAAGAATAAATAAGCAAATCCTTTGAAATATATAAAACGTTCGCAAACACTATCAAGATCCTTTTATTGCATTCCGAAGCCTTCGGAATAATTTTATGGATAGCATTTCACAGTAAAGATAGTACTTCGGAAAGACGTATATATACGTCCAGAAATTTAATGCTTTGTCTGGGCGAGACGTTTATATACGTCGGTGGACCATAAAAGGTTAAAGTCGCATTGTAGCTTTAGTGTCTAAGTATAACATTATTGAATCCAATACATTGTTATTGCATGGAGGGGGGCGCGAATGAAAATGATGAGTGAACATTGGGTCGCGTATATTGAAAGTTTGAGAAGCATTGGCGTAAAAGAAAAAGAAAAACTGTTTTGGAAAGAAAAATGTTCAAACTATAAGATTTTGAATTAAAAAAAATATGCTTTATATATAGACGAAAAGCGACATTTTCAAGGTAGGCAGTCACCATAAGACGATTGCTGATCTCGGCGACTGTGAAGTGCGTTCTGTAATCGATTTTTTGAACGCAAGGAAAATGAAGCCAGTTGAAATTCATCATCAGTTTGAACAGATATAGTGTGAAAATGTAATGAGTGATGAAATGGGAAGAAAAACAGGTCAACGATGGGCGAACCAATTTTCACGACAAAGCACGGAGAGGGTGACCTTTTGTTGTTAATGGTTGTTTGGTTGGAAAAGAGAATGAGAAAATTTGTGAACACACAAATGGTTCACTATAACATATTGTTTTGTAATGAGTTTCCAGAAATTTCAATAACTTTTCATTGGCAACAGCTTTTTCCAAAGAGGATATAGATAAATTGGTTTTCCGATATGAAAGTTGTTTGAACAGTGGTAGTAATTATGTAGAAAAAGAGATTCCGACATGTTTTTTTATGTAAAAATATATTTTGTTTTAAAAAAGATTTTTTTAATGTAAGTTTTTGCAATACGGTGCTTAGTTTTCGGGCAAACCTCGTAAAACAAGATGCAATCATTAGGATTGACGACAAGCATTTCACTAGCTTTGCAAATTTACATAGGTATTATAAATCTAATTTATATATTTTAGGAAAAATACACAATTGCGAGGTCGAGTACAATGAGTACCAATTACAATAACTTCAAAAATATGATAAAAATTATGTAACAAATATTACCGAGATCTTAAGAAGTGCTACCGAAGAATATACGCAATTGGATAAAAATGAGAAATCCAGAAGTAGAGATGAATTAATATTTAATACGAGAGATTTGAGACCGAATCTCCCACTTACAGGTTGAAAAAGGCTAAGCCCGAAGTATAACCTAAATTTAAAGGAAAAATTTCTCTTTCAACAGAAATTCTAAGCTTTTATCTTAATTCGTGAACTATAATTCTCAAAAAGAACATGATAACTTTTAAAAATAAAATGATGAAGTGTAATTAAATATTTTCTTTTCAATTCTTAATATGCATTTTGGGATTCTTTTAATTATGGAATTATAAGCAATGATACAGGGCAGTGTTCCGCAACCTTTTTATGGCTTTGGACCGGTCAACGTTCGATAATTTTACCGCGGCCCGCTGAGGGTGGGACACGTTGATTGTTTATATTTTAGATTGTTTTGATTTAGCAATTTTAATTTAGTTACATTTAAATGTGCCTTCAGAATAAAATATAGTTACACCCAAAATGAATAAAAGTGATTTAACGTGGAATATAAAGTGATTTCCGTAGAAAGTTGCGCAAATCCGAGAGAAATGCACCAATTTAAATAAAATGGCAGTAGTTTAATTTTCTTCATGCGACCCGGCACCATTTGATCCACGGACTGGGGTTTGTGGATCTCTGATATAGGAGATTAATAATTAAATAACAAGCTCTTACCTCAAGAATAAAAATTTAGTAAAGTGTAAGCCAAAGTTTGCATGGTTACGAAACAGGCACTAATGTTGATTAATCATTAATGAAGAATTATTTAAAACGATACAAAAGGTTTTTAAATATCCTAATAATCAAGTAAAGGTTATTTTAGAAAAATAATTTTGTTTATTTTTTTAATAAGAATTGCATTATTTTTTAATAAGACGAAAAGTAGTTCTATTTTTAGGGGTAAATAAAATGAAAAGGAACTACACCTCTTTAAGTGAAGAAAATAGAAGTGTTCTTTTTTAATACAAATTATTTTTTGAAAATTAAATAGTATAGATAATTAACATAATTACTAATTTTGAAATTGAAAGTCGCTATATTCGTTTCGTTTTGAAATTAAAAAAAAAAAAAACTTATGTCCTTCAAGAAAATTAAAAGAGACTTCAAATGTTTAAAATATTTAGTTAATTTCTGTATTGTCAAAATAATTATGATCTACGTAGGGGAAGAAATCTCTCTCTCTTCTAGATTATAATTCCTTAACATATTTTAACATTTTTAGTAATGAATTACAGAGAAAGTATTTAAGTCAGTGTTTCTCAAAGTGTGGGGCGCGCACCCCTGGGGGGCGCGAGCGTATCGAAAATTTAAAGATTTTTTTCTAAAAAATAACCGGAAAGAGAAGTAAAACAAAATGCTTTCTTCCATAATAAAAAAAAATACACACAACAACACTGACATAATTTATGTTTATTATCTGGCTTTTTTCCGTCATCAAATAGCTATCTTTGATCCCAAAACCAAATTAAAGAAAAAAAACATTTTATTTTATTTGCTGTATTTCCTCAATGAGAGATTTTTTTATTACGTTTTAACATAAAATATTACTCGTTAAAAGAAAAAACGAAACCCAGACCCTGAGAAAAATTCTAAGAAGATAAACAATTCACCACTGTAATTATTATTGAAATACTGTACATTAGTTGTAGAAAAAGAAAAGGAAGTCATGATTCACTTTTCAGCCAGGCTGCATAGTACGTTTGCTAATCATTTGATTGACCTTCAATCTTATGGTATGGTTATTATCAATATTAGAGTTCCCTCCCATCTTTTATGCGTTTGCTTTTCTCTTAGGGAAATTGTAAATTGAGTTTTGCGATATTTGGAAAAGAATTGATTAGTTTAACATTTCTGTAGGATAATTGAAAAGCGTCTGATTTGCGTCCTTTATTATGGTCTTGTACTTTTGAATCATTTTAGTTCAGTTTTATTAGATTTTTTCTCAAATCATCAAAGAATTGAATAGTCCTTGAAAGAAGGTAAGTATACTTTCTATAAATTAAAATATTCACTAGAATTCCGATTTTTATCGTGTACAGTAAAAATAATTCTGAACAAATTATTGGGGTGACTGAGTCCCCCCGCACTACCATTAATGTTAGTATCGAGTACGCGCCTGCTCCCGGGTTAAAACATTTTGAAGTCTTCTCGCTTTAAATGTTAAAAAGTAACACAATTATTCTTCATCGGAATTTTATATTCTTTTTCATAATTTAACATTAATTCTAAATGCTAATTGTGTGAGGTTTAAAATTACAGTTCTTTTAAACAGTTATTTACAATTATAGCATTTATCTAAAAAAAATCATTTTACATTTTTTGTATACAATATCGTGCACACAGTTTTACTCTACTTACAGTTCAGCTATTATATCAAGAATGTTTTATTTTTTGAAAAAATGAACTAATACGAAGAGTCGGTGTTTCAACCAGTATACGTTTGATGTATCAGTACTGAAGAAGGTATTTTATAAATAATTTCTTATTACTGAATTTGGAAGCGGTAGCCGAGTGGTATAGGTATCGGATCGTGGCTTGCCTTGTCACGAGTTCGAGCCCAGTACCACTAAAGACCCGCCGTGTAGGGCAGCGATGCACGTTAAATCTGTTGAGAGTTGAAACGTTTTCCCGTTGGTGTGGTGTGGTAGTTAGAGAGAGGGGTGCCAGCTCAGGTGTCATCCACGTCACTTGACCATGGTTCAAAATTACGTGGTCCGTCGTCAAAAGCCCTCGTGCAGCTGAACAGTGCGACGTTAATATTCAATCAATCAATCTTATTACTAAATTAAGAACAAGTTTAATAATTATTAGGGACTTCCACGGGCTTGTCTTGTAGACGAAAGTTTTTCAAAGGAAGGTTTAATATCAGAAATTGACACTTAAAGAGTTATTTTTCTATATTTAGCTGAGATCTATATTTTGTCTTCAAGGCATCCACTGCAGAAAATCCGGTTTGAAAAAGGTAGGATGTTGAAAATTGTAATAGTATACGAAGTGCTTTTGTTTTCAGTACAGATAATTCCTCATCACCTCTACCCCAAATTCAAAGAGCGATTTATTACAAAATTGCCTTTTAATTTTTTACTGGATGTGAAATCTATGAAGATTTCTTCTTCGGAAGTTGAGAGCCCCTCTGGAGTATCTTGAAATAAATCCCTAATCCACTCGTAACTTTCTACCAAGTTGTCCTCATCCAGAAAATACTTTTTAAAATTCTTTGCCAACATAGCTAAATGATTTTACATGTTTTAAAAACAACTTTCACGTGTTGTTCTACAGATTTGTAAGTTTTAACACATATCGAGCTGGGGCTTTTTTTCCATCATTTACTTCAGTAGTGGTAAATCCAAAATTTAAGTATTTTTGAGAAGATCGCCTTGATTTAATTTTCGGAACCATGCTCGTTCGTCTGTGTACTTGTTGATTCTTTATTATGGTCGAATGTTTGCTTACGACTTAAAAATGTATGTATGATATTGTTTTAATCTACTGCCGTAAATACTTAATTACCGTGAATTACAATTAACGTGGAAATTTAAAAAAATGTACATTCAAACTATATTCGGTAGCTATAGAAGTATCGAGTGGACCAAAAAACGGACTGGAAGTGTACGAGAAAAAGCATTTTTACATGTTTTGCGCAGACGCCCAATAGATTGCCCAGACTCACGCAAACGTACCCTATAATGCCAGATGTGATGGATATGATAGACAGCGACATTGACTAGACTATTTTTCTAATGACATTTGTACTTTGAGAAATGAATATGCTGAAGGAAATAAATCTTTAATTAAATACATCATTTTGCGATCTGTTCCAATTTAAAAATTAGAGAAAGAAAAATAACATAATTCTAAGTAATATATGTTTTAAGTAATTTTCTTAAAATATATATTACTTAAAAGTTACATATACACAAAATTTAGTATACTTATCGTATTAATTTGTACGTTTTATAATTAAGATCGTATTGTAACTTTAGCGTCTCTCTCTCAAAGTGCATTTTTATTGCAGTAAATACATTATTGTTGTACAGGGGGGCGAGACAAAAATTATGATTGAAAATTGGGTCGCCAGTATTGAAAGTTTGAGAAACACTGCTTTTAATGTATGAGTGGTGCACAGAGTATTTTATGACTAATTAATTAATACTAAATTAAGAACAATTTTAATAATTATTAGCTACTTCCATGGGCTTGTCTTACAGAGCAAAGTTTTTGAAAGGAGTTTTAAGATAAGAAATTGACCCTCTGAGTACATTTTCTATATTTAGCTGATATCTATATTTTGTCTTCTAAGCAACCACCGCATTTTGTAATATGTTCCAATTTAAAAATCAGAGAAAGGAAAAACAACTTAGTAATTATCCTATTACTTAACTTTTTTTGCTTAAAAGTAACATATACAAAATTTAATACTTATGTCATGAATTTGTACTTTAATATTGTTGTTTTATCGTAAAAGTGCATTATTATTGCATTCAGTAAATTATTATGTATAAGGGGGGCGCGATAAAAATTGTGATTGAAAAGGGGGGCGCCAGTATTGTAAGTTTGAGAAGCACTGATTTAAGTTGTTATGCATTTTATCTTAATGTTTTAATTGGTTATTTGGGAAATATTCCTTTTTTTACTTTATCGTTCTATGAAATTTCCAAAAGTACAGCATTATGATAGCTGGATTCTATCCTTATATAATTTTCTCAAAAAACGCAGTTAAAATTTAGGTTAAGTAGATTAGATAATTAAGATTACTCAAAAAAGTGTTAAGATGACATCGTAGAAATATTCATCCGCGAATAAGAGTAAAACCACCACAACATTAAATAAGATTTGTTGTTTAGAAGTTGTTGTGTTGTGTGAGTTCAAACTATAATTAGATGCACATTTGAACGACTTCCTAACTGTTGTGTTGTGTGAGTTCAAACTATAATTAGATGCACATTTGAACGACTTCCTTCTTTAATATTATTTTAATATATCTCTACTTCACTGTACAACACATTACTAATTACAGATACAATTTCATAGTTGCGTGTTATTTATATACAATCCTCCACTCAGTCACAGTTAAGTCTTTAACTGGTTACAGTTAAATATACCACATCTCCTCCCTCCTTAAAGAACAAGTCTCTCCGGAGGCCGCCTGATTCTCCCGGAACGCCTAGGTAATGGCCTGTCTGGAACTGGTGGACTCCTCGTCTCGGAGTCAGTCTCTTTAACTGAAGACTGTGATAGATCTGGAACCGCAACATCAGTTGATGGCACTCCTTGTACGGAAGATGAACCCAATTCCTTGTTCCGATCCTTAGAAATATCTTCCGCCGTTTCTGCATGCTGAATATTAGAGTTGTTTTCTCGAACCTCTGATGATGGAAATCTCTGGTGCATAAGTGGAATGATGTTTTCTTGCACTTTATCCCCCACTGGACGGATCTGATCAACATGTCGTCTCACGAGGGTTCCTTGAACATCAATGATGTAGTGGAGTACGCCATCCTGGTTTACAATGGTACCAAACTTCCATCTAGTATTAGCTGCTCTGTAAACTCTCACAGCCACTCGATCTCCAACATCAAATTTCCTATCTCGGAATTCGAAATTATCTCTTCGTAATTTATCCTGAATTTTTGTTTTCAATTCAGGTAAAAGTAAATCTATCCTGGTTCTAATGTCTCTTTTTAAGAATAACATGGCTGGACTAAGTGTTGTAGTTACATTAGGAGCTTTTCGGTATTGCATTAAAAATGTACTTAATTTCTGCTGTATAGTACCTTCGTATTTATGCATAGCTCTTAATGATTTCTCTAAAGTAGCAACATAACGTTCTGCTTGTCCATTACTAGAAGGCTTGAAAGGTGCACTAGTTTTGTGTCTAACTCCATTTTTATGCATAAATCGCTGAAATTCATAGGATGTAAACTGAGATCCATTATCGCTGACAAGTACCCTAGGTAATCCGAATCTTGCAAAACTATCTCGAAGACATTCGATGGTTTTCTTGGTTGTGGTTACCTTCATAGGGTATACTTCTAACCATTTGGAATGAGCGTCAACGATCAGGAAAAACGTGTGTTCAAAAATTGGTCCAGCAAAATCTACATGAATACGTTCCCAGGGCATACTGGGATATTCCCAGTAATGAACTTTAGATTTTGGAGGATCAGCCTTATATCTAGCACAATCGACACAGTTTTTTCCAATAGACAAACGATCTAGCTATAGCCTTCATTTTTACTATTCCTAAGTGTCCAGCATGTAATTCTTCCAGAACGTTCTTCCGAAATTTCCTTGGAATACAGACCCTTTGTCCGTACATAATACAACCATCCTCAATGGTATACTGGGCTTCCCTCCCTTGCAAATCTTTACCTTCCCTTAAGGCTCTTAAGAGTGGACCCAGCTCTATATCTTTACTCGTCTCCTGTCGTAACTCCTTAGAAGTAACCGGTAATGCTTCAATCTGTGACATCTGAAATATTGTGATGTCATCTTTAACTTCAAGCTCTTCGGATGTTTTTGGTAAACGAGAAAGAAAGTCTGCATTTCCGTGTTCAATCGTTTTACGGAATATTATATCAAACTCAAATGACTGCAAAATGAGCGCATAATGTAAAAGTCGGGTAGCTGCCAACACTGGTAAACCTCTTTTTGAACCAAAAATAGCTATCAAAGGTTTGTGATCTGTTATCAAAGTGAATCTTCTACCTTTCAAATATAGATAAAACTTTCTTACTGCCCAAACTATTGAAAGAGCATCCTTATCAATTTGGGAGTATTTTTCTCGGACCCAGATAAAGTTCTTGATGCGAACGCGATCGGACGTTCAGAGCCATCTGGATACACGTGTGACAGAACACAACCAATGCCAACTGGAGATGCATCACTAGCTAAAGTTAAAGGTAGGCTAGGATCATAATGCACCAAAATTTTAGGTGAACAAATTTCCTTCTTTATTTGCTCAAAGGCAACCTGGCAATCCTTCGACCATAAAAATCTAACATTTTTTTTGTTAAATTATTAAGAGGATTAGCAATAGTAGCTAAATTTTCACAAAATTTCCCGTAAAAATTAACTAACCCTAAGAAACTTTTTACTTCATGAACATTTCGGGGTACAGGAGCATTTACAACGGCTGATATCTTTTCGTCAGTTTTATGTAACCCTTTTGAATCGATTCTATGCCCAAGAAAATTTATTTCATTTTGGAAAAACTTACTTTTATTTAAATTAAGCTTTAGCCCGTGTTCTCTACATTTCTTAAAAAATTCCTCTAAAGCTGTAAAATGCGAAATTTCATCGCTCCCTGTTATTCTAGCATCATCCATAAAGACCTTGACTCCATCCATACCCTGAAATAGTCCGTCAACATAGCGCTGCCAAATAGCAGGTGCCCCATTTAATCCATACATAAGTCTTTTACAAATATATAATCCCTTGTGGGTATTTATAGTCATTAATTTCTGACTGTCGGGATGGACTTTCATTTGCAAATATGCATGCTTAAAATCTAATTTTGTAAATTGTTTTCCCCCATTTAAACTACCAAAAATTTCATCCAATCTTGGTAAAGGATGCTGAGGAACAATTAAATTTGGATTCAGGGTTACTGAATAATCAGCACATAGTCTTATACTACCATCGGATTTAACAACAGGGACTACTGGGGTTGCCCATTCAGAGCTGTCGACTTTTTCTATGATACCCTCTTTTTCAAGTCTGTCAATTTCGTTTTCAACTCTACCTTTGAGAGCAAAGGGTACTGTTCGAACCCTACAAAATATAGGTTTCACTCCATGTCTGAGTTTTAATTTAGCCTCATAATTGTTTATTTCTCCTAATTTATCATCGAAAATATCCTTATACTCTCTTAGAAGGTTATTTAAATTTTGTTCAGTTTTTGCTCTAAAAGCTTTAATAGCCGGCCAATCTAAATGAATTTTATAGAGCCATTCCCGACCCAGAATAGTATCTAAGTTTTCTTTCACAATGTATAAGTTCAAGTTTACTTTTTGATTTTTATATTGTACCCTTACAGTAACATATCCTAATGGTATAATTGAATCTCCTTTATATGTTTTAAAAACTATATTTGTAGGTTTAATTTGTTTATTTGAAATTTTTCTGAAATTTCCAATACTCATTACACTAACCGCTCCCCCCGTATCCAATTCCATAGAACACTTTTTGTTTTCAATTTTTAAATTTATCATAATTGGAGGTCGTTTTGGTTCTTCCTCGTGTAATATATAATCCTGAATTTTTAATTCGTATAGTGGAATTCTATTTCTATCTTCAACTTCATTTAATAGAGTTACCTGTTTTTGTTTAACCGATGTCGCATTTGCCTTTTTAGATGCGAAGCATGCCTGTTTAATGTGCCCAATTTTCCCACAGAAATTACATGTACTTGAAATAAATCTACAATTCTCTTTTGCATGGTTGGTACCTGTGCATCGTGAAAAATATAATGTTTTCTTTCGGCTTTTTGTAAAATTGGATTTTTTATCCATGTGTTTTTTAAAAGTTTGCATTGAATTTATTGCTCGGCCCATAATATCATTTGTCCCTCTAAAAGCTTTTTCCATAGCCAGTGCTATATTTAGCGTTTTCTCGAGATTAATATTATCTTCCTCAAATAATCGATCTAAAATCATTTTATCCCGCAACCCGCTTACAAATACGTCGCGTAACATAATATTCAACATATCTTTATCATAATCACAATTCATTGCTAGAGCCCGAAGCTCGGCAATATATGTACTAATACCTTCCCCTTCAGTCTGTTTTGTTTAAAAATTTGTGACGAGAAGGTATAATTAAAGGTTTTGGGGTCAAATGTTTCTTAAGTGCATCTTTTAATTTATCTAACGTTTGGTCGGAAGGAATGTCAGGTGCAAACAAATTCTTTAGTAACTGGTACAATTTTGCACTAAGAGACGAAACAAAAACCTTAGCTCGATTTGCTATTGGTACATTCTGTACATCTAAGTAAGTTTCGAATCTTTCAAGGAAACTATCGAAATTTTCATTTTCTTCATCAAATTTGTCAAACTGTACAGTTACTTTATGACTATGAGAATCGTCTCTAATTTGCAGCGCTCGAATCAAATCTTGATTCTGCCGGAGTAAGTCTGCAATTTGCTGTTCCATGGTTCCTTCCGATTAAAGAGAGAGAAAAAATTTCCTTTACCTTGAGCAGTTTTCAGGCAATGCCTTATCCAAAAGAATCTCCAATAAATCCCATCTTCGTCGCCAACTTTTGTTTTCAGTGAGTTCAAACTATAATTAGATGCACATTTGAACGACTTCCTAACTGTTGTGTTGTGTGAGTTCAAACTATAATTAGATGCACATTTGAACGACTTCCTTCTTTAATATTATTTTAATATATCTCTACTTCACTGTACAACACATTACTAATTACAGATACAATTTCATAGTTGCGTGTTATTTATATACAATCCTCCACTCAGTCACAGTTAAGTCTTTAACTGGTTACAGTTAAATATACCACAGAAGTAAGGATTCTGGCCAAAGTGCAATAGAGTCAAGCCATTTGCAAATTGTAACATTAGGGTCTATTAAATTTTAAATGATTTTTGAGATCGAAATGTGTGTGTTTTTTCTAGATGGACTCAAGGATTTAAAAAATTTCCTTTAAAATGCAAAGGTACGGTAGCATAAAATGATGGAAACAATAGAACACTTTTTTTCATTTATCACACTTTAAATTATCTGGCTAAAGTTTAGTCTAGATCCTTTAAGAAAAGTCTATTACATATTAAATGCAAGTTACATTATTGCAGTTTATTTTAGATATGAATTTAAAAAATTAAATATTTAAAATATGGATTGAATTGATTTATTTTAAATGTAGATGGATTTTAATTTAGATAAGAATTTTATTTCACAGTAGGGTGAGAAATCTGATTAAGCTCCTTCATTAAGAGTTGCAGTGCACAGAGAAAATAAATGATGAAACTATCGCTGTTAACGGAAATGATAGCTTATCATATAATGCTGTTGTGAGGTAGATAAAGGTATTTTCAAATTGACTACGGAGTTCCAAGAAGTAGAAGACCATTACTTGCGGACGTAGGAGCCACAGTTAAGAAAGTGAAACATTTTATCCCATAATACAAGTGCTTCTGAAACTTTCAATATTTGCGACCCAATATTCAATCATAATTTTCATCGCGCCCTCCCCATCCATAGAATAACAATGTATTTAATGCAATAATACTATACTTTGAAGCGAAAACTACAATACGACTGTAATCTCTTAAGTGCTACCAGCGTATATGAGTGTCTCACTCAGCCAAAGCGTTAATTGCCCCGCTAGTAATATCATTCCGGGGGGGTCATAACTCTACCAGGGGCATAATGAGAAGTCAAAAACAAAAGATTTTTTTAAATAATTATTTATTTAATGAATGTAAACAAACAAAATATATTCTCACATAACAAAATATAAAATACACATTTGCACTGATGTAATACACTTATGAATGTATCAGTACTGCACAATGCATTTTATAATTGACTAGCAATTACCCACCTGCTTCACTGGGTATTTCACAATGTTGTATAAATATATATATTGTTTACATATATATATATATATATATATATATATATATATATATATATATATATAATTTAGTTATTATTTAGTTTAACCCCACTTATTCGGTCCTAAGTCCGAAATTGCTTTCTGACGCGCTAGGTTCTTCTTTTTTGTAGTTTCTTTTTTTATTTCTCTATAATTTTGTTCTTCGTGTTCAGCTTTTAGATTTTTATTACGCTATTTCTTGTTATGTTCATTATCTATTACTTCTTGTTTTTGATATATAATACATATTTCTCTCATATATATATATATATATATATATATATATATATAGTTATAGTTATATATATATAACTAATCATATCAATAATTTATATATATATATATATATATATATATATATATATATATATATATATATATATATATATATATATATATAAATTATTGATATCTAACATTAAGAATTTCAACTTTCAGTGGATCTTTACTCCGTAAAATAAACATGCGTGCTATATTTCAAGTCTAAACCTAATGGAGCAAAACAGAATTTTTATCATCAATACTCCCCGTAAACCCATTGAGAGAATTCTTAACAAAAGTAACATGCAAAACAAATTTTATTATTATAGTCCTCGTAGTTCGAAAGCGGTAATTTTGTTTATCAATACGTCCCATTAAACCCCTTGCCTCCCCCTGGAGTTGATTTCCGTAAAATCCATTCTTAATACCAGTAATAATTCATAATTACCAGTGTGACCCATGGGCTTATATCATACATAAAATTGCATCCCATTAAAACCCGAATTATTTTTATCTTTAAATATTAAATTCTTCTGGTTATTAATACTACATTGACCCCAATGACACTAGTAAAAATAATTTTAAAATTTCCGTCTTCTTCTCCCCCAGAATGTAGACGGCACCTGCACGATTGTGCAAGTTGGGTGTTTTCTGTGAAAATTTACATTTTTTGGCTCTAAGTTGATGGAAGAAGCACTCTTAATTCAGTTAAAATTGTTACAAATAAGGAAATTATTGATGTAAAATTAATTATTTTATTGACTCATAATTTATTTACTGTAGAAATCTTTAAAACATGTTTTTGTTTTTGATAATATGGCATTTTTCACAACATGTTTTCTAACTTCTTTCGTAGTTTTCATATCTGCACTTGATAGGCCTTGAAATGTCATCAACACATCAAAAACGGCTATACGTGTCAAGCCTTTTTATCCTGGAATGGCCAGGATAAAAGTCATGGCATGTATAGCAGGTAGATCATAACACTACGGTCTTTTTGCGAGTGGAATCACAATACTGTTATCTTCATCATAAGTTAAAATACTTTTGTTGGTAGATGGAGAAGCTTCTGACGCGTTTCAACTATCTCAAATTTAAATTTAAAACGATCCATTTGGATTCTTGGAGGAATTTTGTTTTTGGTATTGCATCTTGTTTGCACAGAAACCAAAAATTTTCAACAGCTAAAATAATGAAGTGAATGTGTTCAAGAGACTTTGATGGTAAAGAATGAAAAGAATCTTTCTTTTCATTTCAAATATTTCCATGTTTTTCTTCATCGCTCACATCTGAACTTGATTTCTTCTTTCAGTATACGTGATTCATATGTTTCGTTCGCAGCATTGCCATCATCTACGCGATCACCAAGTAGTGATCAATTGATTGATTGATTGAATATTAACGTCGCGCTGTTCAGCTACATGAGGGCTTTCAAGTACTGATCAAAGTTCAATCTGATTTATTCATCAATTGCTAAATTTCTTCTTGTGTGAGAATTCTTCTCCTTTGAGACACCTGAAAAAGTTTTTAGTTAAGTTAGCACAGCACATTGCATGAAAAATAATAAAATAAATCAAAAATGTTATTGTTTTAAATATATATACAGGTATATATAAATATTTAAACCACACAATTACTAACTCCCACCGGAAAACCCGGATCTTTTTAGGGGAGAAAGGGAGGAAGAGATATGGATGCCGATATCTGTGTAAAAAAATGAAAAGGCCATATCTTTCAACGAATGTATGAAAGAGAAAATTAATCGCAAAAAAGAGCGAGAGAAAGAAAAAAGAGACTCGTCCATGGCAACCCCAAGGAAACGCATTAATTATATAACAATATATTTCGTTTTTATTTAGGGTTCTAGGAATATTATTTTAAAACAGAAAAGAAAACTTTCATGGCAAAAACTTATATTTATAGCTGCAGTGACTAAGTGACGCCCAACCCGCGAGAACGTGCGAGTTACAAAATCCTTAGTCCTAGAAGCAGCGCAACATTAATAGAGTATAATTGATATTTTTTCTACTATGCAATTACTTAAACATTAATACAAAAATTTATATGTAAGCAATTAGAAATATATTGTTAATTACTTTTTGCGACAAATAAAAAGAAGACGCGTTTTCGTTGTATTGGAAAACAAAGCTACATTTTCTAGATAAAAGTAAAATATGGACTACAACCATCGTCTTTTGATAAATAGTGATACTTTAACCTTTCTGCAAATATGCTCTATCGTTGGATTCGGGATTTTCTTACATACGACTATACCAGAAGCAAAAACGTATAAGAATATCTAACCCGCACGATCGTGCGCGTTGGGTCTTAAAGGGTTGTACAAACTTTAACGCTTATCTTGATAATTTGTACGGTGTATAATAAATCCCTTTACTGCCAATTAAAAGTTACGCGATCCTCCCCCTCATTGCTACCATTTTCCACATAGACGCGCGTATGTGATGCATTGGAGAGAGGGGGTGAAAAAAATAAATGAATAAAACTCCTATGAAATAAGAAAATCCTTCGCAAACACCGGTGAAGTCCTTTTATTTCATTCCAAAGCCTTCTTAATAATGTTATGGATAGTACTGCACATAGAAATTTGCACTTCAGAAAGACGTATATATACGCCCACGGCAATCAACATTTTGGCTGAGTGAGACGTTTATATACGCCGCTGGTAGTAAAGAGATTAAATTCGTATAGAATTTTTAGTGTCAAAGTATAATATTATTGAGTTCAATACATTCTTATAGTATGGGGGGCGATGAAAATTATGATTGAATATTGGGTCGCAAATATTGAAAGTTTGAGAGATATCTGTCCACTCTGGGTTCAAGGATTATTGAATCCAATACAGCGTTGGCACGAATCAATGTAGCAATTTTGTCCACAAGCATCTACGATCTTCTTTATTCCTTTATATTAGGGATACTCAACCTTTTTTCTGCTGGGCCGCATACAAATGTCAGCCATTTCACGCGGGACGCATACATATGTTAGCTATTTCCCATGGGCCGCAACGTGAGGTTAAATGGGGGGGAGGATGCTTTAAGACCAAGAAAACATTGGAAATTTAAAATGAGGAAAATGGATTAATATATTAAGACTCTCATCTATGTTGCTTTTTTTAATTGTTAATTTTTATATATTTTTTATTTTTGTCACTAATACTAAATTAAAAGTATTTAAGAAACGCTCCTTCACAATTACTGAACCAGTTAATGATTTCATATTATTACTAATAATACACTCATGTCCATAAATTAAGGATAATGAAGTTCAGGCAAAGAAAGAGATAGAAGCAAAACAAATTTGCCCTATTTGTAAAGTCTATTTATTAAACAAAAGGTAAAGAGCAAAAAAGATGCTATATGTTTGACATAATTAATAAAAATTGCGATTTTTACACCCTGGAGCAAATTTCAAAAAAGAACCTACTTACAAAAAAAAAAACCGGTATAACATGATTAGTATGATGGTTAATCCGGAGTATGTCTCCCGGACGATGCAATACAGGCCTTACAACACCTAGGCATGCTGAGTATCAAATTATCAATCTGATCTTGGGGAATATTACACCACTCATCAAGCAATGCTCTCCGAAGTTCCGGTAAACAGGTGGGAGGGGGTTGACGGGCTGCAATTCGTCGGCCAAGCATATCCCACTCATGCTCTATTGGATTCAAGTCCGGTGAGTATGCTGGCCAATCTATACGTGTGATATCCTCCGATTGAAGGCATTCGTCTACAATGTTTGCACTGTGAGGATGGAATCGATAAACAGAAATTCAGCACCCATGGAGCCCCGAAACAAACGTACATGTTGTTCCAGAATGACTTCCCGATAGATGTGGCCTGTCATCGTTACACTCTGAACATGCAGGTCAGTTCTGGAACCAAGAATAATTCCTCCCCAAACGAACCATCCTGCACCAGCGTAACGGTGTCGTTCAATGGTGTTCTCTTGGTGGTAACGGGTACCTGGTGCTCTCCATATTAAAGTCCGGCGAGAATCAGACTGCAAACTAAACCTGGATTCGTCGGAAAACATTACACAAGACCACTGTTGTGGTGTCCACAATGCAGGCTCTCTACTCCAGGTTAATCGCAGGCGACAGTCAGCTGTCGTAAGTGGAACACATCTGACAGGCCTACGAGCATATAGACCAATGTGCCCTAAGCGTCTGTACACGGTCTGCCTTGAAACTGTCGCACCGGTAGCTGAAGAGAGCTGATGAGACTGGTCTGATGATGTGCTCCGTCTGTTTCTTTTGGCAGTAATTGCCAAATATACCGGTCCTCATTCGGCGTTGTAACTCGGGGGCGACCTGTGCTGTAACATCTACTCACATTACCATCATCTTGGAATCGTTGCCAATGCCTGGAGATGCACTCTGGGCGATTCCAAGTTCCTCGAATGCTTCCAGCTGGGTACGTCCACACTCCAGTCGTCCAATAATTCTACCACGTAAAAAATCATCCAAATGCTTCCTTTGTGCCATAACTATGTGGTTATTGCACTGAAAGGCTTTTAAAGCGCTTGTGAACAATGTTACTTCTTTGCCACCATTCCTTACATATCCTCTCTTACACTCTCGTCATTGTGATGTACTATCCGCGCCATCTGGTGGTTTCCTGTAATTTGCATATTCTTCTTCAAGCTGTGTGTGATAATTTTACATGTGAAATTTTAATTTTAGAGTTCAATTTCTGTGTGATTCTGAATTATCTTTAATTTATGGACATGAGTGTACAACAAACTTCGTAGGATGTGTGTCGTTACTGCTGTGACGTTACCACTGACAAAACACTGTGTTGCTATTGTAAAAAATATTCAATAAAGCCAATTTACATCTCTTGAAATAGATCTTGGAGGAAAATTGTCATTGAATGATTCCTGTTTACTAGTATTTTTAAATGCAGCACTTTCGTGACAAATCAACAAGTACTGGTCCGCGTTTGTTTTTCACTACAATGCAGTCGACCTCGAAATCATTAGAATATTTTTCTCTTGCAAGGTATGAAAGATAGTTAAAAATTAATTCTACCCGTAAAATTGTCGCTACTCTACTGTTGTTTGTTATCACTAACCGTTACCGCTACAAATAGAAAAAGAATATTAATTCGCAGCTGGTCGACATCGAAAACAGCTAAAAAGCAAAACTGATATATTTGATTTCTTATCAAAGAATTTCCCACCAATTTTTTAATACATTGTTCTTAAATAACTGAATTTCTCAGAGCAATAGGTCATGGCCGGGCCACCTAAAAAGGCTCGGTGAACGCAGGTCGAATATAGCTGCTTTACATATTATTTATCACCCACTGACTATTTATATACTATTCGATGGTGCTGTTCACTTGTATTGAGGAGTAGTTCCAGCTTATAGTGCCAGTATGGCTTGGTGGAAGGAAACCCGAGTTAGAAAGGATAGACCTCGAGAACAGCCCATTGCTGCAAGAGAAAGCACAGCGACTCACCTCCTCTCACCCCGAGAGGGCTGAATTGCAGAAGTCTGCTTGAAAAGTTTTGGTACTTGTTTTAGGGTGGTTGTCGTGATCGTAACTCTTCTCCTGTTATCTTTAAAAAATACCTGAAAGCGGGCATATAATCACTATTATTATTTGCTACTGTATACTATAGACGAAATTACGTGAGTTTTAAACAAGACCAACTTCGTGCCGACAATGCATAAATTAGATTGTGTTGACTCAGAAATCAAATTGTGTTGCCACATCCCCCGTGTCTGTGATTAGAACCAACGACCTACGGATTCGTAAGCACGTAACATACCACTAGACAAAAGTGATCACTCCTTTTCGGAGGCTGTTACTGTTTTATTTAGATACCCCCACAGTATTCCCCACTAGAAAGTCGGTGGATAGGCGAACGAACGAGATATTTGTTGTTATGGCGAGCGCCTGAGTAGTTACTGTTGCGTCAAGTGAGTCTGAAAACTTTTTGCTGCGTCAAGTGGGTCTGACGACTTTGCTTGCTGCGTCAAGTGGGTCTGACGACTTTTGATTGCTCTTTTTGAGAGTATATGGCTCCACGACTCATCAGAAGGTTCAGCCAAGGTAGCCAATGTTGGAAGATTAGAATGAACGACCTACGGATTCGTAAGCACGTAACATACCTCCAGACAAAAGTGATCACTCCTGTCCGGAGGTTATTACTGGCTTATTTAGGTACCACCACAACCCTATTCTTTAGATATCACACCAATTGACTTTTACTTATTCCAGAATTTAAAAAAACACTCCGGAGTCGGAAATTTGACAGCAAAATTGACATTTCTTAAGAAATAGATGAAAGGTTTTCGACACAATCTGCTGAGTTCATTAGTGATGACCATTGAAAAGACAAAAAACACTGGAAGAAATGTATTACTCTTACTGACTAAATTGTGAAATCTTAAGAAAAGTTTTTAAAAAAGAAATTTCTCGATTCTTTTTAGTAATAGTTTAAATTTTACGCTACTTCCATGGGTTTTTTTTCTTAAAATTAACATTTTATCGTGAATTATATTTTAATTACTCGGAAAATAATTTTAACATTAGTTTCATCTCATAAGCATCAAAAATTGAAAGGTAATTCTGCATGCTGTATTTATTATATTGTTTAAATATTCAAAATAGTGTAATGATAACATAAAACTGAAACAAATTCAAAATTCTCATTAAATTTCTTAAGAAAAAGGAATCAATAACATTCCATATTAATGATTTCATGGAGGCTGCCTAAATTTTCTTACATCATATGAAAAGTTTTACGCATTTATTTGTAATGAGATTAGGTCTTGTACCAGTAATTTATAAATAATCAAGATGAAATGAATTGCTTGAATAGTTAATTCTAAATAGCACTTGCAATTTGAGTAAATTAAAACGAACAGAAAATTTTGTTTTGATTTTAGTAAAAATATCAACAAAGAGCTCACAAAATATTGACCTAATAAACAATTGGTAATAAAAAAAAAAAAAACGTTCTTTTAAATCTGCTGTGTTCATTGTAATTACTCAAATATAATAAACGCTTACATAATCAGGAATGTATTTTACATGAAAAATGGCAAAATCATTGCAATAGGGCCCCAATACACAAATCCAACAACTTTATGTAAAACTGAATATGTTAATTACGTTCCATTGACTGCAAAGACAAATACAAACTTTTAAAACATAATATGAATTCAAGATTGTGACAACTTAATTAAAATTTTCTTTTTATTCCTGCGACAGTTTTGACAAACAATTGTTTCACATTTCGATTTACTTCGTGTTGACACTCAAAATTAAACTCAGAAATAATTAAAGTGAAATATCGCAGTTTAAAAACATTTTTGTTGAAATTTGCGTTTTAATTTACATCAGAAATGTACTTATTGAATAAATGAAAACTTTTAAGCACATTTTATTTAATAACATCTATCTTTCGTTATTTTTCTTTACTGCAACTAAACTCGAAAATAAATTGAAAATCGGAATAATGAGTTTTACTGGAATGTAAATCGAGAATGCAATAATCGAGGAAATAAATATCGAAACGATTTGAAGAAAATTTAAGGGTGAGTAAAGAGATAAACATATAATCTATAATTACAAATTTAATATTATTTATACATTTTAAGTTATCTTATTTTAAAGTATGACATTTCGTGGGAAAATTAAGCACTCGGTGTAGATTTTTCTAATAATAAAATTTTTTAAAAAATTACAAAATATCTTTTTTTACAATTCCTGCTATTTTAGTTCACTCTCTCCATATATATACTTTTATATTTATATATATATATATCTTATTCAAATTTCCAATAGTTAATAAAATACTTTTTATTCATTCACTTAAGTTCAAATACATTTTTTATCTTGTAGTGGATAATACTTGATGTCAATTCAGTTTAAATTAATTTAATTAATTAAATTTTGTTTTTATAAATTTTAAATTTATTGTGCGTTATTTATGACGTAGTTAGAACTAGCACCAACAGATGGCGCTAGTAAGTTTTTCTAACGAATTTTTTTCTTGGCTACCAATATATTTTTTTAAACTTGTAGTGGATGACACAAGATGTTGATACAGTTTTTCAAATATTAATTCATTATTTAAATTTGATTAACTAAAATAAGATTTTTCTGTGTTGACCTAAGTAGGAATTGACTTAAAAATTTTTCTGTATTATTTGTTTTCCTTAATTATATATCTTTTTTAAAATATTTTTTTCTCGTTATAAAACTATATTTGCTATTACTTTCAGAATTCCAGTAGCAATCGGGGCCGCTGTAGCCTAGTGGTTGTAGTGGCGAAATCGTAGCCGGAAAGTCACGAGTTCGAGTCCTGCTGCCGCTAAGGACCCACCGTGTGTACAGGTGCCCGATGCACGTTCAATCCGTCGAGACTCAAAGTCTTCCCGTTGGTGTGGTAGGGTAGTTAGAAGAAAGTGTTCCTGCTCCAGGTTGTCGTCCTCGTCAATTGATCGAGGTTCAGAATTACGAGGCCGTTGCCAATAGCTCTCGTTTTGCTTTATAAAACGACGTTATAATACCCTTACTCTCTAATCACAGTCCATTTAACTTACCTGTAATTACGTTTCGAGCTCAATCAGAAATTTGAAAAGCCTTTTTATCAAAAGAAACTTTAAATTAAAAACTTCGAGTTACTATCAAAAGTAAAATAGAATGTATTGTCAATAACAGGAAAATGGAACGGAGCACCATTTTATAAATGCACCATTTTATTTACGTGTTTAATGTGTGTCCTTCGACTGAATGTGTAATTAATTCGATGAAACTCATATATTTCAAAAAATCAACAAAGCCTTAAAAATTTAAGCAAATGAATGCTATAGCGTATTCCTGAAATTAATTCTTTTTGAAGTGAACGTGACTTTATTTACATTAGAATTTAAAAGGTTTGAATATTTTGTCGCCTATGCATTTTCTAAGACGAATTCGTGACATTTTCTGGCAACAGCGGATCATAAAATATTGGATAAAAGAATTCATGTAAATTTATTTACTTTTACATTTTAAGCAGCAAACAGCACCGGATTAATTACTGTACTTAAAACCAATTAATATATAACCAGTGAGTAATTGGATCACTTTTTTAAGAAATGGGGATTAAAATTTCATTTAAAATACATTTTCATATCATAGAACAAAATACTTCAAGAAAGAATTTTATTCAAAAGGTTTAAAATATTTCAGAATTTCTCAACCTTGAAAAAAATATTTAGAGTATAAATATTTCAAATATATATTGAGACCTAACTCTGAAAATCATATCCTGCATCATTATGTTGATTGATCAAAAATATTTATTTATTTTTGCACCTAATTGTAAATGGAAAACAAACGAAGCAGAAAAATTATCTTATTATTCACGATTAATTGTTGAAATGCATTTCAATTGCATATTTGCTACATCACTCCCAATTGAAATTTTAAGCATTACATTTTTTCAGATATCATTTAATGGTGGATTCGAAAAGCTGATATAATGAAGAAAAAGGTCACAGTTATACATAATGAACAAAAATCACTAGACATAAAAAATACTTTATAGGTGAAGAATGGATTATAGTTCGCCCTAATATTGGAAAAAGTTCTGCTTTTTCGTCTATATTCGTCATTTAATAAATAAATAAGTACGTTTCGGAATATATTGAAACTAGTATTCATGAATAAATCTTAAAGAGAAAGTTAATTTTTATTATAAAAAAAGTATTGTAATAACAAATTTCTGGGGTTAGGGAAAAAATTTATTACTCATGCATATCAAATGAAGATTTATTAATATTTAAGAAAGTGTTGTAATAAAACATTTAACTGCAATCCTTCATAGTTGTTATTTTTTGGGGGGTTAAAACAATAAAGATTGCGATATATATACAGAAATATATATTATTTAATTGCTTTTACGTTCCATAAAACAAGAGAACACGAAATACACCTAAAACACCAGAACACATTACAGCAGCTTGCAAAGGAGATAAGAGTGACTAGTGCCAGGCAATCTTACTTGAATTAATACTTCGGAAGAAAAAATTTCTTCCAAAAGAACTAGAAACACTATCTGGCTATCGTTTAAGGCAGTGTTTCTCAAAGTGTGGGGCTCGCCCCCTGGGGGCGCGATAACCCTACAAAAGGGCGCAAGCATAACGAAAATTTAAAGATTTTTTTTAAAAAAAATAACCGGAAAGAAGTGAAACAAAATACTTTTTTCCATAATAAAAAAAATACACAACAACACGGATATAATTTATGTTTATCATCTGGCGTTTTTCTTTTTTAATATAAAATATTACTCGTTAAAAGAAAAAACGAAATCCAGACCCTGAGAAAAATTCTAAGAAGATAAACATTTCATCACTGTAATTATTATTGAAATACTGTACATTAGTTGTAGAAAGAAAAGGAAGACATGATTCACTTTTCAGCCAGGCAGCATAATACATTTGCTGATCATTTGATTGACCTTCAAACCTACTGGTATGATCGTCGAATGCTCGCTTACGACTTAATGTAAGTTTTAACACATATCGAGCTGGGGCTTTTTTCCCATCATTTACTTCAGTAGTGGTAAATTCGAAATTTAAGTATTTTTGAGAATATTTCCTTGATTTAATTTTCGGAACCATGCTCGTCTGTGTACTTGTTGATCCTTTATTATCGTCGAATGCTCGCTTACGACTTAAAAATGTATGTATGATTTTGTTTTAATCTACTGCCGTAAATACTTAATTACCGTGAATTACAATTAACGTGCAAATTAAAAAATGTACATTCAAACTATATTCGGTAGCTATAGAAGTATCGAGTGGACCAAAAAACGGACTGGAAGTGTACGAGAAAAAGCATTTTTACATGTTTTGCGCAGACGCCCAATAGATTGCCCAGACTCACGCAAACGTACCCGATAATGCCAGATGTGATGGATATGATAGAGAGCAACATAGACTAGACCAGGGATGGCGAACCTTTTTGGATCAACGTGCCACTTTTTCTAAAAAAATGCTTACAGAGTTACAGACGTGCCGTCAAATATTTTTGACTTGTGATTATGGGGAAAATATGAAACGAAATACTGACAATTCAAAACTCTTTATTTACTGCGAAAAAATACATTTTGTACTTTATAATAGAAAATCTTTTCTTCGTTATACGTGTTAATTAACAAATTAAAATAACATTAGTGTGATTTATGTTGTTGCAGATTAGATTACAAATAACTTATATTGCGATTATCTGATGCTACTTTTAGCAGAATACATGGTGTGTTGGAATTGCCAAACACAGTTTCTTAGCGAGTCTTTAATGTTGTTCATCTCTGAAAATAATGACTCGCAGGCATAGATAGTTAACATTGTTAAAATAGCATGGACCCCAGCTTCTTCAAACAGTCAAATGTATCTGGAATCAAATTCAATATCACGTTTTCAAAATTTCGTTTACATATAATGTGCTTGTTAATCTTTCTGTTTCACTGAATTCCAACTTCTTTCTTGTTTCAATACATTTTTGGATCCATGCTGAACTAGACTGGAAATCAATTAGTTGCATTTCAAATTCTTCCATTTCTAACCAATCGAATTGGGAAAAGTACAGTTTATCAAATGAAATCACAACATGGTACATAACAAACTTGAGCGTTTCCTATAATTGTTTGAACTGAGAAAATCTCACTAAAAATTCTTTGATTAAAAAATCAGTTACGGAAATAAATTCCTCACTAACTTTTTCTTCGTCTGGTTTATCATGTACATCTAATACTTCATATTGAACTTTGTTATTTTGAACTAAAATGCAAACCGTTTTGATCAATGACGTACCCAAAATATTGTGTCGCTTGCCATCAGTGGCACGCGTGCCATTGGTTCGCCATCCCTGGACTAGACTATTTTTCTAATGACATTTGTACTTCGAGAAAAGGATGCTGAGGGAAATATATCTCTTATTAACTATATCATTTTGCGATCTGTTCAAATTAAAAATTAGAGAAAAAAATAACATAATATATATAAGTATAAGTAATATATATTTTAAGTAATTTTCATAAAATATATATTACTTAAAATTAACACATACAAAATTTAATACTTATACGGTTTATAATTGAGATCGCATTGTAGCTTTAGAGTCGAAGTGCATTTTTATTGCAGTAAATAGATTATTGTTGTACAGGGGAGGGGGGCGACAAAAATTATGATTGAAAATTGGGTCGCCAGTATTGAAAGTTTGAGAAACACTGGTTAAAGGTATCCGATCACGTTCGGAACTGTGATTTTGCAAAAGCGTATAAATGGAGACTATTTATAATATTTAGTGTCACTTAGATTAGAAAATTATATAAAATTGAGTTTTAAGAATATTATTGCAATAAAAAAATATTTAAGTACAATATTTTGACAAAAAACGAATATGGAATAACCAATTTTCAAAATATTCTCCTTATGTGAAAAATGTTTCTATTAAAAAATATTTTGCCTCTATTATAGCTCAGATCACTATACAGAGGCTCAACTAGAATTTTGGAAATATATAACTTAGAAGTGGGTGTATCCATGTTTTACGTCAACAGAGGGGAGCAATTTTAAGAAAAAAACGCCGATAATTATTTCAGTTGGTGGTTACTCTGAAAATAATGCGATTTTATTCAAAATTCTTTGATCAGACTCTCTGAAGAAGTCTTTACTTTATAAAAGCGAAATATTATTATTTTAGAAGCATTTTTCACAAAAGGAGAACATTTTGAAAAAAGATTATACTAAGTTAATTTTTTGCCAAAATATTGTATTTTTTTTGTCATAATGTCCTTAAAACAATTTTATACATGTATTCTAATCAAAGTGACACTAATTATCATGAAAATTATCCATTTATGCGCTTTTTTTAAAATCACGGGAAAAAAAGCAATTTTCCTATTAAAGTTAAAAGTAGGCCAAAAATACATTAAAGTGGTCCTGGAAATTTCTTAAGTGTGTGTGTGTGTGTGTGTGTGTGATTCGCTAACGTTTCTCATTAAAATTTTGAAAATCTTTACATTTCACTGGGATTTCTGTATTTAATAAGTACTTACTTGGGTTTACAACAGCATTATGTAATAAAATTATTATTTATAACCTTATTTAAGCATCACAGTTTTCAATATGCTACTCGTATATACACTGCTGGACAATTGCTAAGGACGGATAACACTATCATCCATAGCAACCACAAAATGAAAGGAAGCAAAATGTGGAAAATTAGAATAAGTGCGGGATATTAGTAAGAAGAAGTATGAGTATATGCAAATTTTTTTCCACGTCTGTTCATCACGTGATAGCATTCATAAGAGCTTTAAAGGTTTTGACACGTGTGGACAGTTGTTGTTTCAAGTCAAAGTTTTACAAGAAAGATTTAATAGACGAACTTAAAATTTTTGGCATGTCTTCCCGACATCACATAGATGATTTTATGCGTGGCCGAATTATTGGAAAGATCGAAGAAGGGCGAAAAATAACGGATGTTGCTAGGGAGTTCGACATCGCTCACAGCATTGTTTCACGGCTGTGGAAGTCATTTAAAACTACTGGAATGTGTAGTAGACGGCACGGGGGAGGTCGTGTTAGAAGTACGACGCCTGCAGAAGACAGATATATCGTCCTATCAGCAAAAAGGAACAGGCGCACCACAGCTCAGCAGGTGGCAAATCAGTTTCTTGTTGCCTCAGGAAAGCAGATCTCCCGAAAAACTGTTGTCAGACGTTTGAGGGGAGGAGGACTATACGCACGCAGACCTGTTGTTTGTGTCCCATTGACCAGACAGCACCGTACTGCCCGTTTGCAATGGTGTCGTGAGCATCACAATTGGACTGAACAGGACTGGGCATGCGTACTATTCTCAGATGAGAGTAGGTTCAGTCTGTCATCGGATTGTAGACGCCAACTGATCTGGCGCGAGAGTGGTACTGCTTATCGTCCAGAAAATATCCAGGAATAGGACCGATATCCGACATGCAGTATCATGGTGTGGGCCGGCGTCATGGTCAATGGCCGCACGCGCCTACGTGTGGTTACGAATGGGACTATGACGAGCCAACGATATATTGATGAAGTTCTACTTCCTCATGTTCGTCTTTTCCGTGGTGCTGTCGGTGATAAATTTGTTTTTATGGACGACAACGCAGCATGTCATCGAACTCTCGCTGTTCAGGATTGTCTAGACAGCGAGGGTATTCAACGTCTCGTATGGCCAGCGCGTTCTCCAGATCTAAACCCCATTGAAAATGTGTGGGATGCTTTGGGGAGGCAAGTTGCTGGTCGAAACTATCCTCCGACAAACAAGAACACCCTCATCCGTGCACTCACAGTGGAATGGGATAAATTGCCTCAACAGCTGCTGGATAATGTTGTGCAAAGTATGGTACGACGTGTAGAATGTTGCATCACACTCCACGGTGGACATATCCCGTACTGATACCTTTCTTTAAGGTGCCTGCTGACTTTTAGATGCATTGTTCCATTTCTCCGTACGCAGATCAAATGAACATTAGTTTTCTTTCAGATGTTTCACAGCTTTTGTTCTTTCCAGAACAATAAATATTCTTTATTTTAATGTCTGAACAGTGTGGCAACTATATTTTATCCTATTAGGCCTCATGTCTCGCTTAACGTTTTGCTACATAGCAATTTGTGATCCGTTCTTAGCAATTGTCCAGCAGTGTATATGCACATTTTTGTAATACATTCGTTTGGATGAGATTAATAAACAAAAATTTGGTAAATTTATTATTCTTTTTGACAATATTTTTAAGAGCAAAATGAACGTTAACATAATCTCCTTTTAAAACAAGGACGCATATAAAATAAACGTCTTTTTTTCAAACAGAAAAAAGTAATGTATATGGATATTTCTTACGGTATATTTTCTGTGTGTTTTGATTTATTTTCTAGTCCTTATAAGACTCCAGAGTAGAAAGCTCTTTGGTATTATATAATGGAAGTATCTTTGATGTTGTGTTTCCTTTTATCTGCGAACAATTTGATTTCCTGTAGAAATAACTCGGAGCGATCAAGAATAGGTGCATAATAGAAATAAATTGGTTTCTAAAAGTTTTGGTACAAGTCGTGCTTTTTTACCCATGCAATACCAGGAATTAAAACAAATATTATGGTTTGTATGAGTAATCATCAATAAAACTTCAGCAAAACCGCAAATGTGAAACGTTTACTATATCCACCATTATTTTTTAAGGAATTGGATCCTTATATAATAGTGGAAAGAAACCATGACTACCTTTCTTTTGTTATTTATGCGGATTTGTTTTTGTTTAGTTACTGGCACTAAAATATTGGGTTATTTGGAAAGCTCGTGCCAATTTTTGGTATAAGGACATATCTGAATATATTTAATACGACTGAAAACAAATTGGATTCTAAAACACAGCACTTAAAGTATATTTTTAAAAAGTTTGATTGTGATGCTTTAATTGCTGTCAGTTTTACACACTTTGAATACGGGTGCAAAAAAGTATTATAAAGCGAAATAATGTTAACAAAGAAAATTTTTTCGTTTGATGGATAGACAAAAATGCTACACAAACTGTAAACAAGCTATGCATAGATTTCAGAGAAGGTTTTTGTAGCTGTAAGGTATAGCCAAAACTGGCTCTTGCGCCAAAAACCCTGCATTCACTCACTCACTCTGTAACTGTAAGAACTGTGCGGAAGTAATTTGCTAAGTTTAAAACTAGATATTTCAACCCTTAAGATATCAGGAACACACAGGTAATCTTTCTATCACAGATGAAGATCATATTAAAACACTGATAGAACATAATGTTACAAATACAAAAATCTACCATTCACGAGCATTTTGTTAAATTTGGCTACATGAACCATTTAAATATACAGATTCCCACGACATAATGGAGAAAAATTTGCCGTGTGTTTTTATCCCGGGATAAATATGAAATACAAGTTGAAGGGCAGAAACATACAATACAAACAGAAGAATATAGACATTTATTACAAATGATGATCCAAGCATATAACAGAAGGGGTGCGCTGCTTTCCTTTTGAGACGGGAATCCATTACAGGCGAAAGCCCGACTTCTTTTCCTGAAGAAAATACACATATGCCTTATTTGGGATTCGAACTCAAACCCACTCGGTTACAAGCCGAGAGTCATATCAACCATACTGGCTGGGTAATGGATTGGACATTTGGGTGGGACATTTAATGGATCTCATTTCCGTTTATGACTCACTCTGTGAACGTAATGAAGAGACACCATTTCTTGAAGCAATTAGTAACAGAGTGTAGTAATTTATAGTGATTTTGAGTGAATAAAATCTTAGGAAAAATGGACTAAGCCATGTTTAGCCACTCCAAAAGTCGTCTTCATGCGGAGAAAGATTTGCTCTGTATTAGGCATAACTGGAGGGAATTGATAATCATTCTGCATCCTTTTACTTAACAACGAGACGATAAATTCAGTGAAGTACCGTTCCCAGTTAGACAAATTAAAAACCGCAATTGAACAAAGACCTCTAGAAATAGTTTCAGCAGGATAATGCGTGGCCTCATGGGTCTTGGACAACTCGACAAAAGTTTTTGGAGCTCAGTTCGGTTGTTTTAATCCATCCACCATTTTCACCAGATCTCGCACCTTCTGATTTTTTTTCCTATTTCGATCATTATAAAATTCTCTTATTGTAAAAGGCTTCAACGATTTGGTAGAGATAAAAAAAGTCACGTAAAAAGTTTTTTGCTAAAAAAACTCAGAGATTCTTGAAGGACGGTTGCCTGAAAGAAAGACAAAGGTTGTAAAATAGAAGGGCACTTGATGATGATGATGATGTCGTATCCATGACGAGACCAAATCAGACAGTAACATGGGCCCAGATGACTGTTCTGGCAATCTGTTCAATATTGTCAGCATAGAAGTTTGTTGACGAGAACAGGACCCCTATTTCTTGTACAGCATCAAGAATAGCTGGACAGTCGAAAATATGAGCAAGTATTAGCTCTGCGTCTAAACAGAATGGCACTTATATAATTTAATAAATGCAAACTAGAAATTAAAGCTTTTGGGATTCAATTTTTCTACAAATCGGCGTGAACTTTCCGGACAACTCAATAATATTGGTTCTTTTTAAAGAGACAGCAATGCGATCAAAAAATTCTAGGCTCAAACTGAAGCTGAAAATTTAGAATCAAAAAGAAATGTTCCAGATCGTCCTGTAGTTGCTTCTGCCCAGATCGTTTGCTACCCCTTTAGGTTCGAAGGAAACTACTTTGTCTCAACTTATTTCTGATTATCCAAAGAAACAGCAATGCGTGAACAGGTATCTTTGCAATCAAATATTTTATACAAGGTTGTAACGGGGCTTTATCGCGCCTTCTCACAAATCCTCTTGGGAATCTTTGAGGCCAGAATGGCATCATTTCAATTCAATCCTCTCAAGAAGAAACCGAGATATGCAGATTAGTGAATAGATATATGAGAGTTTTAGCATTCGCGAGTTAGTTGAATAGAAGCTGGATAGTAATAGAATGGAAGAATAATAGTAGAAAAAGAGAATACAAGAAGAGACAGAAATCCGAGGTGCTGATCGTCGTGAGATATTGGTAAGAGATTAATTATAGAAGTGTAATTATAGAAAGGACTTTAGCTTATTAAGGAATCTACAGTAGATAAAGATTCTGAGGTTAATTCCTCATAAAGATAGTGAGTAGGATTTCAGGAGCTATTTACTTAGAATTGATAATTGCGTAGTATCACTCCTGATCATATCCCTCTAGTAAGACTTGTGTTGCGCGTTGATCAATATATATTTAGACAATAATAAATTAGATTTATTATGGAGAATTTCAGTGATCAATCATTTATTCCTACGAATCTAGGTCGCGTAGATGAAGAGAAGATTGGATCGTGGTTGGCCTTGTCCCGAATTCAACCCCAGTACAAATAAAGACCCCCATGTAGAAGAGCGATGCTGGTTGAATATGTCGAGATCTCAAACGTCCTCCTGTTGGTGTGGTAGTTTGGATAGGGGGTGCCAGCTCAGGTGTCGTCCACGTCACTCGATCATGGTTCAAAATTACGTCAATGCTCCGTCGCCAAAAGCCTTCGTGTAGCTCTGAACAATGAGACGTTAATATTTACTCACTCACTCAATGAAGTGTATTATAAAATTGAAGCCCAGGGGCTAAGTGGTTAGTGCATCGCGCTTTCATACCACAGTTCCGAGATTCGAACCCCTGGCTGGGAAATTAGAACTGAATTAATTGTGTTAATCAAATAACTGATTACTCTGAAAACACTATAATTTAGTTGTTTTACTTCTCTCAACATTAATACAATTTTAGGAACCTTCAATGAAAATTTCGAAATCTATCATCTATCTAGAGTATTCTTTATTTCTTTATTACAGCATGAAAGCAAAATAAGGCAATTAGAATTCATAGCAAAACTTTACAAAATAAATGCTTTGAGAAAAATTTAATTTTATCCGAACTAACAAAAATTGTGTAAAAGGATTGTTTATTAACCCCTTAACTGCTGAGGAAAATTCACCCTCCCCCAGTGCCACCGTTTTTCCCACATGCGCGCATTGTTACGTGGTTTATTGGGGGAGAGAACAGGAGAGTTTTCCCACCTAAAAATTGCTTAGTTTCACTTTGAAAATGAAAGAAAAGAAAAGGGTAAAATAATAAAATTAAAATATATAGAAAATTTAATCTCTACAGTTACAATGTAATAAAAAAATTATAACTTATCTATTCTGTCATATATCCTGAAACATGGTTGAACCCATAAACCAGTATCACATTCAGTGCATTCGTACAAAACATTAAAAGTTCCTATTACACATGGTAAGCGAAAATGATAGTAAATAAAAAATAGAAAAGAACACAGTCAAAGTCAAACGGGAAAAAAATTCCAGAGCTATGAATTTCATCGTTCCTGGAATATAACCCTTTCAAATTCTTTCCCCACCTCCTCTCCGAAATAAGTAAATTCTTTAGAATCACTGTCAATGCCATTTTATTATATTCCAAAGCCGTGGAACTAGTTTTCAACAGAGCAGCACATTATAAAAAGTCCTCCTTTAGAAAGACGAGTATATACGTCAGGGGCACTAAACGCACCTGCTCAGCAGGACGTGTATACACGCCCGCGGCACTTAAAGGGTTAACGTCCCACTAAGAAGCAAGACGATGAAGGTTAAGATACAAAGACAACACCTGGGATGGTACACCCTCTCTTAATTTCTGTATCACGCCACCGTCAAGATGTTGAGCCTGAACCGATTTAGCAGCCTCTCTACGTAGTGTGTATTTAGGGACATCATGATTTGAACCCAGTAATCTACAACACCACTCATGAGTTCCCAATAATAACCACTAGGCTACCGCGACTACAAGGTACAAATACAATTCTTTAAATATATAAAACGTTGTGACGTTTTCGCGTCACACACCTGAAAAATCGGTTTCTTATTATGGATAGGACAGCTGCATTTCTATCTACACGTGCACCTCTAAATATTGCACAGGGTCTTCATCTGTCATTACTCCAAAATCAATGGACCTGCTCTCTAACGACTGGATTTCTTCACCTGCGAGCCGGAAACTCCGAGTGTAAGTCCATGTGTCGGAAAAACTGTCCCTTCCCAAGACCATGGAGTGGAAAGGCGAGTCATGTTGCCACCTCCATCACAAATAGTATATTCTGGACTCTAATGAAATACTTAATATTATGAATACCCAAAACCAGCGGCACAACGGCCCATGAAGGCCAGGGCCTTCTGTTCCCATCCCAGTATGCGTGACTATTGGGTGCTGAGCCGATCAGGTGGTCAGTCTGAAGCGAAATCCCCCAGTGTTTAAGTCCCCAAGCAAGCTTGGTAATCATTTATCGACCAACTGCAGGAGGGATGAAAGGCCAAGATGACCTAGGATAGAGCCTCGAACCTGTGGTGTGAAAGAACGATACGCTACTACTCTGCCAATAGGCCTTCAATATTATGAATAACTTTAATTAATAGCTGTAACTTATAAATAAACCCATTTTGTAATTTTCTTAACTCTCCCGCTACCATTATTTTTCTCAATCGTCACAACATTTTCTCTTTAAAGGGAACTAAGGACAAAATACTCAATCGTTAAACGCATTACTGAAGAAAATCTATAAGAGAGGAAAAAATGTCTGTATATATCTTGCAAGTCTTACAGTCTAAAAATATCATTAATTTGTGTAGCGAAGTCCACAATAAAATATTGAAATTTTGAAGTACTTTTTTCCATTTAGAGAAATAAAAAAAGAGTTCTTGATCTTACTTTTTCCGAGTTCCTTTTGTTTAAAATACGGGATTGTTGGATTTCATTCAATAAAATTTGTGAGTTGAATACGAAGTATATTTTACTCATATCCATGTTCGTCGAATATGCAAAGAAAGGCTTTCTCTTTGAAAATGCAATAAATTATTAAGATGGATATTTTCCTCAGAAATGTATTTGCCTCGAATATTTTATACATCTGCGTATAAAAAATAGGTATTTCAAATTCATCGAAATAAGTGGATTTGCAGACTTAGGAATGCAACGTAGAGAATTCTAATCGTATCATTTATGTTTTTTAAATCTCATCTTCTAATAAAGAACTTAATTTAAAATCTTCTTTCATTTTTCATTTTTTCTATATTTATTTTTAAGACATCAGATATTCTGAATGAGTTTTAAATACTTTTTAGAAATTTATTATAAAACTAGCTGGCCCGGCCATGCTTTGCTGTGATTTTGTTTTAATACGTTGATTTAATATTATTCTCAGCTATTCAATGCAGTCAAATTTATATTGGGAATTGAAGCCTTTTGGATGGTATTGCAGATTCTGATGGTATCAGAGGAATACGTGGCAACAGGACGATTTCTCCTTTAAACTTTGCAAATCAAAATGGTTGTTTCAAGAAGATTCCCGGTAATTCTTTTGACGACCAAACGTGTACCGTTACATAATCTAAGTGTATTTAAGTTACGCAGCAGAATAACCAGTGAACCAATCTTCCACTGAAGATTGCGAGGTGGCATTCCTAATATATCCAGGAAATTAAAAAATATTAGTTTCGTTTTCATCAACAATATTGTCGTATGATTTAAAAGGCATTAGATCACCTGACAGCCCCTATGAACCTGGAAGTTTATTTCATCAACATGTTTTCTCTACGCAAGTAACAGAATTACAGAGCCAGTCATTACCTAGATAACTATACAGTATATCCGGGAAGAGAGACACTCTCAACCAGTTCCTTTTATATGAACAACAGTACAGAAATTGCCTGGAATTTGATTACATTGTGCATTTTGACGCAGTTCTACTTCACTGTTTCCAATATCCAGCGGCTGGTTAGAAAATGGTTGCGCCGATTGTTAATCTTGCAACTGAAATCACGTGTTTATGTTCAATCGAAGTGTTTCAACGTTTCGCCATAAAAACGATTGTTTTAAACTTACGTTAATCTCGTGAGAAAAAGTAGAGCGAGGAATGACTTGCAATGTCTGTCGGAAATCACCAGACTGTAATAGGACAGCACCACCGAGTATTTCCTCTTTCCCGTTTAAATCTTGCAAAGCTCTATGTAAAGCTTAGAGTGAGGGTATTTATGGGGCATTGCTGATTATGATTGAACTTCTTTGCAATACCGTAGCCATTCCGTTCTTTTTTTAATATTACACGTTGCGTCAGGTTTCTAATGAATGTCTAATGGCAACTGGAATGCTGAATGTGCATTTGTCCACCATTTAACAAAGTGGCAACAATGCCTGTATATGCAGTTGCCAATGCAATGTTCTGTTGGTCGTATTTTCGTAAGGCTGCGCCTGAACGTTTACTAGCTATAGGAAATAAAAATGCGTCCACGGGACACGAACGTAAGGCAATATGACCTCATTCCAGCAATATCCAGAAAAATTAAGAGAGATTCTGAAATAATTCGAATCCAGATTCTCGTTTACCATCCCCAGATGCACCTAGTAACCACTTTTGGCGTCTCTGCTCCAGCAAGCTCCTTCCCTGAAGAGATGGGCAGTACTATTGTCCAGCATTATTCAGAAAGGTTACTGGAGTTTCTTAAGTCTGGTTTAATATTCTTGATCCCCACCCAGAAAAACACCGGGAGCGCAATTTTCATACTCCAAGAATTTTAAGGTAAGCCCCCGACATGGTTCATTTAAAATACTGTCATCTGGCATTATTTAACACCTGAATTTCTCAATTTGGATTAATTATTCGAATCGGCCGTGTTAAAATACGCCAGGGACCCACTTTTTGCGTCGCTGCATCTGCAAGTTAGACTGACACCGCTGTCCACATAAATTACAGTCATCCGGCATTATTCGATAAAAAGTTACCGGAACACTTAAAATCCCATTTCAGATTCTCCTTCTCCTCTCCGAAAACATACTGAATTTCGATGCCCTAGTGCTTGCAAATTCTGCCTTTGGAGAGAATGAAAATTCGTAAGTGAGACTCGAACGCGAAGCCATTCCACCTAATTTTGGTAATTACCTGCAAATTTATGTCAGTTTCTGAAACCTGATTTAAGATTCTGGTTTCCCATTCCTAGACGCAGCTGGAGACTACTTTTAGCTCCCCTAAGTTTGCAAGTTCAGTCGCTGGAAAGGGACATGAAGGTCGTCCGGCATTATCCGGCAAATTTACGGGAATTTCTAATATCCGATTTCAGATTCTCCTTCACCATCCCGAAAATGATTAGAAAAGTACTTTTCCCGCTCCAAGACTTTTCAGGAAAGCTCTTGTCACGGTCCGTGTAATAGACAGTCATCCAGAATTATCCACAAATTTGCTACAGTTTCTCATATAGGATATCAGATTCAAATTTCCCGTCTTAAAATGCTAGGAATCAAGTTTTTGTGCTCCAAGGCTTTTAAGGTAAGCCTCTGCCAGGGTGTTTCTAAAGTCCGGCATTATCCTGCAAAGTCGTGACAATTTCTCATAAAGTATATCAGATTCAGATTGCCCGTTTCCAAATACGTCAGAGATCAAGTTTTCACGTTCCATGGTTCTTAAGGTAAAGCCCTGCCAGGAAGTGTCTAAAATACGGTCATCCGGCATTTTCTGGCAAAGTTATGGATATTTGGGGGATTCAGTTCAAATTTCGGATTCTATGCAACGAAATACACCAGACACCGACTTTTCATACACCTTGGTCCACAATATCCGCTTCCGCAGGAACACACGCATTCCGACATCTTACGAATTTTCCCGGATTCTACGCATTTCCGGCAATAAAAAAATAATGACGTCACAAATTGAGATAAAAGCTATCCTGTATTTTAAGTTGGACGAAATGACACACAATAAGCAAAATTATGTCAGGATTGGTTGAGTAGTTTCGGAGTCCATCGCGGACAAACACTGTGACACGTAATTTTTATATATAAACATATAAATAGCAACTAATAAAATAAATTGGTTTAAGAATTCTTTATAATCAAAATACCCAAAGAAATCCCATATTTAATATCCGAAATTAATATCTATTACTTTTTATTTTATAAAAAATTTTGTCTCATTGCATGAATATCATTTCAAAAAAAAAATTTAATGCTATATAATAATCACCAAAATAATTTGATCAGAATGTTTTTATGAGTTAATTTTTTTTGTTTCTATTATAATTTATACGGCATACAACTTTAAACTCTTATCGTCATTCTAGTTTTATCTAAGAAAAATGGGTAGGGGACGTGTTTCAATAATGAAAAAATTAAAACATACGTCATGTACTTTTATTGATTTTGCATAACTTTTCTTATCTGTGAAGCATCCATAGCTCGACAACACTCTAATAAAGAATTTAATGATTTTCAAATTCAACTTCTACACAAAAAAGGAGAAATTAGTCCTGTCCTAAGCATGTTTACTCTGTTTGTAAGTAGTTTACATTAAAATATATGTTATTATTATAAATATCGCGTTGTCCAATTTATAGTTGACTACTTGTAATACTGTAATTAAACTATAAATAAGGAAGCTAATTATTTTAACTACACTGCTGGACAATTGCTAAGGATGGATAACACTATCATCCATAGCAACCACAAAATGAAAGGAAGCAAAATGTGGAAAATTAGAATAAGTGCGGGATATTAGTAACAAGAAGTATGAGTATACAATTTTTTTCCCCACGTCTGTTCATCACGTGATAGCGTTCATAAGAGCTTTAAAGGTTTTGACGCGTGTGAACAGTTGTTGTTTCAAGTCAAAGTTTTACAGGAAAGATTTAATAGACGAACTTAAAATTTTTGGCATGTCTTCCCGACATCACATAGATGATTTTATGCGTGGCCGAATTATTGGAAAGATCGAAGAAGGGCGAAAAATAACAGATGTTGCCAGAGAGTTCGACATCGCTCACAGCGTTGTTTTACGGCTGTGGAGGTCATTTAAAACTACTGGAATGTGTAGTAGATGGCACGGGGGAGGTCGTGTTAGAAGTACGACGCCTGCAGAAGACAGATATATCGTCCTATCAGCAAAAAAAAACAGGCGCACCACAGCTCAGCCGGTGGCAAATCAGTTTCTTGCTGCCTCAGGAAAGCAGATCTCCCGAAAAACTGTTGCCAGACATTTGAGGGAAGGAGGACTATACGCACGCAGACCTGTTGTGTGTGTCCCATTGACCAGACAGCACCGTACTGCCCGTTTGCAATAGTGTCGTGAGCATCACAATTGGACTGTACAGGACTGGGCATGCGTACAATTCTCAGATGAGAGTAAGTTCAGTCTGTCATCGGATTGTAGACGCCAACTGATCTGGCGCGGGAGTGGTACTGCTTATCGTCCAGAAAATATCCAGGAAAAGGACCGATATCCGACATGCAGTATCATGGTGTGGGCCGGCATCATGATCAATGCCCGCACGCGCCTACATGTGGTTGCGAATGGGACTATGACGGGCCAACGATACATTGATGAAGTTCTACTTCCTCATGTTCGTCTTTTCCGTGGTGCTGTCGGTGATAAATTTGTTTTTATGGACGACAACGCAACATGTCATCGAACACTCGCTGTTCAGGATTGTCGAGACAGAGAGGGTATTCAACGTCTCGTATGGCCAGCGCGTTCTCCAGATCTAAACCCCATTGAAAATGTGTGGGATGCTTTGAGGAGGCAAGTTGCTGGTCGAAACTATCCTCCGACAAACAAGAACACCCTCATCCGTGCACTCACAGAGGAATCGGATAAACTGCCTCAACAGCCGCTGGATAATTTTGTGCAAAGTATGGTACGACGTGTGGAATGTTGCATCACACTCCACGGTGGACATATCCCGTACTGGTACCTTTCTTTAAGGTGCCTGCTGACTTTTAGATGCATTGTTCCATTTCTCCGTACGCAGATCAAATGAACATTAGTTTTCTTTCAGATGTTTCACAGCTTTTGTTCTTTCCAGAACAATAAATATTCTTTATTTTAATGTCTGAACAGTGTGGCAACTATATTTTATCCTACTAGGCCTCATGTCTCGCTTAGTGCTATGCTACATAGTAATTTGTGATCCGTCCTTAGCAATTGTCCAGCAGTGTAGTATTGCACTGATGAAGCAAACATACCGACCACAGAATACTGCCAAAACACTAAGCTGTTTCTTTTCAAACTGAAGGGATAACTGGCCGGATGAACAATAACAATTCGTTCAGGTTATATCGTTAAAAGCAGTGGTTCCCAACCCCCGGGACGTGGACCAGTACCGGTCCGTCGATCAAATGGTACCAGCCGCCCAAGGAACATTATATATAAATTGTTTCCATTTTATTTATACCATGGCGTATTTATCTCGAGTTGTGGGATTTTCCATGGAAATCACTTAGTATACATATATATTCCATGTTAAAATACTTTATATTCAATTTTGGTGTAATTGTATATTATTCTGAAGGCATATCTAAATAAAATCGAATTAAAATTAAGTCAAAACAATCTAAAATATAAAGATCCCCTCCCCTCCCCGCTCCTCACTGGGCCGAGATAAAATTATCAAAGATTGACCAGTACACCATGTTGAAAAAGGGTGGGTTACACTAGTTAAAGTATCCAACTACGTTCGGAAGCGTGATTTTAAAAAAAGCGCATAAATAGATAAATTTTCATGATATTTAGTGTCACTTAGATTAGAAAACATGTATAAAATTGTTTTAAGGACATTTTGACAAAAAAAATTATTTAAATACAATATTTTCGCAAACAACTAACTTAAAATAACCTTTTTTCAAAATGCTCTCCTTTTATAAAAAATGCTTCTAAAATAATGATATTTGCTTATATAAAGTAAAGACTTCTCCAGAGGCTCTGAACTATGATTTTTGAAAAATTCCCAATATTTTCAGAGTTACAACCAACTGAAATAATTATCGGCGTTTTTTTTTCTTAAAATTTCTCCCTTCTTTTGCCGTAAAACATGGATATAAACCCACTTCTAAGTTATATATTTCAAAAATTCTAGCTGAGCATCTGCACAGAGGTCTGAGCTATATGCAGGCAAAATATTATTATAAAAGAAGTATTTTTCACAAAAGGTGAATATTTTGAAAATGGGTCATTCTATATTCATTTTTTGTCAAAATATTGTACTTAAATAATTTTTTATTGTAATAATATCCTTAAAACAATTTTATATACATTTTCTAATTTAAGTGACACTAAATATCATAAATATTATCTATTTATACGTTTTTGCAAAATCACGGATCCGAACGTAGTCGGATATTTTACGAGTATTTGTTCACATAAACAATATAGCAGAGTGGGACCGAGAGGAACACGCATTCGTACTTTCTGCTTTGCAGACGTGACCAATGGTTTTCAAGTGGAATTTGAAAGCTAAAAGAATTTAGGTGAGTAGATGTAATACGATATTGCATCCTTACAAAGGTTAATCAAAAAATCACAAATTTACGTACTAACATGCATTTATTAATCCGCTTTGCTCCATTGCTAAGATTTTCGAAAGGATTATCTTAAATTGAATTAAAACCTAACGTAATAATTAACTGCATTCTACCAGAACAACAGGATTTTCACAGTCTACCAAATAGAACATTTCATTCACGTTACAAATATTATCAATGGAGGTTTTGTGAATTAATTTTACATTCTTATGGAGATTTTCTAGAGATTAACTTTTGAGAAGACGTCGCATGATGACTTCATCTACAAAATGATGAAACTCAAATTCCCTGTAAATTCATTTAAAACTATGCACAATATCCACGCTTATTTGGGTAAGAGGTTTATTCAAGCAGAATCTCCCCCTCCCCTCCCGATTGGTCTCTGTGAAAAGTTACCTTGTCCTTTATGCATATTGTATGAAAGTCTTAGAAATGTATCTTGCACATGTGTCTTGTGCGTGTGAAAAAAATTCACCACTTTGTTACATAATAAAGTTCTACTTCACAAACAAGTTATTAGGTCAATTATAAGATACATTTCCCTTGTTTGGGGAAAAGATGGCACAACAAATTGACAGCTATTTTTCAGTATTCCTTAAAACTAATCAAAAGCAAAAGAAAATACAAAGAGACATTCAATTTACATCATATCTTTCTGAAATGAATTTACAAATAAAAACTGATTACATGTTTTCGTTTTCTTTTCATTAAAAACCTGTTTAAGGGATTTTAAATTCAAATACTGAGAAAAACAAAACAAAATTGTATCCTATTTTAAAATAACTATCTTCATCCAGTTTTCTAATAGATCTATATCTCAAGATTGAAAATTAATATATCTCATACTTCCTTCAGGTTCCATACATTGAATGTTTATGACGCGTTAAATGCTCACGCGTCTTTTTTTTAGCATGTCCTTTGGGTTCTTTGGGGCCAAAATCAATGGTGACTCTTTTCCAACCAAATCCAAAAAGTGAAGCGTGAAAGAAAGATGCAAATTAGGAAGCTTTTAAATATCAGATCTTAGAGTAAGCGGGATGGCAATTGGAGGAATGTAAACATAATCCGTGGTTCAAGCGTGAAGAAGTTTTGGAAAACGGTACGTGGCAACTTGCAGAAATTATACGTGATAGAGATCCATTTAGTCAAGCTGCATATCAGTGCACTCGAGTAATTACAAGGCTTCATCTAAGATTGTTGTGATCGTTACTTCAAACTACAGTAAGATAGGATTGACTATTTAATATTAGAACCTGTGATAGTATTGGAATTGAGTTTAGGCAAGTCAGTTATTGATAGTGCTCCGGGTTAGATTAATACGGTATTATATAAATTGAGTGTTTTGCCACCGTAGATTCTCTTAGATATATTATTATAATCTAATTTGTTAAAGGCCTAAGTTAAAAATCTTAATAAAGATATACTAAGATTATATATGTATGCTTCTAGTTCTTCCGTTATTCCTACACCTCTAGCTCACGCTGGTAATGAAAGAGAGGTTCACCCGAGGGTGGGAATATCACACGTTAGTCAGGCTTTCTTACATTTTAATTCTTTGTTATTAGATATTTAATTAAGTCCCCACACTCTATATGAACCTATCATTGTTAATAATTCTGTTGTAAATGGTAATACTTTTTCGAACAGAATATTGGATAACATTATATTCTGAACGATTTTCGGATCTATAAAAAGAAGGAACAGTAAAAGTACAAAAAAAAAAAACGCGTGTTATGTCTACTCTTATATACCGACTTATTTTAAGGCGGGAGAAGGCGCTCACACTCGATAGTAAGTTACTGGTCGCGGGGGGTAATGGAGTCTCCCTAATCCTTTCTTTATAATTATTTTTATTTTACACGGTAAAAATCGTAATTCCAGTGAATAATTTAACTAATAATGATTGGGGACTTTAATAAATTATTAAGAGAACCTACTTATATAATATATATATATATATAAATTATTAAGTCTTACCTACTTTTAAGAATTTTTCTTTGACAATTCGAGAAAAAATCCAATTAAACTGAACTAAAATGTTTCAAATGTGCGTGGAAAAAATGCGTAATGTAAATAAAGGACACAAATTACAGATACTTTTCACTAACATTACAGAAATGATATTTGCAGGCAATCCTGTCATATTTTGCTCAAGTAGTTGTGGTTGTATTGTCCATTGATGATCGACAAATAGCAGGTTGAACTTTTTCTTTTTTTGTATCTTTTTGACAGGACGCAGTGCGTCTTATAACTTCAATATCTTTTTGATGGACTTTTTTAGGTAGCTTTTGAAATTTTTTCTTTTAGCTCAACCGTTTCATGTTCATCGCGTTTCTCAAATTTACTTTCGTTATCATGATTAGCATACATTTCTCATCAGAGTGTTACCTTGCTTGACTAGTTGCTTGAACTTCATCCAAAAGAGATCTCATCTTTGAATTCTGTTCGTTTACATTTATAAACCATAATGAGTCGTACAACTCAGCAATCAAAACTGCTAAGTCATTTACAGGGGGAAAATGTAGCATGATCATAGAAAATATTTTGGAACAAAAGTGTTTGCGCGGGGAACTCAGTGGTAAAAGAAAAAAAGAAATAAGTAGTAACAAATATATTTTAGTTGCCCTGAAGTATGTCATATAGGAGGATACTAACTAGGTTACTGGTAACAAGTAAATAGTTTTCCCAGAATTAAAGTTTTCGCGAGCCTGGGTTGACAGTGTGCCTCGCGTAAGCATTCCCGTTTTAAGAGTGCTGCAGATGTTAAGAACACTACGTTCGGAACCGTGATTTTGCAAAAGCGTTAAACGAATGTTTATTTATATATAATGTCACTTAGATTAGAATACACTTTTTAAGGTATGTGACTACCCAAATTTCACCGTTTTGGTGAAGTAGATCGCTACACAAAATATTTTTAAGTTATTGAATTGAAATTTTCAAAACATGTTTTATTTAGTTCTGTCTGTGTTATGAATCAAAATCTAATCTCTGTGTGTTATATTTATGTACTTTATTGCTTTTTTATGAAAAAAAGTCATTAATTGTTTAAAAAATCATGTGTTTTTGCGTAAAATTTGTCATATTTAAAAACTTTCAAGAGTATTACAAATCTTTTAATTTCTAACACATATCAAGATATTATACACGTACTGTATAATTACTATTTGAATACATTTATTAGAATTTTATGTAACTGCAACTTTTCATCAAAATTTTACTAAAAACGACAATTGTTATAGTCTATAAAACTCTCCAGAAAACATCAAAAGGTTAAAAATCAGTCCAAATTCGTTAAGCATGAATCTAAAAAGATCTTGACCTATAAATATGATGAGTTTAAGAAATGTACAATTAGTAGAATATTTTTTTATACTGTATTAAAATCTTTAAATGCATTTTCTGAGAAACTTTGTTTTTCAATTTCTTGCTTCACGTTAAAGTTCACAACAAAATTTCTTTTTAAGATATAGAATTAAAATTTTCCGAAAATGTTTCATTTAGTTTTATCTCCTGTCTAGACAATAATTTAATCTCTGTGTATATATTTATGTATATTATTGCACTTTTCGTGAGAAAATAACATTAATTTTTTGTAAAAAATTGAGTTCTTGCATAAAAAATGACATATTTCAAAACTTTCAAAAGTGTTACAAATCTGATAGCTCTAAACACAGATAATAATGTTATTTATGTACTGTATAGCTAATATTGGTTTAGTAAAGTTTTCCTCTTTCTCTCTTTCATAAATGTGTAGCGATTTTCTTATTTCTAAAAAAATATTTCAGTTCTTAGCACCAAACGTGGAAGACTTCTCTAAAATAAATAACAACCGTATTGTCAAGCCATTCATAAGGAGGAGAAAAATAGAAAAAAAATGCTGCATATTGATGGTCGATGTCATCGAAAATGGCCAGTAAAGCAACACTTAAAACTGACAGTTTTACGATCGCCAAATAACGATTCTTTGAAAGATACCTTCACGGGACATAAAAGCGAAATCCTCAGATCTTCTGTTCCATAGTAGGGCGTGGCCGCGGTAGCCGAGTGGTATAGGCATCGGATCGTGGCTTGCCTGGTCACGAGTTCGATCCCAGTACCACTAAAGACCCGCCGTGTAGGGCAGCGATGCACGTTAAATCTGTCGAGAGCTGAAACGTCCTCCCGTTGGTGTGGTGTGGTAGTTAGGAGAGGGGGGTGCCAGCTCAGGTGTCGTCCACGTCACTTGACCATGGTTCAAAATTACGTGGTCCGTCGCCAAAAGCCCTCGTGTAGCTGAACAGTGCGACGTTAATATTAAATCAAATCAATCCATAGTAGGGCAACATCAGTTACCGCAGGGGCCAGCTAAATAAATAATAACGATTCTTTAGTTGTTTGCTTTTTCACGTGTTTCGATTAATATCTTTCTCTTACTGGTGTTTGTCACCTTTGTTAAGAGTGGAGAAATGAAATGAAATGAAAAAAAAGTGGGTCATTTAGTTCATACAGAACCAGAAAAAGGGCACTAAGTTTCTTTCAAGGGAAAATATCTTTATTAATAAATACTTCATTTTGATATTTCAAGCTGCAGATGTACAAATTAAGTGTTGGTAGTAGTCAAATTATGTCAAGTTACACGCTTGATTGCTTATTTCAACAATAAATTTTTTTTCAATTGAATTCTTACTATTAGCTTACACGCTCCATATATTTATTTATTTATTTATCTTGGTGGAATTTTCAATCTTTTATCATTTTAAAGCGCTCAATTGAGCTGAAATTTTATATACCTGATTATTTTGGATGACAATATAATGATTTAATAAAATTAATTTATTAAAACTAATTATTTAAAATATTATAAATACAGCCACGTTGGCATCCTTTTTGGCGACTTAGCGGTCCTGTTGGCGACTTGTGTCAAAACTTGAAAATGTTTTTTTTCTCGCGTTTTAAAGCATTCAGTTGAACTGAAGTTTTTCTACACGATTGTTTTGGAAATCAATACGATACTTTAATGATAATTAATAAAAATGAATTACCACTTAATGTTGTGATTCTGTCATATGTATATACATATTTATATTAATTGTAACTATTTAATAAAAAGTAGCAAAAATAAATTTTTTTCTTTGTTGATCTAAGTAGGAATTGACTTAATTTTTTTTTATTTATATTACACTCGTTTGATTTTGATGTTATTTCAGTTAATGAATAAACTGTACACAAAGAGCAAATTTTATTCTGTATTCATTAATTTCAAAAGATGAAAAGGAATTTAAAGTAGGGGCTTTTTCTTAAAACTTTTTGGGCAACATTTATTATTTTTTTTTATAAAAAGAAATTTTTTTTACTGGAATGAAATCTTAGGTCTAAAATCGATTATATAACCAAACTTTTATTAATTTTGATCTTAAACATTTGATTATGAACATCATATTTAAAATTTGTGAACAGATTTTGGATTATTACTTTTATAAAACCACTAAGCGAATTAAGATGCCTTTTTGAAATAATTTTTTGCAGTACTATGTAAAATATCAACAAAATATTATGGATCAAATGAATTACGAGTAAAGTATGGGTACAAATATTACCTCTAGAAAGTAGAGCGATGAAGTGAAGAACATCTCTCGACATTTAGATTGGAGAAATGCCATATTTGAAGAATTTGCTAGAAATGGTTAAAAAGAAACTAAAAAAGAAAACTGTAAGCTTTAAGAGATGACATAATGGGAAGACAGATTGATGGCTAAAGTGATTCTCATGACAATTGATTCATTGTAATCAATGATTCGTCATGTACTCAAGATTTAAATCTACCTTTCCTCTGAGTACACCGACAAATGCTTTGGGGGTGGTTCTGAATTTATTCTGTCCTGTGGGCTGGAATATCGTTATCGTCGTATATTTGTGTTGTCAGCATTTAATCCTCTGCTTTGAAATGAATTTCGTTGTCAAGGGCTATTGCGGGATTCTCGCTTGATTATTGATCACAAGACAGTTGAACAATCAAGGGTTATGGAATGAGAGAATATTTTATCTGATAGTCGGAAATCTTTGACGATCTAAGTCTTTGACTACGTTCGGAACCATGATTTTTCAAATGCGTACAAACGAATATACTTTTTTAATATTTAGGGTCACTTAATTTAGAACATATGTATGAAATTATTTTAAGAATATTATTGCAATTAAAAATTATTTAAATCCAATATTTTGGCAAAAAATGAACATGCAATTATTTATTTTCTAAATATTCATCTTATAAGGAAAATGCTTCACTAATAGTAATGTTTTGCCTATATAAAGAGTGTTTTTTTCTAGGTATAGAAGTTTAAGTTGGCATTACTTTCCAAGATGGCGACCGATTTAACAGCTGTCAAGTGATTTATTCTCAGTTTGGGTTGGCAATTCATCAAAACGATCATCAAGCAAGGTGTAGATTCGTCGAATGGGCCCAAAACGAGATTGCCGTTGTTCCCGATTTTCATAAGCTAATTTTGTTTAGCGATGAAGCGCACTTCTGGTTGAATGGCTACGTCAACAAACAAAACGGCCGCATTTGGAGTGAAGCTAATCCACAAGTGTATGTCGAAACACCGTTACATCCAGAAAAACTGACTGTTTGCTGCGCTTTATGGGCTGGTGGAATCCTTCTTCAAAAACGATGAAGGCCACAACGTTACAGTCAATGGTGATCGGTATAGAGCCATGATTACTAACTTTTTCATTCCTGAATTGAACAATCATGATGTCCAGGAGCTGTGGTTCCAACAAGACGGCGCAACATGTCACACAGCTCGTGCAGCAATCGATTTATTGAAAGACACGTTTGGTGACCGCCTAATTTCACGTTTTGGACCTGTGAATTGGCCTCCAAGATCTTGTGATTTAACACCGCTAGACTATTTTCTTTGGGGCTATGTAAAGTCATTGTTCTATGCGGATAGGCCACAAACGCTTGACCATTTGGAAGACAACATTCGCCGTGTTATTGCCGATATACGGCCACAAATGTTGGAAAAAGTCATCGAAAATTGGACGTCCAGATTAGACTACATCCGAGCCAGCCATGGCAGTTCTATGCCAGAAATCATATTTAAAATGTAATGCCACAAGATTATCTTTTGAATAAAAAAAATTCATGTCAATCGAATAATACATCGTTGTTTTATTGCAATTTAAAGTTCTATACCTCTCAAAAAAACACCCCTTACTTCATTTCTTTCTTGAAAGGGGATTGATCTACGAAGAATGTAACAAACTGACTTGAATAAATTAATAAATTTGCTAATATTTCATAAAAAATATGTATATAGATTTGAAAGTTGTCATAAATTAATGAAAAGGATTTTTCTTTTAATGGGGATGCATTTCCGCCTTTGTAGGCACAGCAAGTCCTTAAATGTGACAGCCATTTCTAGGTGGCACCATTTAGTGGCGGCCTCGTTTCTAAATTTGGAGTCTTGAATTAGTTTTCAATTTAAGTTTTCGCGGATGCTAAATAGTGCCATGTTTTAATTTTGCCGAAAGTGCCAGAGCCAAATCGATACTCAAATGATCTTTTACGTGCCACATAATCATATGATATGCACGTATAGATACTCGCATGCCGAAAATCTATCGATTCCAACCGGGCTCGAACCCGCGACCTTGTTCTTACAAAGTGGTCGCGCTACCTCTAAACCACCGGAGCCGACTACTGAAATCTAGGAAAACATACCCCATGCGTGCAGCATGATGTAAAGACTCGGTGTTTTCTTTTCAGCATTAAGTCAAAAAAGAACTCATTCGAGTCAGGAATCAAAAAGATTGTCAAACATTCATTAGTCAGTATTTTAAAATTTAAAATTAACTGGTATGCAATAATTTTCTATTAGTATTTTCAGCTGCTGAATAAAAAGTATATAATTTCTAATTATGAATTTTTTTTTTTTTTTTTTTTTTTTTTTTGTAATTGCTTATTTTAGAGTTTTTAAAAGTAAGTGCAAAAAGTAGCATTTTTTTGGACTCAAGTATTAAGAAAAATCACGAATTAACGAATGAAATGTTGGGTCCCGATAGATTCGTTAAATTTGGGTCTGTTTATGTTGTTTATTATTTTGTTTTTTTTTATTCCTGATGGGTTGTGGATTGGTGTTTTACCATTGAAGACCTAGCACATTCCCCGGGAGCTGGTATCCCTTTTTAGTACAGCACCATTAGACGATTACCAATCGCTGCAGTTAATTCAGAGCTGCAGCACTTGAGCTCTGGCGATGTGAACCCGTACGAAGGATTTAAATTTTGCCGCCGAGAAAAATCGTACTGTCTGTCACCTGTATGGTGCTCAAAGCTAAGGCTAACGACAGGCGTACAAATCTAGCCCCTTGCCGCGATGAATTTCGTGGACCTTGAACGTGGCGTAAGTAACAACAACAACAAATTTTGCCAAAAGCACCTACGCCAAACAGGCTCTCAAGGGATCTTTTACATGCCACATAATCATGCGACATGGTCACTGTCTATTTTCTGCATCATGAAAATCCAGCGACTTGAGCCGGCAACCTAAGGCGTACAAGGTCAGCAATAAACCAATTACGCCACCCAGTCAGCGTATTTATATTGTTGATAGTTATTATTTTTGAAACACATGCAAAAAAATATTGATCGAAAAGCTAACTATAAAAAAATAATATGAATCACCTACTGAGCTTACTTTTGAAATCCCTATCTTTCGATGTATAATAATATAAATAGAAAGCTAGATAAATATTTTTAAAATCATAACACACACATTACAATATTTATTGAAATACACTTAAAATTTTTCGAAAATGGGTATATAGTTATGATCTTCATATTAGGATTTGCAATTTTGTTATAGATAATAATAATTAAACTAACATTAAATTAGTTACTTTTTATGTTGTAAGTTACAACTTTTATTAAAGACATACTGAAAAAAGAATGGAAGCCTAAAAAATGAAAAGACAATGCAAATAGAATTTACTGAGAAATACTGTAAATGGACATCAATTTTTCTTCTACAGTATATACACTCTTTAACAAAAAAAAAAAAAAAAAAAAGACGCACTAAGAAAGAGTTGGCCAATCTGCACTGTTAAAATTCGTGAGTGAACAAATGTATATGGCCGACCGGGGGAGTTAGCGTATGTTCTCACGAACCGCTCCACGCAGAAACTTGCCAAAGGTACCAAAAGATCAGGAATGATCCGAGGAATACGTTTTGATCACATATATTCCAATTAGTTAAAAAGATATTAATTAAAAACCTGAAAGCGCTTAATTAGTGCCATTTTTCCCCGCTAGGGGCCAAGTTCAAAATCTCCGAATTTTTTTTCAGACGTTTTTAAAATGCGATCAAATTTTTTTATTAGACGCAGACAAAAAATAATTACAGAATCGGAAAAATTACTTCCTTCGTCACGATACAGTATAATTTATTTTAAAAAATAATTAAATTTTCTATTTCTTACAATTTTTTTAAAATGAGTCAAAATTGATACGTTTTTATGAGTATTATTTCTAAATCGTTTCGCTTGCATTTTCTTTTGCGTTAATAAAAAGATATTTTACACTAAAAAGTTCATGCTTTTCTCTTTTAGAATCAGTCATTTAAAAAATTAAGTGTCAAAAACTTTTTTTTTGCGATTTTTCAAAAAATACTCAAAAATTTATATATATTTAAATACTTAACTTCTTTATTTATAAAAATAATCTCACGAACTTTTTTCCGTGTGTAGAACGATGTTATCCATACTCTGTACAAAGATTGAAAAACATACTTAAAAATTACGATATTTTTTTTAAAATTGTTTGTGTGTGTGTTTCGTTTTATTTTTTTCTTTTTGCGAGAAATATTTAAGCATTATATTTGTTGCATTTTTGTTTAAAAATTTCCGTTGTTTGCAATCGATATATGAAGTTTGAAGGCATTAACGTAAAAATGAAGCCCGGAAAAAATTTAAACATTAATAAAAAAAGCATTTTTACAATAGCTCAGGGTTTGGCGGCGAAAACCTTTTTGGCGCCAGAAAACTCTTTTCCACTCAGCCCGTTACGTTTATTGAAAGGTTACACTAGAAAAGAAGGTGGGCCTATATATATAAATATTGAAAATCACCAGATTTGGCAAAATTAAATATTAAAAACTTTTATTTTTGTACGAATTTTCAAAAAATACTCAAAATATTATTTAAATATTTAATAACTTCTTTCATTATAAAAATAATCTCACGAAACTTTTTTTTCCGTGTGTAGAACGATATTATCCGTAATCTGTACAAAGAGTGAAAAAATTACGTAAAAATTACGGTTTTGTAAAAAAAAATTGTGTTTTTCGTTTTTTTTTTTTTTTTCCTTTTTGCTAAAAATACTTAAGAATTATTTTTGTTACATTTTTTGTTTAAAAATTACTGTAGTTTTTAATCGATATATGAAGTTTGAAGCGTTAACTTAAAAATAAAACCCGAAAAAAAAATTAAAACTTTAGCAAATAAAGCATTTTTACAATAGGAATAACTCTTCCTTTTATTTCAAAGGTCTTTTCACCTCTTTTTCCCGACGATTGTTTGACGCGCTTCATTACTAATTATTGGACCCGGGTTCGAAACAACATCATCGCTAAAATTTTATAATTTTTTAAAAAAATACTCTAAATTTTATTCGTGCATTTAATAACTTCGCCAGCAATTTTGTAATTGGGAAGATAATTTATTTCGTCACGGTAGAATTTTTTTTTTAACAAAACAAAGGTACTTTACACATTTTATGATTTTTTCTTAAGTGAATTAATGCCGATGAGTTTATTTGAAAATGAATTTTAAAAACCTGATACTTTGATCTTTTAGAGTTAGTGATTTAAAAAATAAATTACCGAAAACTTCTTTTTACGAATTTTTAAAAAATATTTAAATTTTAAATATTTAATAAATATATATATTTATCAAATTCAAAGTTTTTATAACTTTTTCCTTTATAAAAATAATTGTATGAAACTTTCTTCCCATGTATCAAACATTTCATAAAATGCTCACAATTTTAATTCAACATTTTATACAGTTATGAAATCTTGTAATTATAAAAATTTCTACTGTTTTCAACATACAACTATTTTTAAAAAGGTACAGTGAGTGAGTGTGTGAATATTAAAATCCAACTGTTCACGTACTCGACAGCTCTGATAGTGAAAGGGGAAAGGGAATTTTTCAAATGACAATATGTTATGTATTTAAAAGTTTTCGTGTAACGCTGGGGGGAAATAGACCTGTCTGACAAAGAAAAAAAGCGAAAAAATTTTGAAACAGGGAATTTTAAGTTACACACTCGGTAAAAGCCCGAGAAACGCCGAGCTAAGTGGAGGACGAGGGGAGGAGTCATTTTGAAAAAGAGTATTAGAAGGGCTAGAAGGGCTGATTTTATGAAGGAAAGGGAAAATTTATAAAAGTAGAGAAAGACCGTGCAACTCCGGACCATGCATCTAGTTGTAATGAAATTTCGTGTGCAAAGACATTTCAACCGAACATGCAAATGAATTAAATTTGGTGTCCAACGAATGAATAGTGGGAGCTACAGCGCAACGGAACTGTGCACTCAGCAAGAGTCTATAAGAAGCGATTCTCATTCTGATGGTGAAAATTTCTGTTGCATTGAGATTTAGGATACCTTTGAACAACTGAAAAAAATTGCCTCGCCGCAGGATTCGAGCACATTACGAGCAACTGTCAGAGTTTGAAAGACGAATCCCGCTTCCATCTGTGTCCTGACGATCGTCGAAGACGTGTCTGGAGACGACAAGGCCAGCGTACACACAGATCCTGCTTTCACTATTGCACGCTCCACAGGCCCTCAATAAGGAATTATGGTCTGGGGTGCCATTTCTTTTGAAGCTGGACCCTTTCGGTCGTCATTAGAGGTAAAATTACAGCACACATCGGTATGGCATTCTGAGAACGAACTGTTTTGCTACCGTTCCTTTGTGTAGTACCCAGGCACTATTTTTCAGCAAAATAATGCCAAACCACATACCGCACGTGTTGCTGTCTTAGGATACCTTTGACACTTCATATCAAACACTTCTTTTGCCAGCCAGATCCCTCTCAAATCGAGCATGTCTGGGATATGATGAGAAGGCGACTGCATCTACCAGGGAATGTTGATGACCTGGCCCAACAACTGGAGCAAATTTGGCAAGAAATACCGTAGGAAACCATCAGGGTGTTTTATCCACTCTATGTCACATCGTGTGGCCGCTTACATCCAGACTAATAGTGGGTCAACTCCTTATTAAGCACATTACTTTGTAACTATGTAACTCTGAAAAAAAATTCTGAAATTTTAATCATTTTTTATTTTATACGTAATCGTTCTTCCCACTAATTTTTGTCTCTATCGGACTACTCGTTCTTGGTGTGCGTCGTTTTTTTTTGTTATAGAGTGTAGTATGTTAACCAAGTTACATTGAAACTCACTGCCTCAATGTGGGGTATCTTTAATACAGAATAGACTAATTTTTTTTCAAAATAAATTATTAGTTATATTAAACTAATAGTATAACATATATATATTTGATGGTGGACTCGTAAAATCTTTAATAAATATTTAAGTGTATTTTGATGACAGTTTTTCCCTTAATGTATGCAGAGATGTGAAACTTGATTTTACTACCCAAACTGCTCCTTTGGGGCCTTCAAACCAAAAGACTAACGTTACTAAGCTGTCTGCTCTTAAAATCACGAAAATCATTTTCTTTAACAGTGGTTTTTGATTAGTTTCTTAAATCCTCCTCATGATCTCGTCATTTTATTCAGTGGTTATTAACGTACAGAAGGAAAAACATATATCTTGATAAAATATCTTTGCTCCTAATACTTGGTTATAAAGATTAACGACTTTTCCCCATGAGATAAAATTCTGAGTTTGTTTTGAACTAGCAGGAATACCCGTTCTTCGCGCGAGTGAATTAGAAAATATAACAGTCAAAATTAAAAGATAAAAAAAACAATTAATATTTTGAATATAATTTTAAGTAAACTGTGCAAATTAAACTGTAAGAAAAAAGTAACATAAAAAAAATTAAGTCAATTCTTACTCAGATCAACAAAGAAGAATTTTATTTTAGCTACTTTTTATTAAATAGTTACAATTAATGTAAATATGTCTATACGTATGACAGAATCATATTAAGTGGAAATTAATATTTATTTATTATCATTAAAGTATCGTATTGTCATCCAAAACAATCGTGTATATAAAATTTCAGTTCAACTGAATGCTTTAAAACGTGAGACAAAAAACCTTTTCAAGTTTTGACACAGTTCGCCAAAATGGTCCCTAAGTCGCCAACGTGGCTGTATTTGTGATTCCTTAACTGATTATTTTAATCAATTAATTTTTATTAATTATAATTAAATTATTGTATTGGTATCCAAAATAATCATGTATATAAAATTTCAGCTCAATATAGCGCTTAAAAATGTATTTTATTAACGATTGAAAATTCCACCAAGATAAATAAATAAATATAGAGAGAGTGTGAGCTAATAGTAGGAATTGAAAAATACTTTTTGATATGATATTACCTTATATCTTATATCATTTTAAACAGAATTATTTGAATTTTTAGAAAAACTTTAAAAAAAAGAGGTAAAGTAAATAAATAAAGCTGAATAACCCGGTTTGCCCTAGGTTTATCTGACAGTCAATATAGAAATATCAAACAAATATTTGAATATTCTTTTACATCGCTGTGCGAAACATTTTCCGCAAATTTAGTAGATCTCGGGTCAATAAAACAAACATGTCTGCCAATTGAGTCTAACAGTTGGAAAAACAGCATTTTTTTTTACCAATAACGCTTCCGCTTTATTTGAGAATCAATTTCCGCAAATCCAATGGCCGTAGTAGCCTTGTGGTCAAGGTACCGGACTCAAGACTGCATGTCATGAGTTCAATCCTGGTACCTCCAAAGACCCACCGTGCAAAAGAAACCTATGCACGTTAAATATGTCGAGGCTCGAACGGCTTCCGTTGGTGTGGTGTGGAAGTTAGGAGAGAGTGGTGCCAACTCAGGTGTCATCCTCGTCACTTGACCATAGTTCAAAATTATGAGGTCCGTTGCCAAAAGCCCTCGAGTAGCTGTAGTGCGACGTTAAAGTTACTCAGTCCACAAAACCCATTCTAAGCTGGTCTCTGCTCAATGGAATAAACGTGCATGCCAAATTTTAAGTCTAATAGCTCAAAAATGGTCATTTTGTTTATAACACCCTCTCAACTTCCCTTAGAAATCAATTTTCACAAAACCTATTCTGAGATCAATTCTACTCAAGAACTTAAACATGTCTTGTAGGGTTAATAAGCTCAAAGACAAGAATTTTTGTCTTAAGCACCCCTGCAACTTCTCCTTCATTCTTGGGAGTTGACTTTCGTAAATCTCATTCTTGGTGTATCTCTACTCAAGAAAAGAAAGAAGCCTGTCTAATTTCACGTCTGTAGATCTATAGTTCCAGAGATCTGTTGATGAGAGCGTGATTTGTTTTTCCCCTATAGAGAAATATATATATAAGGAACACAAGTTGTTGAACTGAACATCAATATGTTTTTATTATCACTGAACTCTACCAGTCAAAACCTTTCGACTCGTATAAGTCATCAGCTGTAAAAAATGTTCGTTTTACGTAGACATATCGAGTGCTAGTAAAACAGATGGTGCATCACTAATTTGTGCTACAGAATATGAAATGATATTAGAGTTGAGTCTAAATAATTACTACACCCACAAAAGTATATACTATTCATATGAAGAGTAATTAATTATCATTTTTGTGAAAGTCTTTAAATAAACTTATAATGTATATATCTTAACAAGTCATGTCCTTCTGAGTGACCTAACTAGAGTAAAGAAAGTGATGTGCTTTAGTCACACCTAACGTCTACGACTAGACGCTGTTGCAAGTAAGACAGTTCTGTTTATTTGAAGATATAATTATTATAAATAGGAAGTGTTTTGTGAACTTTGAAATTAAAACAAAATTAACACAAAAAACAACATAAAAACTTTAAAGAATATTTGAAACCAACACCGGAGATTATTTACTAAAGCGTATAATGAATATGAAAAAGAGGGAAAAAATTAGTCAATGTGAATTAAATAACAATATTAAAATTTATGAAGAAAATGCTAAATTAATGATAGATTTTAATGAGAAAATTAAAGATGAACTTTATGCTTATGATATGAAGATGGAAATTACTGTAAACAAAAACAGATGAATCTGAAAATTGTACTGATCGTTGGCGTATATATATTGCTTACTACAGTACTTCTCAAGCTTTCCCTATTGGTGACCCAATTTTCAATCATAATTTTTATCGCGTTCCCCTTATAAGGGGTGTTTTTTTAAAGGTATAGAACTTTAACTTGCAATAAAACAACGATATATTATTCGATTGACATGAATTTTTTTATTCGAAAGATAATCTTGTGGCATTACATTTTAAATATGATCAAGCAAGGCATAGATTCGTCGAATGGGCCCAAAACGAGATTGCCGTTGTTCCAGTTTTTCATGAGCGAATTTTGTTTAGCGATGAAGCGCACTTCTGGTTGAATGGCTACGTCAACAAACAAAACTGCCACATTTGGAGTGAAACTAATCCACAAGTGTATGTCGAAACACCGTTACATCCAGAAAAACTGACTGTTTGGTGCGCTTTATGGGCTGGTGGAATCATTGGTCCGTACTTCTTCAAAAACGATGAAGGCCACAATGGTGATCGGTATAGAGCCATGATTACTAACTTTTTCATTCCTGAATTGAACTGGCCTCCAAGATCTTGTGATTTAACACCGCTTGACTATTTTTTGTGGGGCTATGTAAAGTCATTGGTTTATGCGGATAAGCCACAAACGCTTGACCATTTGGAAGACAACATTCGCCGTGTTATTGCCGATATACGGCCACAAATGTTGGAAAAAGTCATCGAAAATTGGTCGTCCAGATTGGACTACATCCGAGCCAGCCGTGGCAGTCTTATGCCAGAAATCATATTTAAAACGTAATGCCACAAGATTATCTTTCGAATAAAAAAAATTCATGTCAATCGAATAATACATCGTTGTTTTATTGTAATTTAAAGTTCTATACTTCTAAAAAAAAAACACCTTTTACAATTGCGCTTTGGCGCTATATCTACAACACGATCTTAATTATAAACCGTACAAATTAATAAGATAAATATTAAATTTTGTGTTTGTTACTTTTAACTAATATTTATTTTAAGCAAATTACTTTTAAGTAATTTTTCTTTTGTCTAATTTTAAAATTTGAATAGATTGCAAAAAGATATTTAACTAAAAATTATATTTTCTCCATCATCCATTTCTAAAAGTATAAATGTCATTAGAAAAAGAGTCCAGTATATGTTGCTCTCTTTTATATCCATCACATTTGGCATTAATGTTTAAAGCGAGATTTCAAAATGTTTTAACCCGGGAGAACAAGCACGCACTCGATACTTACGTTAATAGTCGCGCGAGGTGACTGAGTCACCCCAATGTTTTTTTGTTTTTACGATTATTTTTATTGTACGCGATACAAATCACAATTCCAGTGAATAATTTAAGAGGTCTCAGGGGTGTTAAATTTCTCTAGAGGTCTGAAAATATAAACGATTTTCAAACGCGTATAATTCTTTTAAATTTAAATTAAATGATTCGGATCTTTTACGTATTATTTAAAATAGAATGGGGCTTTAGAAAAGTATAAAATGTTTAAAATATAATAATTTTAAAAGTCATAAGCATATGAAAATTCTATAATAAATATTAAGTATTTTTTGCTTTGCGCACGCTATTCTCTAAAATATTAGCCTCTGATGTATGAAACTGTGTAGAATTATACAATGCATCATACTCTTTAAACCCTACCTAATTTTAGTATTATATATCTTTTGTATTTCTCAAAATATTTGTAAAATATTGCAATTTTTTAAATATCTTTTAAAAATGCATATTTTTTATTTATTAAAATATATAAGTTATTATTCTATTTATATAAAAGTAGCTACAAAGTATTAAGAATACATTTGTCTTTATAAATCAACTTACAGCTAGTAATTAAACCTACTCTTTTAGAAAATAGCATGCGCGACGTAAAACTTAATAAATATTTCTTATAGAAAAGTTTCTTTTTTTCATATGCTTATAATTTTTAAAATTATGATTATTTTTTAAACATTTTATACTTTTCTGAAGCCCCATTCCTTTATAAGTTATGCGTAAAAGATTCGAATTATTTAACTTAAATTTAAAGAAATTATACCTGTTTGAAAATTGTTTATAATTTCAGACCTCCAGAGAAATTTAACTCCTCTGTGACCCCTTAACTAAGAGAAAATGTACTTACCTACTTTCAAGGACTTTTCATTTTTTCTTTGACAATTTGAGAAAAAATCCAATAAAACTGAACTAAAATGTTTCAAAGGTACGCAATCTTAATAAAGGACACAAACCACAGACACTTTTTGCTTACATTACATGAATGATATTTGCAAGGAAAACCGTCATATTTTGTTCAAATTATTGTAGTTTTGTTGTCCTTTGACTTTGAGCCCCACGCGACCGCTCCCGGGTTAAAAGTGTATTCAATATAAAAATACGAATGTTAGTTCTAAAAAAAGGATTGTGTAAAACATTTATTTCATCATGCTTTATATATTTCAGAACTCACATAAAAATAAATCTTAGCCAAATAATCCTTCAAAGTGTGCTCTCTGTGCTTTTACAAATATCATATAACTCTTTCACATGGAAAATACCACAATAGAAATACATTATTTACAGTTTCCCTAAATGAAAACAAAAACATAAAAGAAGGGACAGAACTAATCATACCAATAAGTTCTAAGGTCAAACGAGAATCAGCAAATCTGCTTCTTGGGTGAAAAGTGAATAAGTCTTCCTTTTCTTTCTACAATAATGTACAGCATTTCAAGAATAATAACAGCGATGAATTTTTATCTTTCTAGAATTTTCTCTGGATCTGAGTTTTGTTTTTATTTCTGAAAGAGTAGTGTTTTATGTTTAAAAACAAAACGTAATAAAAAAAAATCTCTCATCGTGGGATTACAGAAAATCTAACAAAATGGGTTTTTTTTATTTAGTTATAGGATCAGATAGTTATAATGAACGTATCAAAGTGGAAACTTTTATTTTCGATGAAGTAATATCGCCAGCTGATATATGAATTATATCAGTGTAAATGCGTATTTTTTTTACATGACAGAAAGTATTTTCTTTATTTCGTTCCAGTAAATTAACCTTTTAAACATTTCATTTTCGATATATATATATATGCTCGCGTCCCTCTTCTAGGGTTATCACGCCCCCTAGGGGGGTGTACCCCACAGTTTGAGAAACGCTGGATTACCACTTTCAGAAAAAGAGAGTTTTCTATCTATAGTTTTGATGTTTTACCTAGAATTACTTTATTACACTACCCCAAAATCTAACTGCTGCCATTTAACGTTGATAAAAGAAAGTGGTTATGTTTTGGAGACAATTTCAAAAAATTGATTAAGATCCAAATTTAGATCTTGATAAATTTTTCTACTTAAACCTAGCAGTGAAAAAGAATAGCATATTAGAAGAATTCAGAGCTTTTCTATGGGTGGGTCCAGCTTGGAAAAAGCGGGAGAAAAGTATAAAAAATCGTTTCGGAAATGAAGAATTGCTAATTCAAGCTTACGGTAGACATTTATTAAAGTTTACTTTAAAAACAAAACAGAAATAAGTTTTATAAGTAGCTGGAAACGAAATAACATTTCCTTGAAATTTTTGGGGTCACTGGAGATCATTATGCCTCCCTGTTGTTTCTCTAAGAAAAGTCTTCATTATCAGAGGATTTTTTAATAACAGGATATCGCAACTGATCTACAAATCATAGGTCACCAGAGTTTCAAATAGATGAACAACATGTAGCAATAGTATAAAAGAAAGGCTTATAGATTTCCTTTTAAAATTTCTTCAAAATGAGGTTCCTGTAGAAGAGAGAAGAAATCTTGCTTCACAAAATTTTAATTTTTCAAAATGTAAAGCAAGGGGGAAGACAAACCTAATATTAAAACAAAAAGTTTCCAGCAATAAATTGCAGTTTGGGAACAATGTTCAGATTCCGAGTTCAATTGATCTTTTTACCTCTTCAAGAAGATAGAATGTATATTTCTTCAAATTTTTACTACTCAAGAGATCGTTTTAAAGAAAGGAAAATTCATTAAAAAAAATGATAACGTTTGTAGAAAAATCCCATGGCTCTTTTCATATTTAAAGGCTGGTCATTAAGTTTGCCAGTATATTATCAAAAATAGCTTCTTCAGTTAAAGGGGAAATCATCATATTTTCTTGTCAAATAATTTCCATTATAATTCCTCTGACCTATTACTGTGGAAATAGAGAAGTTAAGAAATTATGAAGAAAAAAATTATAAATCTGCAAATATTTCAAAAATTTTTAATGTGGTGGACAATAGCAATTACCGTAAAATCCGGCATTTAACACGCACTTTTAATGCCGTTTCCGGTTAATGTTACAGAATAGGACCTGAATTTGGAACAGATATAAAAGAAATGAACAATTAATATGATATTCTGGATTCACTGTCCTTTTAAGAGGAAAAGTTTTTATCATACTTCCCATTTTTAACCGAGTTGATTCATTTTTTTCTGGTATAAAATGTGTTTCGTGTTTTTCTCCAATACCGTAATATTAAACGGGCTATGCCTTCACGTATGAAAACGAAAAAGAGAGTATTCATGGAATATTTTGAAGTTTTTAAAAGCACTATATTGTTAACAGTGGTATGAGTTATGATATTGCAAATTTTCATGGAAATTGAGATATATTTCTGCCTGAAAATGGGCTTCGCGTTTAATTCAAGCTCTCGTACTTTTACCGAAGACAGCCTTAACACAAAAATAAGATTGAAATTTACGTGTGCGCGTTATAAGAGCCAGATATAAAAATAAGAGCATTAAAAAGTAAAGAAAAGCGATGAGCATTGAGAAAAAAATTCGACTCCACATACATCGAGAGAGAGAGAGAAATATTATTTATTTAAAAGAAAAGCATTCCTTATGAACTTAAAAAGTTGTAGTTCTAAATGTATTCTATTTTTACAAAAGCTTAGAATAAAATTTCGAATAAATGACTTCAAAGCATAAGAGCATTGCCTACATTCATTTCAGATTTCTTCGTAAAAAAGAGGTGCGCGTTATACGGCGAACATACCTTAAAAAATTTTTAAAAAGCGCTTGAAAGTATAGGTGTGGGTTATACGCCGGATTTTGCGGTAATTGATTCCGCTTCACAGTGTTTATATTGTCGCGTCCCATCGACGCGGGTGTTGGAGGGTTCGTAAAAATTAGCCATTGTTCAATCAACACAATTTTATTTATTATATCATTTAATAGATTCAATCAACTTAATGGAGAATGCATTTAAATCACTAAACCCGAGGAGCAATCAACCTTCATCAATTAATAATAGAAGTTAGAGCACTTTATCTAATCTCCTGAGCGTTCTTGCTTCAATACTAGAATAATATTCCAATTGAATTAACTATACGACCACCGGTCGCTAGCACTATATTTTCTTCTTTCTCAACATTCAACCATCATCTCGCCTACTCTACGACAAATACTTAAATAGAAGTTCCAATTGACATAAAACCAAGTTTTCTTCAAGGAAAGCGGTTTTCAACTGAAATCACAGTTAAAAATATTATTTTATCCAAGAGGATTAATAGAAACGTGAATAGCCTCGTTACAATATGTATTAAAAAGTACTCCCGAGGAAATTGGATATCAAGTGGGAAGTTATGAATATCTTCAACATTCTCCTTTTTGCAGGAAATAACACAAGAGTGAGTAAAACATGACGTTATCACTGGGTATATAATGAGCAATGAGGGATTTTACAGTTGTAGTTTTAAAGTACTTAGTCAGGCACTGATCTGAGAATCTATCCTGGAAGTAATTCGTGAATAATGTGCTAAAGAACAATCCAGCTGAAATATTTGTGTTACTGATAGTAATGACAGACGTGTATCAAAATTTCAATTAGATCTGATGTTTCACAATGGTTTATGACTAGAGAATATAAAACATTCTCACCTTGTGCTCTAACTACGTTTGAAACACGTCTTGGATGGGTTGTGATGGGTCGCATACCACAGTATTAAAACAATGACTTAACATTTTTAGGAATTGCTTCTATGTTACCAATGTAAGTGACACTAACACATTAGCAGTTGCTAGGCTCAAGTGGAATTACAGATCCGTATGAACAAAATTCGAAAAGCTTCCAGAGAATAGATTTAGAAACTGTCTGAAAATAATCATTACATTGAAAACCTACCTTGGATGGAGAATCCTCCTATACTTCCTGATTATGATCTAGCACGGAAAAAATTAAACACTAGTGCGTAACGCACGCGTTTTAGGTCAAAATCATTGTATAAAGAATAAGAAGAGATGTTTTGTATTGCCTTTAAGAATAGATGGTGGAAAAAGCAGAAGTGTGTGCAACAGAACTTAACAGTGTATTATTTACCACATCATCCAGTCGTCTTAGAAAATAATATATCCAAATTAAAACCAGTTTCTAACACTTCAGACAAACTGAAAGGTTCTAAGAGACTCACACCACACAACGAGACTGTTTAAGAAAGGAGAAGTTGTCATGGAATATAATTCTAAGTATTTTTTAACTCATTTTCATACTTATAAAATAAATGTTATGGTAGATATAAGAAAAGCTTTTCTCCTTCGGGTAAGTGTGTTGCTTATTAGCAGAGATTATTTGTGCTTTTATGGCTTAGATGATAATTTAAAACAGTATTGAAAGACATTGTCGAGTTGTCTTTGAAATAAATTTTCCAAGTCCTTTCATTTTGTATTCTGTGATACAATATCATCAATAAGCTGCTTTAGAAGAGATACATCTTGTCATTCATCATCCTTCTACATGTTATTCAAACGTTGATTAAAAATTTCTATGTTGATATTGTGTTTCCAGTGTCTCTATGAGAAATATCTGTAGTGGATAACTACATAAGCTAGTAACTGCTTCCGGACAGAGGTGATCACTTTTGTCTAGTGGTATGTTTCTAGGCTTCGGATCCATAGATTGCGAGTTCGGTCACATTGGTGGTCTTGGCTGAATTAAAAAAAAGGTAACCTTTTCTAATCTGTCGTGGCACCATCTACACACACCAAGAGCAATCAAAGTCGTCACACTCACTTGACGCAGCAATCTAAGTCGTCACACTCACTTGGCGTAGCAATCTAAGTCGTCACACTCACTTGACGCAGCAATCTAAGTCGTCACACTCACTTGACGCAGCAACCAAAAAGTCGTCACACTTATTTGACGCAACACCACCAATCAACAGCAACAACTCACACGCTCTCCATAATAACTGTATCGTTCGTTCGCTTATCCACCAACTCACATTGTGGAGTAATGTAGCGGATAGCTACATAAGCCAGTAACAGCCTCGGTACAGAGGTTATCTCTTTAGCCTAGAAGTGTGTTACATGCTTACAAATCAGAAAGTATCGAGGTCTATCCTCCTCAGATCTTGACATATTTATGGAAGTATTAAAAGAGACGACCAAGAGGAAGTTTGAGGGTAGAAGCATGCTGATATCCATATTGTAGAACAAGTTGAAGTAAAAGTATTGAGTTTGAGAGTTGAGGAACTGTGCTTTGATTAAATTACTTAGAAGAAAATTCTTAATCCCCTTTTCGTAGAATCTTGGATCCCATCGATGGGATAGCACCTGTAGTTCTGGTTTCTAAATTATTACTCCAGTAGACTTGAAAAATGAAAGTAACATATAAGAAGATAAACTTGATTCAGATATTTCAAACAATTTTTTGAATTGGATTTAAAATGTTACTAACCTGGATACTGAAGTTTTATTATTTTGAAAAATGACATGTTCTGAAAGAAACATAAAAACCACTATAAATTAAACAATTAAACCCTAAGAAATAGTTGAATGGCTAAAATATTCGCACAAACCCTAGCTGTTACTCAGCCTTCAAGAGTGACAACAGGGTCTGCTGAAAATCACTAAATAGCTGACCATATCACCACTTTTGGTTATATCACCCTAAGTGACCTTATCACCATGTCTCTAAAAACGAGAAAGTTTTTTTAAAAATATTCTGGCATATTTAGCCATTCTGAAAAAAATTTAGAGAAAACATTTGAATAACATTTTCTACGTATTTTCTAATTTTAATCTCAAATAGCACAATATCTATGTACAGAAAAGTTTTGAAGAAATTCAAGTGCATTCTTAAATCCTTTAAACTTAAAAAAAAACTATGATAAAAAAAATTAAGGAAATAAAAAACAAGAACCTTTTTGTTTTTATTTTTAAGGATGGTTCTCTTTGAAAAATCAGGTCCCACGTGAGTTGATTCAATAATATTAGCAATTCGAACAAAAATTGCCTCTTACTTTGGTTTCCAAGACAGGCAAAGAAAGATTCTTTTATTTAAAACTGAATAAATTATTAAGCTGGGTATCCTCCTATAAAATTGTCCGCTGCAAATATTTTATTCATTTGTATAGAAAAAGGAGATTTCATATTCAGGAGAGGGATGAAATCGAAAAAATTTATTTTCGTCACATAGAGGACAGTAAAACATTAAAAAGTACTTTCAAAAAAATTTATACAATAGAACCTTTAGAAATTATAGTAGAATAAACAAGGATTTATTAAAAGTCTGGTATCAGATATTTATAAAGAAGTATTGGTGATAAATGGTGTTTGTGTGTGGATAGAGAAAATACAAATGTGAACGAAATAAATAAAAATCATTTCAAAGACTGTACTTATTAAACATACAGTGCCTATAAAATTGCACAAGACACAACACTTTAAATGTAAATTCGGGTATCCCTCCTTTTTATTCAACAATTGTAAACTGAGTCGTAAATAAATTTAATAGCATTAGCAATAAAAGTCAGCGAAAAAAACAAATAATAAATAACTGAAGTCCATTGCATAGTGTGACGTTTGAGAAAAATAATGGTAGAATGATATTTATTACCATAAAAAAATCCGGCGTATAACGCGCACCCCAATTTTACGAAGGAATCTGAAATGTTAGTATGCAGTGTTCTTATGTTTGGAATTAATTTATTAGAGGTATTATCCCAGACTTTTTTGAAAAAATAGTACAATTCCAGAATTGCAACGCTTTTAGTTCATAAGAAGTATGTCATTTCGTTCAAAAACACAGTATTTCGATATGTGTAAAAGTACATTTTTTCTTATGCTCACTTCTCTTGTTACTTTTTAAAGCTCTCAGTTTTATAACCGGAATATAACGTGCACCCTTAAATTTCGATTATATTTTTAGTGTCAAAAGTGCGTGTTTTACGCCGGATTTTACGGGAATTTAAATATTTGGTTTATTTACCTCGCACGGTAATTACGGTATTAACATTTAATTTAATAAAAGGATTGGTTAGTTCATTAGAGTTCAAATTATGTTGTTTGTGAGGGAGGATATTTCCTCCGTCCTGTTAGAAATTTTCCAACCGACTTCCTCTCTGGCTTCTCTAGAGTTTCGGGATGGTAGCGTGGTTGGCCTCTTTATCCTCGAGTTACATTCGGCTCGTGGGTGGAGTAGGGGGTTCTCAGAGTATCAAAGGTTGCCGGGGCGATGACCAAAGACAAGACCTTGCAATATTTTAAGGGTGCAAGTGTACACAGGAACGTGGTTATCCTATCCACAAAAAAGCCGACTTTTCAGCTGTCTGAAGTAAAAACGTCCCAATAGACTCTCAGAAACTTTGCATGTCAGTGCTGCAAATTATAATAAGATAGTGTAAAATTATATTGAGAATGTGTTAATCCGGTGATCATAACTGCTTATAATTGATTTACATAAGGATCTCATCCAATTCGTTAATTTCAATCGTCAGCCTGAGAACTTAATAGAAAGTATTCATATATGTTTATATACCTTACATTTTAAGCCCTTGATATCATACGCTGTATAATTTAGTTTCTTAAAATTCACAATTAATTTTGATCTATCCATTTTTCAGGGATAAACATAAAGGATTATTGTAAAAAATAATCAAAATAATTACTAAAAAAATGTTTAGAGCGATGTAATTATCATACATTAACATATTATGTATAACACTTTTATATAATTTTTAGTCACCATCAGTGACAATTAAATATTCAGAAAAGATAGTTACAATCACATTCGAATACAGTACACTAACATGAAATAAAAAAATATCATCTTACGCTTTAAGTAATTTATTGTACTTTTCATAGGGTGTTTCTATATCCTTATTAATGTTCAAGTTTTAACAGCAATTTATCTCATACACACATTGAAACTTTCACGTTTTCTTGAAAAAAGAATGATGTGTTGCTGCTTTCTAGTATAACTTTAATAGAACTGTCACTCATTCCTTCTCACAAAAAGTATAAATATAATTTTCGTTATATTTTTGTTCTTAAAACGAGATAATGCTTACATGTATAGATTTTTACAATTTTTTAGTATTGTTGTTACTATCTTATTTTTATAAGTCACGTTATTTTTATTACTCCACTCTCAGCTTGATGGGCAAAATAAGATGCCTTAAAGGCCTCCCCTTTCTTCGGAATTTTATATCTAAATTATATTATGAAAACATTATGAGATCATATAGTCTCTCTGTTACCTACAGAATTAACTGTTTTCTCTTAAAAATTATCTCGATAAATTCCAGAGACAAATTTTTCGCATAAGGCTGGTACCCACGTAATTTGATGCGGTTTCATCGTATGATTCTAAGATTAAAACAAAGTTAAGGAACAATATAAATTATAGAAACTATCGCATCATAAATTAATTGAATAAATGTATTGAGGAATGAATCCAACTGCTCTTTTTTTTAAATGTTCTTCTCCACAGGCATTGTCTTTATATATACAAACAGCAGTTGGAGACCAACTAAAGGGCCAGCTCTGAGAGCTAATTGAAATTCGATGAACGTCTACAAGTTCATTATTCCTCGATGCTCCTAAAATTCTTCATTAATCTTACACCTATTTTGAACAGATTATGGAGGCATGTTACAGATCCCATGGCATTATCAAGAAATCACCTTTAGATTCCTCCCTTTCTCAGATTCAAAATTCAAAACTAAATACCATAAATTTTAAAGAAAATAAATAATTATAAGAAAACAAGTAGGAAGTGTTCCCCTGAATTCAGTTTATGGTATAAGAACGATATGTATCTCCAAAGTGTTACATAAAGCTGAAGGCATGTAATTACTATAGCGAAACCTCCCTGGAAATACTACAGAGAACTGCGTCGAAGGGGAAAAGGAATCTAAAACAGAAAAGCTGATGCTGATGATTGACCTGAGAGAGGGGGTCCAAGTCCCAAATACATCAACATGGTGACGGGTGATGCAAAAGACGATACCTTTGTATTTATTTCCTGCCCACTTTATCCATTCAAAACGGGATATAAAATTAACGGAAAATTTCGAGACCATTGGAGTCGTTGAACTCCAAGAGATTCGACAAAAAAAATTGACTTTGTAATTGGTCCCCAATTACAACCTGTACTAAAAAAAAAGGTTGTTGATTTCGGAGAAGAGACTCTTGTGATTTCCAAAACGAAATAAGTACATAATAATGAAAAGAAAAGAATTGAAGTGATTCAAAAATAGTAAGATGAAGAAAAGAGGAAAGAAGAGAAGAGAGAAGAATGAAAAAAATCGGATTATTCATCTCCTTTTCTCTTTCAAAGATAACGTAAATTTTTGCGCTTTAATTTAGAACCTCGATATATGTATTTGTTTAATTATTGTCTGATGTTTTATTTTAGTTCTAAAAGCTGGGTTATTCTTCCCTTAGTTTTGTCCATTAATCCATTAATTTCCCTTAATCACACACTATTATTCATTCAACTACTCGTACAAAAACAAATCCAACTTAAGTTGAATCTTGATGCATTATCATAATTGAAACAAATAGAAATCTATGCTGCCAATTACATGAGAATAGTTCTACAAATGTAAAATCTCTTTTAATTGATGAAGAAACCCTTTCGGGACGAAGGACGCAAACACATGCGTACCGCCAGGGCTGGAGGTTTCCGTGACGAGTGTCACTCACAGGCCGGAGGGTTTTGTGTAGTTAAACCTAAATGCATAAAAAATACCGAAATATAAACGCGTTGCTCAATATTTTTTTGTATATTATACGAACGGCATATGCTTTATATATTTCGTATTAATGTACTTTATTTACTTGAGCCACTTTCTGGTTAAGTACAAGTTTTTAAACATTTTATTGTCAGCATTTCTAAAAGTTGACCTTGTTAAAAAGTGAGAAAAAAAGACAAATTTTGTCTACCAGATCTAATTATCCATTAAAAACTAGACTGTAAATCCAAATCAAACACTTAAGCGAAAATAAATCTCTCATCATCACTATAAACAAAAGCCACATATTCATTTCAAGAGCAGTCGTAAAGCACTCAATTCGAAAACTTTCCCTTCCTCTATGTTTAAAAAACAAAAACCACGTGTATGTGTGTAATGTTTCTCTCATTTTGAGTAGAAGGTCAGATCTCCATGTATCTTAAATCTTATGGACATAAAATGCCATCTATTGCTAAAAAACTGAGCTTACAAAACGTTCCAAATACCTGGCGCCCCAGTGAGTCGTTCGGACTCTGGCGGTGTTTCGCGCTGGCTCACATTTGGGCATTCGTCCGGAAGGGGTTAAACACAATTTTTGATTTTATAAAAAGTTTCGCAAAAGGTAACCAACAAAAGGAAATGAAACTAAGGTTTGGACTAAGGAAAAATTATTAAAAATTAATGAGCAAAAATTAAATTAATTTGAATGTACGAAAAACTTATAATTGATCGTATTATCTAAGTTCTTTTCCAATTTTTTAATATGTTATCCTTTCATTACAATTTAATAATCAAGAAAAATTTCAATAGAATCATATTATATTATCTTAATTAAATTTCTTTCAAACATTGGAAAGAATAAACTATTTATTGAATTTTATTTTCGTTTTTCAATACACAAAAAATTTAATAACTACAACAAAATTTATTTTCCCAAATAAACGATTATTAACAGAAGATATAAATACAAATCTAAAAACTACTTTTTTCGAAAGTTTTCCGAAAAAAACACACCTGTTCTTTAAAAAATTAATTTTTAATCAGCTTAAAAATTATTATGCAAGTACGCGATGTTTTATTTTTAAAATTATACAAGTATTTTAGTTTTAAAAGATTAGAACTTTTGTTTCTCTTTGACTATATTTAGATGGATTAGGACATTATTTCATTATTTTATAACTCATTATTTTTTTAAACTTCATTATGTTATTTGCGTGTCTGTGTGTTTTCTTTAAAACTGTTCTTTTTACAGTTTTTTATTGAACAACTTTTTAAAAAGTAGACTCAATACTGATGAAAATAGGAACGAAAGAAAACGCAAGCTAATATTTTTCTTGCTTTCTTTGTCTTTGTTTCATTTTTGAAATTTTAATCTTTATTTCCAATACGAGTTTTTATCTACAAAGAGGGCTATCGTTTTAGTGATTGTACATAAAGATGTCGTGACGAGATGTCATTTATATTTTACAAAAGTTATAGCTTAAAAAAACTAAAAAACACGCTTTTATAATAATCGAACTAAGTTGTAACTTAATCTTATACACCAAATCTGGAATTAGTCACTAAATCTGGAAGTGGGATCTGGAATTAGTCGCCAGAGGTGGAATCGGATCTGAAAATGAGAAATAGTTAATCCTGATTATCCTGATCAGAGGCAATGGAACAAAATTATTAAATTACTGTATTGCCATCGGTTCTTGACAAGTGAGAAAATTTCGAAATAATCTGACCTTTTAAAGTGGGTAAAAATTGAATTCAAAGATTCCGTTACATCAGCGTTTCTCAAACTGTGGGGCACACCCCCCTTGGGGAGCGTGACAACTCTACGAGGGGGGCGCGAGCATATTGAAAAGTTGAAAACAAAAGATTAATTTAAAAAATTATTAATTTACAGAAAGTAAACAAACAAAATACATTCTGACACAATAAAAAACAAAATACATATTTACACTGATATGTTACACTTATAAATGTATCAGGGCTCTACACAATGTATTAATAATACTAAGTTAAGAACGACATTAATAATTACCAATGAATCCATGGGCTGGTCATACATAAAATTATACACAAAAACTAACACTTATCTTGATAATTTGTACTGTTTATAATTAATCCCTTCACTGCCGATTAAAAGTTACGCGATTCGCTACCTGTTTTCCACGTAGACGCGCGTATGTGATATAATGGGGGTGGGGGAGGAATAAATAAGCAAATCCTCTGAAATAAGTAAATTCTTCGCAAACACTATCAAGGTCCTTTTATTGCATTCCAAAACCTACGGAATAATTTTATGGATAGCAGTGCACAGAAAGGACCATACTTCGGAAAGACGTATATATACGTTCAGTTAAACTAACGCTTTGGCTGAACGAGATGTTTATGTACGCTGGTGGCACTTAAGAGGTTAGAGTCATATCGTAATTTTAACGCCAAAGTATAGTATTACTGAATTCAATAATTTTTATTGCGTAAGGGGGGCGCGAGGAAAATTATGATCGAATATTGGGTCGCGAATATTGAAACTTCGAGAAACACTGCGTTACATGCAAGTGAAATTTATAAAAGAGTATTAAAAACAGTCAACTCTCGATTGTTCGAAGTTGGAGGGTTTAATGAAAAACTTCGAATTATTTCAAGAGAGTAGGAAATACTCTTTCTTAACCTCTCGAACAGACTCTTTCACGCCCCATCCAAATCTCTTCCATTCCTCATTGGAAATAAAATCGTTTCTCAGATAATGTTCCCAACACCATTGGTTCTTCCAGGCCGGGTCCAGTCTGGCCCAGGGTTTATTTGGTGCTCCCTATTCGGTGCCACATGCTATGAGTCACACAGAGGAGTCATAAATCGCCATGTCACTTCGACGCAAAATACATAATCCAACGCATCTCTTCTTCTCAATATAGTGGACCGTCCTTTCTGAACACATGTGTAAGAAGGACACTTATTAAACGAAAGATATGAATGGCTGACAATAGATGCGGCCGGTCTATTGTCCACTTAATGAAGAAAAGCAATAAAAGTATCTTTTTGGCTGAGGAACAAAGAAACACGAAGAAAAAATGGCAGACATAGGGTCCTCAAAGGGGCTACATTACAGAGGATACACGCAGAGACAATAGAACACAAAACATGCAAGCTCCAACCTGTTTGCTACAGGGAAGGGAATATTCGAATTGCCCGGAGCTTAATCAATTATAACTTTGAATTATTATGTGCTGTCGTCTGGCCAGCCACAGAATTTACTTCGAAATATTTAGTGTACCAAAACGTATTGTTTTAGTTCGAAATATCAACAATTTTTCTGTGAATATATACTTCGAATTAGCAAGAGGTTCGTATTATCGAAGGTTTGAATCAGCAAGAGTCGACACTAAATTCGATAATCGTATAAGGGCTGCTTCTTCGCGTAGACCAGGGCGGCGAACCTTTTAAGATGAACGTGCCATTTTTTCTATGGAAGTGTTTAATGAGGTATAGACGTGCCATCAAATATTTTTGACTTGTGAATATTGGGAAAATAATAAAAATAAATACTAACAACACAAAACCCTTATTTACTACGAAAAAAATACCTTTTTGAAATGTATAGTTATAAATGTTTTAGTTATACATGTAATTCAAACTAAATTGACATTAGTGTGACTTTTGTTGTTGCAGATTGGATGACACAAATAACTTGGATAAGGATTGTAAGATGTTACTTTTTGTAGAATACATGCTAAATTTTATCATCTGCCAAACGGTTTTTAAACAATTAATTATTTGGGCTGCGGTTCACTTTTTTTTTGACGAGAGGGATTGTGATTTGCTTTAGAATACCGTTTTACAAACATTGATCAGCATACCCCTATTCCAGAACATAAAACACACACCGCTTTATCGCCTTTACTAATAATGCCAGGTTTCTTGGTCCATCAAATTTGAAATTCTGTGTTATACTTACTACCTTGCACTTTTTGTTCTTTTACATAACTAGTCATGTTACGTAACAGTTAAAAATCGTAAACATAACACAGATAACCTTTAAAATACATTTGTGTCAATAAAGTTGACTATGCTATGCGTAGACAACAGTGGCGCACACAGGAATTTTTCAAGGGGGGTCGGGGTCGAAAGTTCTCCATTCTTGTATCATGCTCCTTTTGATTTTGTCGATTTTCGGGAACAAAACACTAATTATTGAATAAATAATTAGCATTATTTAATAAAATTAATCATTAATAACAAATACTTAATTAAATTTTACGTACAATGTACTTAGAATTATAATCAATCGGAAAAAAATCAAGGGCTTTGGGGGGGTCCGTGAGAAGGGGGTAAAAAATGCAAGCGGGTAAGGGAAAACTCCTCGCAAAACAAAACAGGAAAAATAAGAACTGAAGGAGGAAGGGGGCTGCTCTCGAAATGGGGAGTAATTATTGAAGTGCCTAGGGAGCCGGGGAGGTTAAAAACGCCCTGGATCGTATACTAAATTGCTATAACTGCAATTTAATGTTATGCGATGTTTCGGAAGATAGCAAAACTTTACATGTTAAAGTAAAAAGACCATATTTGCAAATTCTTAGGCTTAGGACTAGGATTACAGGGCTAAACATTTGTTAAAAGAGCTAACTTTCCCTTTAATTTGCTTATATTTAGGTTTTTATAAGAAGAGAAAATACAATTTGAAATTTAGTGTAAAAATTAAAAATAGTTTTTACTAATATAGAGCTCCATATATAACAATAATCAACTTACTAAAAAGTATGTAGGAAAGTTGAAAAAAACTTAATTCAGTTTGAAAAATATAATTTTTAGTAGACTAAAACAAGAAAAACAGTAAACCAACTGATGAGTCAAAAGCTATAACCATTCAAAACCTCAGGGAAATATTTTAGTATAACATTACTCATAAAAATACTTTTAAACAAACCCTCTGTAATTTATACATAGAAGATATAAAACTGAACTCAGAGGGTTCAACAGCCCGTGAGGACCAAGTCTTACTGTGCCCATCTCAGAAAACATGACATTCGACCCTGAGGTGCATGAGCAGATGTTTCGTTCAGTTGGTCAGTCTGACACGAAACCCAAAGTGTTTTTCCCAAGCAAGCTTGGTACTCATTTACCGACCACTGAAGGTATGAAAGGCCGAGTCAACCTTGCCCAGCCCAGGATTTGAACCTTGGACCTGTAGCGCAGAAGCTCTAACCACTCAGCCACTGGGCTTATACATAGAAAATATAAAAACTATATAAAAAGTTATTTCGATAAAAGAAAAGCGTATAATAAATCAAAAAATAAAAGAATCCTCTCCCCCCTCCAAACTAATAATCAACTGATGGCGCCACCTGTTTTAAAGTGGGATGATTAAAAGAATATAGTGTACAACTGATTAACAGATTGATATTTTATTAGCACCTTAGAAAACACAAGGGCTATTGCCGACGAACCTCTTTATTATCTAGCTAAGACAAATAAAGAGGATGACACCTGAGCTGATACCTTATTCTTCAAACTTCTTACTTTATTCTTCACCTAATTCTTCAAAACAGCCAGCATGAGGATTTTGACCCACAACAGATTAATGAACATTCCCACCTCTACTAAGCAGGGTGGCCGCGGTAGCCGAGGGGTATAGGTATCGGATCGGGGCGGCTGACCTTGTCGCGAGTTCGAGCCCAGTACCACACACACTATAGACCCTCCGTGTAGGGCAGCGATGCACGTTAAATCTGTCGAGAGCTGAAACGTCCTCCCGTTGGTGTGGTGTGGTGTGGTAGTTAGGAGAGGGGGGTGCCAGCTCAGGTGTCATCGCCATCACCTGACCATGGTTCAAAATTACGAGGTTCGTCGCCAAAAGCCCTCGTGTTGCTTAACAGTCTGACGTTAATATTCAATCAATCAATCTACTAAGCAGGTCTTCAGCGATATCAGCATTCGAACTCGAGATTGAAAAACGCAGGCCACGAGTTCGCGAACATTACACTTGGTTATAATAGAAAAAAACCACATATCAAATCAATAACATTAAACTTATACGGCTATGTATAGAATATTACTAAATTTAACAGACAAGTCAATTCAACATTTCAGTTTCTTTTTTTTTTTAAACTTTCAATTATAATTAATTATTTTTCATTCAGCGGTTTCATGACACAAGTTGTTCTCATACATATCAAATAAAGTTAAATAATTAATTTTAAGGTAAAAAAACTTCAGTATATTTTCCATTTTATCTCATCTTACTTTATCTTTATACAATTTTTAAAATTTAGATGCATAACAGTAAACATTTCAAACGCAAACATCAAGAACGTTCTTATACACACAAATATTTATCAGCTCATATTAAATATTTAACTAAACGTGAATATTTCATTTGAAAAAACTCTTTATTTTGATAATTATAAAATATTTATAAACTGATCAAATATTTTTTTAAGTTGAGATATATGTGTAATAAGTCATTGTGAAGAATAAGGCATTCTAATATTTGTTTATGGTTGGAAAATATGGATTTTTCTAATTTTTTTGTTGTTGTTTTCTGTTTTCTTTATGAGCCTAATGAAATAAAGTTTTAGAATTATCTATATTCAGTTTTATTTTCTAACTTACAAGACATTTTAAATCAAATATGCTTTTCTTATCGAAACATATTTTTTGTATCGTTCGAAGACAAACAAAATGCCTTAAGCAAACAATCCAAACCGATTTCTTCGAAAATGAAAAATGGCAGAATTGATGTATTACATTTTATTACAAGCTTTTATTTAACTTGCAATGTAATTTGTTCGGGTGGAATCTTCCAACTCAAATTTGAAGCTGATATCTTCAACCGATTGAGCTGAAATTTTGTATCCACGTTTAGTTTGGATGACAATGCATATGTTTTGATCATTTATATTCTAATATTGCAATTAGTTAAAAAGATATTAATTAAAAACCTTAAAACGCATAATTGTTTTACACCTGTGGGCTTTTTATCCCGCAGAGCGGCTTTTTGGATTGAGCTTGCAGAAGTTCCGATTTTTTTCGACGTTTTTAAAAAGGCCATCTAATTCTTTCTATTAAACTCAGACAAAAATAATTATAGAATCGGAAAGATCATTTATTTCGCCACGATATGGTATAATTCTTTTTTACAAAATAAGGATATTTTCTATTTTTTATAACTTTTTCTAAAATGAGTCAAAATCGATGCGTTTTCATGAAAATGATTTCTATAGTAAATTTTCAATATAATTTTCTATGGTAGATTTCAATAGTAAAATTTTATCGTTTCTAATTTTAACTTAAACGGGACAATAGAAATTCTGTACTGTTATTTTTAAGATAGGAGATTAGAGCCCGACAGGACTGAGAGAGCTCAGAATAGTTATCCTCAATGACCGCTAGTGCTTTCTTAAACAATTACACTTGGATTTTTTGTCTAATAAACATGTATTAGGTAAAAATATGTATCTATGGGTCTCTTATGTTCTCACGAACCGCACCACGCACAAACTCACCGAAGGTACCAAAAGATCGGGAATTATCCCGGAAGCCGTTTTGACCATTTATATTTCGATATTGCAATTAGTTAAGAAGATATTAATTAAAAACCTTAAAATTAATAATTGTTTTACTCCTGTTGGTTTTTTATTCCGCCAAGCTTCATCTCTATTTAAGCAGAATGAAGTTCCGACATTTCCCACGTTTTTAAAGAGAGGCCATCTAATTCTTTCTATCAAACTTAGACAAAAAATAATTGCAGAATCGCAAAGATCATTTATTTCGACACGATACGGTATAATTCTTTTTTACAAAATAATGATATTTTCTATTTTTTACGACTTTTCTAAAATGAGTCAAAATCGATGCGTTTTCATGAAAATGATTTCTAAATCATTCCGTAAGAATTTTTTTTCGTGTTAAGGAATCGATATTCAACACTTAAAAAGTTCACGCTTTTTTCTTTTAGAATCAGTCATTTAAAAAATAAAATACCATTTTTTTTTTTTATTTTCAAAAATGATTCAAATTTTTAATTAAACATTTAATAACTTCATCATTTATAAAGATAATCACGCGAAACTTTTTTTCTTTTGTAGAATAGCATTGTCCAAATTTTGTACAAAGTTTGAAAAAATTGGCTTAAAATTACGGATTTTAAAAGTTTTTTTGTGTTTTTAATCTTTAATACAGCATTTAAGTAAAAGCAAAAAAAAAAGAGTTTTAATATTCTGATTAAGTTTGCTTTGTCCAATGTTGTTTTTGTCTTACAGTATCCCCCATTATCCTCTTGTTGCGGCTTGAGTGAAATATCTATCATTTGTATGTGTCCAGGTGGGGAAAAGGTTACGTTGAGCTAGACTGTTCGCAAATAACCTACAAACGACCTTGCAACAGTAATACGTTGAATGAAATGAACAGACTGAGAAACCTGTCCAGCGATAACTTAAAAGTAAAAATAAATTAAAAGTATAAAAAAACTTTTTTTTATATAAAAACAAGCTAAAAAGAATAAAATAAACTTTCCTTTTAAAACTTTTTTTTACTATGAACTTATAACGTCATTATACAATTTATGATATAAAAGCTTGCAGAGAGATTTACCTATGTAGATAAACAAGTTAATTAAATAACTTGATCTGATTGATTTTAATTTTTTAGATTTTCAAACTTAGTAAATACAAGTACCTAAATCTCACGACAAGTTTTTATACTATAAATTGTATAGTGACGTTATAAGTTGATAATAAAAAAAGTTTTACAAGAAAGGTTTATTTTATTCTTGTTAGCGCTTTTAAATAAAAGCTTATTTTTAAAAATGTTTTTATAATTTTAATTTATTATTCTCACTGTTGCCATTCTTGCATCAAGTATTCATATATACAAAGTGTGACACACACACAAAAAAAACGAGACTAAATGTGTAGTTTGAAATAAGAGTGGAGTAGGCAACAACAGTTTTAGCAACATCACTTCACACACACCTCCTATATCCATGTATCCAGATTCGACTTAACTGTGAAAATGTCTAACGTAAAAACCGAACCAAATTTCTTGTGAAACTTCAGAAATCAGCCATGGAAACATTTCAAATGTGAATAACGTGCGTTTTAATGGCATAAGTGGTTTTCTGGAGACTGGGACAGTGTGGAAGATGATAAACGTGCTGAGTCCAAAATTCAAGCCAAAGTTAACTGTCTTTTTCGACATTAATGAAATTGTAATGATTAAGGGGGTTCCAGCGATCAGACCGTGAATAAACACTACTACATTTAATACTAAAAAGACTTCGTGAAAAAATTAGGAAAAAATGGCCACAGTTGTGGAGTAATGGATGGGTGTGCACCAGGATAATGCACCAACTCACATGGTTCTGTCTGTCAAGTAGTTTCTGACCAGCAAAAACATTAATACGATGGAGCATCCTTCTTATTTTCTTGATTTGGCTCCATATCAACTGTTTTTATTTCCTACAGTTAAATTTTGCTTAAAGGGAAGCCATTTTACTTCAGTTGAAGAGGTTCTTACAAAAACAGAGAATCTTCCCAAAGGGCTTCGTTCCAGAACTGTTACCAGCAATGGCAGCATCGAATGCAGATGTACGTGAATGCTGAAGGGGACTACTTTGAAGGTGACAATGTCATGGAGAACCTATTCTGTAAGTGTAATGATTTATTGTACCATCCTCTTTTTTGTTGTGTGTCACACCTCGAATACTGTGCATATATAAATAAAGCATAAATTTTTAAAAATTTAAGTAGCTTTTAAAAAGGGAGAAACTGCAGTAGAATGCATTTTTACAAAACAGAAGCGACAATTGGATTTCTGGCATAAGGGTGGGAGTATTATAAAAGTATTAGGAAAATTATTACACTACTTTCTTTTTCAATTCCTACTACTAGTTCACACTCTTCCTATATACATTTATTTATATATCTTGTTCCAAATTTCAGTCGTTAATAAAATACTTTTTATTCATCCATTCAAGTTCAAATACATTTTTTAAACCTGTAGTGGATGACACTTGATGTTAATACAGTTTTTTCAAGTATTAATTCATTGATTAAATTTAGTGGCGCACACAAGGGGGGGTCCTGGGGGTTCGGATCCCCCCATAGCCCTTGATATTTTTTCCGATTGATTATAATTCTATTATATAGTACATAAAATTTAATTAAGTATTTGTTAATAATGATTAACATTATTAATTAATGCTAATTATTTATTCAATAATTAGTTTTTTACTGTGTTTTGTTCCCGAAAATCGACAAAATTAAAAGAAGCATGATACGAGAATGGTGAACTTTCGACCCCGAACCCCCACCCCCTTGAAAAATTCTTGTGTGCGCTTTTGATTAAATTTAATTCATTAATTTTGGTTTCAGAGATATATATTTTAGTCGATATTATTCCTCAAGATAGCAGCACTATTGAATAAAACAGAGTTTGTGGTGAAGATTTAATTTAACATAAATAATCACATATGTTAATTATAAGTCAATATTCCTTGTACACTGGTTTTAAGGTAAACTCTTACCTATTGTGTTCAACTTTTATTAAAAAATTTGTGTGTAATTACAAATTTAATGTAGTTAAAAAGTTTTTAATAATAATTTAAAGGGTGGTTTGTGTTTTGTCATTTAAATATTGGGATTCTGTCATATGTATATACATATTTATATTAAATGTAATTATTTAATACAAAGTAACTAAAATACAAATTTTCTTTGTTGACTTAAGTAGGAATTGACTTTAAAAAGGTTTTTTGTATTGCTTGCTTATATAACTTTTTAAAGGAATGATTTCTCTGTATATGTCTGTAATCTAAATCTGCTGTGGAAAGGTCATGTCTGAAATATAGATTTAAAAATCCCCTGAAATATGTTTCCAGCTGCGGTACAAAATCAAAATTTCGTAGTCATAAAAAGTATCCAAAGTAATCCAAAATTTTCAATATTACACTGAAGAATTTAACTTTTTTTTTACTGCCAGCAAGTTCATTATCAAAACAAAGCGTGATCAATTGTTTTCAATTATGCATAGCTCATTTTTTTAGATCCATAATTATCGGATATAATTAAACCATCGGCTTGTCTGGCATTTATCGCTTATACTAAGCATCAATATATTTCATATTATTGAAAAAATCATAAATATATTTTTCTCCTGGTTCTTTAAGTGGATCTTTTCACGCAGTCTCATGATGTTTTTGTTTTCTTAATAGCTTAGCATGTATTATCCTACCCCTTAAAACTCTTGCCAAAAAAAATGCCATTTTAACCCTTGTTTAGATTTAATTTAAACCTGGAATATATCAGTTACCTTTTATGCATATCTCCTATAATAAAACTCAATTAGAAACATAGAAACTATTAAGTAGAACTGTGTGGTTCACAGTTTCTTTAAATAATATGTTATAAGAACTAGGAAAGAAAGGCCATCGTTTTTGACTGTGGCACAAAATTTCACGATCCGTTGCTAATTGCTCTTCTGGTAGGGTCGTTTGAAGTGATGTGAAGTTTTGGATAGTGTGTATGGAAATGAGTGCCAGCGCAAGTGTCGACCTTATCACTTTACAAAGGTTCAAAATTATGAAATCCATCGCCAAAAGCCATTGTGTAATTTCGAAGATCAGATAGATCATTGTGTAGTTTCGAAGACTATAATAATCTATCAATCACAGTGAATTGACTTTCTAAATATACAAATTAATCACCTTAATTTTATTACATAAAATTAAAAATCGCTGCATTTAATTAAAGGCATAAATGTAACAAAGGGTATATGATATTCTTATTTTTAGCATTACAAAGAAATTTGGGCAGAATATTACGTAAAATAAAGTGACAAATAATATTAATTAAAAAAAGCTTTATTTTATAGTTGCTCTTATTTTAAAAAGATGTCTCCGTAGACCATTAAAAAAATTTTATTTATTGTGAAAAAATTTAATTTTTACAATGCATTATTTCTTGTTATTTTTATTAATAAACAATTTCTAATGTTTTAAAGCCAAGACAATGTTATTTATTTTAAATAGGCTCATAATTTTTTTTTGTAAGAGAAGTAACTAAATCTCAAAAACAATTAAAATAATTTAAATCCACACATTTTAAATATTTTTATCATAAAATTAATTATTTCACTAAAATAATATTTCATTACTAAATAAGACGAAACTTCCAAAAAAATATCCGAGTAAATTCATAAGAAACCTGAATAAATAATTATTTAAAATGTAACTTTTTATGTAATAAAAAATAATGTATTTTTGAATTTAGAATATAAATGCAGAAAGTATAGGCAAGCTATACTTTTTGATTGGAAAATCATTCCAAATCTTCTAGATTTTATACTCAAACAACACTACCGATTTGTAGACAAATCCGCATTAAATCAAATAAAATTCTCGAAGTGAAAGAAGGACTTGTACTCATTTTATCGAGTTATACTTGTCCTAGCTTCAGGTTTCATTTGATTCAATAAAATTTGCAAGTTAAATAAAATAAGAGCTAGTATGTCTTATCTACATACTTGTTTCCAAATATGCAAAGGAAGGTTTGCTCTTTGAAAATCCAATAAATTATTGAGAGGAATGAAATTTATTCGCCGCATATATATATATATATATATATATATATATATATATATATATATATATATGTTTTATGCATGTAAAGAGATGAAGAATCATTTTACAGTAGAATGGATGACTTCGTTAAATTTAGAGTCTGGTATTTCAGAATATAAAAGGATTTTTATTCAAAAAACTCGCAATGTTTCTGCACATTTTAAAATCTTAATCACATTCATAAAAACTACATGCAATTCGTTTCTTTCAGGTTTCAATACATGAGATGTTTCTAACATAATAAACTTAATGGATAAAATAGTTTCATTTAAATAAATTTTAAAAATAATTTGATATGAACTTGAATATCATGCTGCTAAAATAAATTACAAAGTATTACGTTTTTAAAAGGTTACTCTTAAGTCTATTTTAAGGTATCCGACTACATTCGGAACCGTGATTTTGCAAAAGCGCATAAATGGAAAATTTTCATGATATTTAGTGTCACTTAGATTAGAATACATATATACAATTGTTTTAAGGAAATTTTGGCAAAAAATTATTTAAATACAATATTTTGGCAAAAAATTAACTTAGAATAATTTTTTTTCAAAATGTTCTCCTTTTGTGAAAAATGCTTCTATTATAATAATATTCTGCCTGCACATAGCTCAGACCTCTCTACAGAGGCTCAACTAGAATTTTTGAAATATATAACTTAGAAGTGGGGTTTATATATCCATATTTTATGACAACAGAGGGAGCAATTTTAAGAAAAAAACGCCGATAATTATTTCAATTGGTTGTAACTCTGAAAATAATGTGAATTTTTCAAAAATCCTCATTGAGCCTCTGTAAAAAGTTCTGATCTATATACAGGCAAAATATTATTATAATAGAAGCATTTTTCACAAAAGAAGAACATTTTGAAAAAAGATTATTCTAAGTTAATTTTTTGCCAAAATATTGTATTTAATTTTTTTTTTTTTGTCAAAATCTCCTTAAAAGAATTTTATACATGTAGCATAATCTAAGTGATACTAAATATCATGAAAATTATCCATTTATGCGCTTTTTTAAAATCACGGTTCCAAACGTAGTCGGATACCTTAATAATGTCACTTCAATTCAGACTGAGTTAACTATATTATAAGTTATGAGTTAACCATATGATTGAGTTGCTGTATTATGATGTACACCACGAGTCTTCAGGAGACCACACTAACTCCTCAACTAAATCCCCAAAACCAAAACTTAGCTAGCTCTTCTAGCCCATGGACGTCTCAACATTTCTTGAGGCCCTGGGCCCCTACTCAAAAGTAAGCCCTGGGCCCCTCACAAACGTAGCTCCTACCAATGAACCTTAAAAGTGTACAAAACTCAGCATTCGTTGTCAAATACTCGTACGAACAATAACCCGAAACAAATAAATTTGCATGACTTATAAATGCACGAGCCAGCTCGACCGACTACCTCCATTTGACTGAATGAGTAATGATGCTCTAAGGTGGTAGGTCTAGGTCTATACATGGACGACGGTTATCACATGCAGAGCCAGTTGATATATCATCCGAAACCGCCACTTTTTCGGAGAATATTAAGGCTAAGACGAGAACGAGACGAGGGCCGGGCCCAGTTGCCCCATGCCTTAATACGTCTCTGATACCAAAATACTGCAGTTTTAAAATACACTCAAATTTCCGTTTCAGGGTTATCCAGTAAATGATGTGCTGCATTTTCAAAAGATTTTGAAACTGTGCTTTGAAAATAAACTTTGAGTCTCCCTTTTTAGATTTTAAAAGAATTTCTCTTACGTCAAGATTTTTCAAAATCTTTTCAAGATCCCTTGCTTTAATGCAGCTACATAATCCAAAAAAAAAAAAAAAACATTTAAGAATCTTCTATACGCAGAGATTGTTGTTGCATAAATTTTTGCTCTCATAGTTTTTTTTTTTCATCTTGCGGAATTACTTATCTCTGAGAAAAAAAACACTCCCCAAAATGAAATATGCAAAAATATTTATTGACCCGTGTCAAATGACAAGCATTTTAAGATATTGCTTATTATTTACACTAGTAAATTTAATTCCAAACACAAAAAAACTCTCAGTTTAAAATTACAGCTACATAAATCTCTTTAATCATAATTGTTATATTTTATTTCATAATGCACATATAAAGGGTGTTTTTTTAGAGGTATAGAACTTTAAATTGCAATAAAACAATGATGTATTATTCGATTGACATGAATTTTTTTTATTTGAAAGATAATCTTGTGGCATTACATTTTAAATATGATTTCTGGCATAGGACTGCCACGGCTGGCTCGGATGTAGTCCAATCTGGACGTCCAATTTTCGATAACTTTTTCCAACATTTGTGGCCGTATATCGGCAATAACACGGCAAATGTTGTGTTCCAAATGGTCAAGCGTTTGTGGCTTATCCGCATAGACCAATGACTTTACATAGACTCACAGAAAATAGTCTAGCGGTGTTAAATCACAAGATCTTGGAGGCCAATTCACAGGTCCAAAACGTGAAATTAGGCGGTCACCAAACCTGTCTTTCAATAAATCGGTTGTGGCACGAGCTGTGTGACATGTTGCGCCGTCTTGTTGGAACCACAGCTCCTAGACATCATGATTGTTCAATTCAAGAATGAAAAAGTTAGTAATCATGGCTCTATACCGATCACCATTGACTGTAACGTTGTGGCCTTTATCGTTTTTGAAGAAGTACGGACCAATGATTCCACCATCCCATAAAGCGCACCAAACAGTCAGTTTTTCTGGATGTAACGGTGTTTCGACATACACTTGTGGATTAGCTTCACTCCAAATGCGGCAGTTTTGTTTGTTGACGTAGCCATTGAACCAGAAGTGCGCTTCATTTCTAAACAAAATTCGCTTATGAAAATCGGGAACAACGACAATCTCGTTTTGGGCCCATTCGACGAATCTACGCCTTGCTTGATGATCGTTTTGATGAATTGCCAAACCAAACTGAGAATAAATCACTTGACAGCTGTTAAATCGGTCGCCGTCTTGGAAAGTAATGCCAACTTAAACTTCTATACCTGGAAAAAAACACTCTTTACAAGTCAATTATTGTAAACTTTTAAGATAAATATCATATCGTAATTAGTGAAATGCAGATCCTTCGAATAGAGGGTATGATGCATGTTAAATCTGTTGAAGCTCAAAGTCTCCTAGCTAGCGTAGTGTAGAAGTTTGTTGTTACTAATGCCATCTGATTGGCAAGGGCCAGATCAAGGCCCATGAAATTCATCATGCTAAAGGGCTAAGTGACGCCTGTCGTTAGCCATAGCTTTGAGCACCATACAGGTGATAGAATGATTTAGCTTGGTTTCACCCCAATTTTAAGGAAGAACATCCTGGGGGTGGTCAGGAACCTCTCTTCCCCTTCCACCAACCTCACGAGAGGACTTGCGGCTCGACGGCCTTTTAAAGTACTCCCATGCCGCGAAGGCACTATACATTTACAAACATCCATGTCTTTTCCGGGACTCGAACCCAGATCCAACGGCACAGCAGTCAGCGTCGCTAACCAGTATACTGGATGGGCGACTTGTGTAAAAATTTGAAGAGGGTTTGCGAGCTCAGTTGTCGTCTTTATCATATAACCATTGTTCAGAATTAAGAGGTGCGTTACTAATAGTCTTCATGCTACTTCAGATTGCTACGTAAATGGAAATCAAATCAAATTATATCATTTAGTACAGTTTAAAAATTCAATTTAATTATGTATGTCAATTAATGTGCTTCTTAAATGGTTTGTATGACGCACTTGCATTTCGAATTTTTACAATGCGGTCAAACTCAAAATAAACTTCGTGGGCTGGTTACATGGTGCTCGTGGCTGGTTGTTTGAAATCTCTATATTACTTCACTTGAATGAGAGAAAACTATTTTGTCCGTTTTATTACAGAAATATATTATTAGCATTTTATTGCAAATATATATTTTTAAAAGTATTTTTTTTTCCTCCTTACTCGAAATTATTTATTGTTTTAATACAAAACACACACACACAAGTAACATAAAAAAAACTTTAATTCAATTCCTACTTAGAACAACAAAGAAAAATTTTATTTTAGCTAATTTTATTAAATAGTTACAATTTATATAAACATGTATATGCATATGACAGAATAACAACATTAAGTGGTAATTAATTTTTATTAATTATCATTGAAGTATCGTATTGTCATCCAAAACAATCGTGTCTATAAAATTTCAGTTCAACTGAATGCTTTAAAACGTGAGGAAAAAACCTTTTCAAGTTTTGACACAAATCACCAAAAGGTTCGCTAAGTCACCAAAAATGATGCTAACGTGGCTGTATTTGTAATTCTGTAAATAATTAGTTTTAATCAATTAATTTTTATTAATTATAATTAAATTATTGTATTTTCCAAAATTATCATGTATATAAAATTTCAGGTCGATCAAGCACTTTAAAATTTATTTTATTAACGATTGAAAAAATTCCACTAAGATTAATAAATAAATAAATATATAGAGAGAGTATTTGTGAGCTAATAGTAGGAATTGAAAAACGACTCCATTTTCATAGTATTACTTTTATGTTCTTAAAGCCACAACATTTCTGATCCATAGTTTTTTTCGAAAACGGTCCAGAATTCATTTACTAAATATATTCATAGTTTTCAGATTGAGAGGAATAACAACACATAAACTTTGATTTAGGTAAACTGACTGTAAATATAATAAATATAAGATTCATGTTGCCAATATTGTTAAATCTAAACCTAATTTCAGACTCGTATTATCACTATCAAAATCCAATGACTATACACAAATGCAATATTTGTTTCAATTGGACTCAACTCAGATAATCTCTCTTTGCAGTCTCTCTTATCAACTTGTCAACAAAAAGACTTATAAAAGAAAAACTACTGAACAAGTTCAGTTATCTTCAGTTCCTACTTACTTCCATAAGCAATGGGTGATAAAAGTGAGTTCACAGGAAGAGGTAGAATCAATAGAGTGGAAGAATATCGTGTGTTAAGTAGTGCTATACTAAAAGAAACGAGGTCCCCGCATTGTCATCAATTTTAAAGTTCCATATTAATTCACATTTTGTATATTGTGAGCCAGGAGTTTTTTTTCAATACATAAAAGGTCATAATTCTTTTTTATTAAAAAATAAGGTAATGTTGTCTTTATTTCATCCTAAGCCTCATAAAAAATCGAAGCAGCATAAAATCTTTTATAGTGAATCTCTGTTTTCAATTTTTTTATCACACATACTTCTTTCTTTGCATTTCGAAATCTTAGCAATAAATTTATTTCCAAAGGATTCCAAGTGGAACAAAAAAACTTATATGTTATGAAATCTCAGAACATTTCATAAATAAAACTGCTTATCAAATCAAAATTTGTTATACTTTTGAAAAATCAGGCTTTCGGAATAATTTTAAGTACATTTAAATTATATAATATCCGTTAAAAATAGGAATAAAGGTAAATAATTGTGATTTTCGTGCACTTTCATACTGTTTCGCAAATTATCGTTTAATAAAAGGAATATCATTGCCTGAAAATAACTATCTTTTTAAAGTAAAAGCAAAAATATATGTAAAAAGCATAATACTTAGTTGCAAGAAACTATTTAGTGAATTAAATTTTTATTTATTTAGTTTATTGTGCATTTTAAATTTTGAAGAAACATAAAAACATCTGAAAGAGCTGTGTTTTTACAATTCTTATCAATAAAAGGCTGATAAACTGTGTTTTATTTTACTTCTAGAACAAAATAACAGTTTCTCAGAAATCATTTTATTGCCATTCTGCCCGTTATTTTAAAAGAAAATATAAAAAACATGTTTTTACTATACTTTTATGACCACATAAAGTAAAAACAAAGAACTAAGGACAAAAAGTATACGTCTTTTTTTAAATATTTCGTAATGTGCCTTAAATGCAAAAAGAAAGGAAAAATGCTTTTTTTTTATAAAGATGCGTTTTATTACGCTTAAAATATAAAACATTTCAGCCTCTACGCGCGAATATTTGGAAACGCGAAATTACGTAGTTCTTACGGTAAAACTTACGCATAAAACTATATTGTTCAATTCATTCAATATTATAAAACAATTTGGAAATTATAGCATTCAATACCTTACTATGTTGCAGAAATTTTAGAAGTGTTTCAGAAGCCCACCAGAGAGAGAGAGAGAGAATTTGCTTAATTATTTAAGATCAGAGCCCAATCTTGAATGCTTTTATAGGTATGCAAAAAAAATATTTATATTTAATATCATATTCAAATCTTTATTGTATTGAGAGTATCATGTATTTGATACAATTCTCTCTTTACCTATTTAAAGCAAGTTCCATATTTATCCTCCAGTAATTCAACGTCAAATTGAGTTCTTATATTAAAATTAAATACTGAAAAAGTTTAGTCAGTTATTCTAATTCTAAGGGCAGGACATGTGAAGCACTGGAAAGAGTATTATAAGTATGCTAACTTAAGGTATCCGACTACGTTCGGAACCGTGATTTTGCAAAAGCACTTAAATGGATAATTTTCATGATATTTAGTGTCACTTAGATTAGAATATATGCATAAAATTGTTTTAAGAACATTTTGACAAAAAAACTGTATTTAAATATAATATTTGGGCAAAAAATTAACTTAAAATAATCTTTTCTCCTTTTGTGAAAAATATTTCTATTGTAATAATATTTTGCCTGTATATATCTCAAACCTCTGTACAGAGGCTCAACTAGGATTTTTGAAACATATGACTTAGAAGTGGGTTTATTCATATTTTACGGCAACAGGGGGGAGCAATTTTAAGAAAAAAAAAAACGCCAATAATAATTTCAATTGGTGGTAACTCTGAAAATAATGTGAATCTTTCGAAAATTCTAGTTGAGCCTCTGTAGAGAGATCTGAGCTATATACAGGCAAAATATTGTTATAATAGAACCATTTTTCATAAAAGAAGAACATTTGGAAAAAAGATTATTCTAAGTTAATTTTTTGCCAAAATATTATATTTAAGTAATTTTTTTTTTGTCAAAATCTCCTTAAAACAATTTTATGCATGTATTCTAATCTGAGTGACACTAAATATCATGAAAATTATCCATTTATGCGCTTTTTTAAATCACGGTTCCGAACGTAGTCGGATACCTTAAATAAATACAGGAATTCTTCTTCTAGTTAAAAAGTTTATTCATGGCTATGCAAACACAACTTTAGTAAAACCGTATTTTCAACTTACACAATAAAGTCTGAAAAAATTAATTTCATTATTTTAAATAATACTCGTGATAAATGTAATTCAAGGTATCTTGTCGTCATTGTCTTCCTTTTTCTTAAAGTTATATCATGATTATTTTTGTTATTTCGTTATTATGTTATAAAAATATAGTAACTGAAGTATAACCTCCAGTGGCGCACACAGACTACTTTTATGTAAGGGATTTGCATTTAAAAGAACAAGTAGACGAGAGAGAGAGAGTGTCGAAGAGTAATCTTTATGCAAAATACTTAAAATCTCTTTAATGTATGGTAAGAATTTGAATCTTCAAACCAAAACCTATGTAGAAGGTTGGTGACTCCAGAAGGGTGGGAGGACAAAGTTTTGATGTTTTTATGTGTATGTTAAATATTTTCTCTCACACACACAATCAATTTGACACTAATCACAGACGTATTAACTATATTTATTAACTGAAACAGCAAACTGATTGCATCATTGATAAAAGCGACTGAAAAAATGAAGAATCGGAGATTATTCAACAAGTTTCTGTCATATTTTCTTTCTTAAGAATCAACTATCTTTTCTCTTTCAGGGCTATTTTCAATGTAATGTACTTCATTAGTGTTTCGATTTTTGCAGTCGCTCACAAGAGAGAGAAATGCTTCTTTTTTATAAAGTATTTATCGTAATAAGATAAATAATTTGTTTACTCTCTACTCGATCAAACAAAATGCGATTGAAGTTAATAGAAAAGATTAAAAGATTCTAAAAGAGATTTAAAAAGGGGAAACAGGTATTATTCTTTAATTTCAGAATGTTGAAAATTGTGTTTAAATGCACTAAGAACAAAACATCAAACATCGCTTTTGCATTTCTTGTGTTTCCTTCTTTCCTTTGGTGCCGGAGGTGGTTGCAAATGTTTTAACGTTTACAAACATACTCTGTGGGACTCAACTGTTTTAAAAAATGTCTTAAGCACCCTGAGTGAAGGTGAAAACACACGGGAATTTAAATTACATTTTTTTATTTGTTCAGACAAAACACTGTAGAACATAGCTTTGGTAAATACTGCTGTAGTTTACGTTTGTCTCTTAAAAGTCAGGGGCAGGGCCTTTTAATTATTTTTTTTTATTTCTAGACATAAGAAACCTCATTAAAAATGATAAAGAAAAACAAATCAATTTCCTACTAATTAATGTTTAATAATTCTTCTTCCTAGAGGCTTTCTTCTAAAAACTAAATTTAGCCTTTTTGCTTATTAAATTGCATTCAAAAGGAAAACTAAACCAATTATACGATAATCATTGTCTCTCTTTGTAGAAACTTAAAATACACAGAAAGGTAACAGTAGTGGCAATCTCAGAAATAATTATTTCTGTGTATCTATTTCCTAATATTTAAGACTATAGTGAAATTGTAAAAACAACGAAATATTTAAAATGAGGCTTTCATGATTAAAAAATGAATCAAAATTGAGCACGGAAAATAATTATATAAGATATATTTCTGTAAGGATAAGACACAATTGGTGGTGGTGGGGGTATAGTCATTTAAATATTTTTCTACACAATTCTAGGCAAACATGGAAAAGAATTCTAGGTTAATCTGAGTCTCTATGTAGAAGTGCTGATGCCCATTACATTTTTTGGGGTTCAAAGTTTTCTAGTGGGAGTAGTATGGTAATTAGGAGGGAGGGTAAGGTACTTGTTTAGCCATCATCTTCGTCACTAGGCTGTGGTTCAAAATTACAAGTCCCGTCGCCAGTAGCCTCTGAGCCTTCAAAATGCGATGCCAATAATCTATTAATCGAGGTTAATTTTGTTTTTATTTCTCTTCCACTCGAAAAAAAAATAATTTGTTTGCTTACTAACTTCGCATTTCGAGGTTAAAAGCGGAGGATTTCGTAATTTTGAATCCCTCTCAAGTGTTGAAAACGATATCTTAATTTGCTTACCTCTTTTCAAACTTCCACACCACAACAACATCACACAAACATGAGGATATTACACTCGAGTCAAGTACTTTGAATGTTAGTACACCTTACAAATGATATGATAGATAAAGTGTTTCGTCAATATTTGAGTGGACTGCAAAACTGGTTAAAGAATAAAGAATCAGTCTTTTTTACAACGCTAAGCCTATTTATTCGTGCACCCACTTTTGATGGGGTACAGCTCAACAATGTCTACTTTTACAAATTTTTTACAGATGGCGCTACAGTGCGCTGATGACGTTACATTCCGCCCGGCGTTGAAATATACAATATTTCAAAAAATATACTTAAAAAATACAATTTGCTATATAAAGTTTACAAATGCCTAAATGAAATAAATACAAATAAACACAGTATTCTAAAATAAGAAAAAAATACAATATTCAAAAATAGAAAAAAAATACAATATTCAAAAATAGAAAAAAAATACAATATTCTAAGAATATAATGTACTTCACATAACAATTTAATTTACATGATTATTTTCTATTGGTAAGATACATATTTTTGAGATAGAACGTGTAAGAAATCCCGTGGCAGTTTTTAGTTTAACGACTCTGACCTTACCGTGAGTTCCATAAATAACCTCCAAGATTCTTGCCATTCCCCATTTGCAGGGAGGCAAATCATTTTCCTTTAAAAGCACTAAACACCCTACGGCAACATTATTTTTTCGAAATGCCACTTGTTTCTCTGCTGTAAATGATTAAGATAATCATTTTTCCAGCGTTTCCAAATAGTTTGTACACACTTTGTTGTATACTGCCACCTAGATAGTCTATTATCTGAAATATCTAAAATTGCGGGCTCAGGTATTGCACTGATAGGTCGACCAATTATAAACTGTCCAGGAGTTTAAACTTCATATTCAAAGTATACCTTCAATTTCAATTATTATTGTCTCGAATTCTTCGAAAGTTATTTTACTATTAACTAAAGTTCTATAGAGATGGTGTTTGGATTATTTTACCCCTGCCTCCCACAAACCCCCCGAAATTAGGAGAACGAGGTGGGATAAATTTCCACTTGATAGCTTCTGAAGCAAAATAATTTGCTAGTCTCGTTTTTGTTACAAATTAATTTTATGAAACGATTTAATTCTGCAGCTGCGCCTTTAAAATTAGTTGCGTTATCGGACATTAATGTAGAAAGCAATCTCTGCGGGCACATAGCCTCTTCAAAGCTTCAATAAATGCCTCAGTTGTTAAATCAGTAACTGCCTCTAAATGAATAGCCTTTGTAACCAAGCATACAAAAATCGCAACATAAACTTTTGAAAGCATCCCCTTTCTCTGATTTTTAAATTTTATTTGAAAGGGTCCGCAAAAATCCACCCCAGAGTTTAAAAATGGCGCACTTGGAGTTACTCTCTCTGCTGGTAGATTTCCCATTATTTGATCTACCCCAGTAGGCTTCTGTCTAAAGCATGCAATGCAATCATGAACTGTTTTTCGTGCAATATCCTTGCCATTAATGGGCCAAAACTGCATTCTAATGTGATATACTAAACCCTGAGCACCAATATGAAAAAACGTCTTATTCATATGCTCAAAAAGTAATTTAGTAAATTTATGTTTACTAGGTATAATTATTTGATGTTTTGCTTCAAATGGTAAATCAGCATTACTAAGCCGTCCACCAACTCTGAGTAAAGAATTATCATCTAAGAAAGGATCTAAAGCCTTTAACTTGCTTGTTTTTGAAACACCTTTACCTTTTTTCAAGCCTTTACCTTTACCTTTTACCTTTCTGCTTTAAACTCACTTAATTGTGCTATTTTAGCTAAAAATTCCGTACTCCTCTTTATTTCATCTGCAGTTAAATACTTGTCTTTATTACAAGACTCCTTAGCTTTGATGTTATTAATGAACCTAAAAATAAAGTAAAAATTCTAATTAATTTTATGAAATTATTTGTAACATTAAAGAGTTCATCATAAAAATTTGAAGAACACTCAGTAATTGAAAGAGTCACAGCAGATTTTAGTTCATCTCTGTAAGAAGGATCAGGAAAAATCTGATTGTCCTCGTATTCATCGGTTTGTAAATCTAGACCCGAGAACCACATTTCGTTCTTTAAGAGTTACCTACATTGCAGCCTCTAGAAATAAAGTCGGCAGGATTGTTCTTGGAGCTCACATGTTTCCAATGACAGTCTTTTGAAAGTGTTTGGATCTCCACCACCCTGTTGCTGACAAATTTTTTGAGTTCATGATGTTCAGTCTTTATCCATACTAAATCAATCGTTGAGTCCGTCCACATCCAAATTTTATGAATTGGTAATTGTAGAATTGGCACAACCTTTTTAACTAATTTCGATAGTAGTAAAGCTGCAGACAGTTCTAACCTCGGTATGGTGAGTGTTTTCAAAGGAGCCACTCTGGACTTGCTGCATAATAATCTAGTTTGAGACTGTCCAGATTCGTTGAAACATTTTATGTAGACAACAGCAGCATAGGCACGTTCTGATGCATCGGAAAAGCCATGTATTTCAATCCATATTGTTGCAGGAAGTAGAATGCACCTTGGGATTTTGAAGTTATTTACTTTCGAGATAATTTTTGGTAGAAGTTCTTCCACTCTTCCGCTGCATCTGATGGTAGCTGTTCACTCAATCTAATTTTATTTTCCAAAGTTCTTGGATGAATATCTAAGCCTTCGTAACAATGGGTCCAATCAGGCCCAAAGGGTCATAGAGCCTTGCAATTTCTGAAAGCACGTCTCTTTTTGAGAAGTTGACTTTGTCACTAATCTTTACTTTGTATGTGAGACAATCCACCTTTGGATCCCATAGCATACCTAATATTTTCACCGGAGCATCCTGAAATTCCTTAGCAAACACATAGGAAGATGCAGATAAATCTTTCAACAGTTCTGAGCTATTTGACACCCATTTGTGTAGCTCAAAACCACCTCTCAGTAATGGTTGAGATAATCTGGTTTGGAGTTTTTTAGCACCCTTCAATATGTAGACTCCCCAGAAAGAATATCATCCATATAACTATCATTACAAATCACATCTGCTGCGTCAGAAAATTCCACTTTTTTTCTTCATCTGCTAAGGCCTTTAAGGTCCTGGTAGCTAAAAATGGTGCAGAAACTGTCCCATAGGTTACGGTAGCTAGTTTGTAAGTCTTCATAGAGCATCTGCACTAGTCTTCCGCATAATTCGTTGTAAATCCCTCTGATTAGGATCAACAAGTATCTGCCTGTACATTTTTTTAATATCTCCCCTAAACGCGTACTCGTGTTTTCTAAATCTACTGACTATGGAAAAGAGATCTTGTTGAATAATTCCTCCGTTTAGTAAAATGGAGTTTAGAGTAAAACCGCTTGTTGTTTTTGCACTTGCATCGAATACAACTCTCAATGGAGTGGATGCCTTCTCTGGTTTGTATACGGAATGATGAGGAATGTAATAGTTAATCTTATCTAATGCTTCATTTTTAATCTCCTCCATATGTCCCAAAAGTTCATATTCACTCATAAATTCTTTATACAAAGTTCCCATTCTATTGTTTTTGTTTAATTTTTCCCAAATACCATTTAGTCGCTTGACCGCATTCTCTTTGGAATATCCTAATAATGTTTCTGCATTCTCCTTTATGGGTAACCGAACTATAAATTTTCCCGTTTTATCTATGTTCCTCACAGTAAATTTCCTCTTACTTTTTGTAATTTCTTTAGAATCATCTGGAAGTGATTCCAGTTCAAAGAATTTCTTTACTGCAGTGCTTCTCAAACTTTCAATACTGGCGCCCCACTTTTCGATCACAATTTTTATCGCACCCCCTTATACATTAATAATGTACTGAATGCAATAATAATGAATTTTGATGCTAAAACTACAATAGGCGATCTTATTTATAAATCTTACTAATTAGTAACATAAGTGTTAAATTTTGTATACTACTTTTAAGTAATAAATAAATAAAATAATAGGATAATTATTATGTGTGTTATTTTTCATTTCTCCAATTTTTAAATTGAACATATTGAAAAATGCGGTGGCTGCTTGGAAGACAAAATATAGATATCTGCTAAATATAGAACAAGAACTCAGAGGGTCAATTTCTAATTACAAGCATTCCTTATAAAAACTTTCTTTGCAAGACAAGCCCATGGAAGTCGTTAATACTTATTAAACTTGTTCTTAATTTAGTATTAATTAATTAGTTATAAACTACTATGCAGCACTGATAAATTAAAAGTATACCGGCTGAAGTGCCCGCTCTTTGCACGAGTTCATTTATAAGAAAATAAAACGTTATTGAAATAATCGCTGAATTTTATAAGGAGAGTAAAGCCAAGTGCGCGACAATGTTTACAAAAATGTAAAATGATTTTTTTTAAATCATTGCTCAAAGTATAATTAATTTAAAGTGAACTATAAATTTAAGCTTTACAGAATTATCATTGCGTGCGCGCCTATAAATTATATCAGAGTAAAAGCGCATTTTTTTTATGGCTGAAAGCATTTTGTTTCAATTCATTCCAGTAAAATAAATGTTTTTAAATCTTTTATTTTCGATATGCTCGCGCCCCCCTCGTAAGGTTATCGCTCCCCAGGGGGCACGCCCCACAGTTTGAGAAACACTGCTTTACTGTTATATCTAAGCTTGGTTCACTTATTAAACAACAATTGGCTTGTTGTTGTGACCGAGGAAGGGTACCTGTGACTAAATAGCCAAATTTTGTATTTTGTAAAATTACATTTCCCTCCTGCAAATAATGTTGTTCTGGATTTAAAATTTCAAAAAATAGTTCACTTCCTATCAATATATCTATTTGACCTGGCATATGGAAATTAGAATCTGCCAGCTCAATTGAAGTTGGAATATTTAAATCCGATATATTTAATTTCGGTACAGGAATCGCATCGGTAATTTTAGGTAAAAGTGAAAATTGTACATTGCGTGCAAAAGTGTAATCCCGATTTGAAACTTCAATATTTGCTGAATACTTCGAGGATTGCGTAATTCTGTTAATGCCTGTTATAGATTGGTTTTGCAGACCTAAGTTTAAATCCCCACTTTCTTGCTATGTCTTCTCTCATAACGCATATCGTAGACGCATTATCTAATAATCCTCTTAACTTAATTCTATATCCATCAGAACTTTTAACGAAAATCAAGAATGTATTTAATAAAACACATTTATTTCCATAAGTCAAAACCGCAACTTTTGATTGACCTTCATACCGAGTAGGATTCGAATTGGTCTCTATCCCCCTTTCCCCTACAGTGTGACTTTTAACTGCAGAGCAAAGTTCATCAGAATCGTGAAGCAGTGAATTATGTAACCCTTTGCAACCACTAACTGTACATTTGTATTTAGACATGCAGGAACTAGAATGAAGTCTGAGGCAATTTATACAAAGCTTGTTATTGCGAACAAATTTTTTTCTGCACTCCACAGACATATTTTGAAATGCAATACATTTATAAAGAGGATGAGAATTTCGACATAGAATACAAGGTTTAACAGTTATTTTTTTACTATTAACTACCAGCGATTTGGCTTTAGTTGACAATGCAGTATTTTTATGGATCATTTTAATACTAGGAATGCGAGTAATGTGTTCTAACACGGCACTTCTCTTTTCTAAAAATTTCATAATAGAATCAAATGTTGGAACTTCTGCTGTTTTCAACGAAAGTTCGAATTGTTTTCTAGATTCTTTGTCAATTTTTTGAAGAATTATATTTACTAAAATTTTATCTGATAGATCATTCTGCTCATATTTCAAAACTTTAAGTGCTCTAATGTTTTATTGATACAATCCATTAAAGCACGCAGTTCTTTGGCTGATTCGCTATAAATTTTTTCATAATTAATTATCTCAAGGACATGAGAATCTATCAACTGTCGTTTGTTTTCATAACGATCTTCTAATGCTTTAAAGAGAGAATCGAAACTATCGCTAGGCGACTCCAAGAGCTTTGCTTCTCCCTTTAGAGATGCTCGAAGATAGTATAGTTTTTACGAATCATTCAATTGCTCATTATTACTTATTAAATTAATAAATTAATTTTTGAAATTAGAAAATTCTTCTATTACACCAGAAAATTCTGGCAATGGAATTTGAGGTAAGTGGATACTATTTTTACCATTGTCATTTAAATTAATGTTTACATTTTCAGAATTTTTCAAAGAATACATTAAAAGTTTGAGACCTACCTCTGTTGTCTCGATCCGTTGATTTATATCTTCAATGTCCAGCTGAATGATTTCCAAGCTTTCGGAAGTTTCCTTTCACAATAATCCTCAGCTATTTTATCTAGATTTATCTGTAATTGCTCAATTTTTTTTGAGTTTTATTTCGGTTTCAGTGACACTAGTATCCTTTGACACTGTCTTCTCCGAGGTAAAAGCCTCTAACCTAGTTAAAGTTCCTTTGATTGAATATTTTAAACGATTGAATTTCTCTTCAGTAGCTATGTTGGAGTTATTTTTATTTTCCGATTTTTTACCCATTTTTTCCGGCTCGACGGACCAATGTTTCGTCAATATTTGAGTAGACTGTAAAACTGGTTAAAGAATAAAAAATCAGTCTTTTTCGCAGCGCTAAGCCTATTTATTCGTGCACCCGCTTATGATGGGGTACAGCTCAACAATGTCTACTTTTACAAATTTTTTACAGATGGCGCTACACTGTGCTGATGACGTAACATTATTACTGATGTTCTTAGAGAGCTAACTAATTTGTGTCAAAACAATAAACAGCCCTTGGTACCAATCGTAATAAATAAAAAAAATTGGAATGTTCACGTAAATGTTTCATCAGATGGATGGCTTGTTTTATTAACGAAGCATTTCAAAGTTGCAAGAGTGCTGCTGGTGAGAACCTGGTAAATTTTTACGACAGTTAAGTGTGGAAGACACAACACCTTAAAGACACACCTTCCCATTGTACAAACTTCAAAGCCACACCAATATGAGGACTTTGAACCTTCTTAACCTTAACACGACGGGTTATATTTTCATTAGAATGTAAAATGCTCTCCCATGATGTCATTCTAATTTTTCAGTCATATTGTCTTCAGCATGGAATGCACGGGCGCACACACACAAGATTACATTACACTCCCTTTAACTTACCAAGCTACTCAAGATCTTATTTTGAGAAAATAACATACATTTCTTCGATGGTCACGACATCTGTTATCGATCAAACTATTCAATACTTCTTTTCTTGAACTGATACTATTTGCTTTCCCATCGTTTTGTGACGAATAAAAAAATTTAACAATTTTAACAATAAAAGGAGGTAAAACTTTGAAACTAGAAACATTATATATGTGTGTGATTCATCTCATAATAATCTTACCTCACAGAAGGAATGATTAATATTGATGAAATTTTTACATTTGATCATCAATACACTGTTGGTCACCGTAAATGCAACACCCTGAAGGAAGCATGCAAATAACATAAAATTTACATGCATTAGCGGAGGTGAGATATGCAAATGATTGGAATTTCAGCGCAGACATAAATCACGCGCGCCTATAGCGCCACCTCAAAGCGCTATTTAAGGCTTGGAGATTTCAACGATTTCAAGTTCGGCAAATGTGTTTTCCTTGTGGTTTTTTTTTCAAAATCCGGTCAGTTATGTCTCGAAGAAAACAGTGATCAGCTTTGGATGATGTATCCGAGTTCGACAGAGGAAGGATAGGCGCCTACCAAGAGAGATTGTGGATTATCTTTCAGGGAAATCGGTAGTCGTGTTGGACGAAACCAAATAAATGTAATGCGGATATGTGACCGTTGGATGCAGGAGGGTCCGACGTGGTCGATCACATCCACCTCAGTGCACCACTTCACGTGAGGAAAGGGAATTGTGCGCAAGGCAGTGACGGATCGCTCAGTCACATCACGAACCGTAGCACAGCACATTGAGTCTGTAACGCATCATTCAGTGTCTGCGTGTCGCCATTCAACGCCGTTTACAGCAGAGTGGTCTGTCCGCAAGACGTCCATTGCTTGATCTACCCTTGAAGCAGAACCACAGACGTCTCCGCCGCCAATGGTGTGATGAAAGAAGGATGTGGGTGGCAGAATTGAATGAAGTTGTCTTTACTGACGAGTCACGAATCTGTCTGCAACACCACGATGATCGGATTCGAGTCTGGAGACACCGTGGAGGGACGATGCTGAACAGCTGCGTTATGCACCGCCACACTGGTCCTGCATCTGGTATTATGGTATGGGGCGGTATTGGATATCACTCTCGCACTCCTCTAGTACGCATTGCCGGTACTTTAAACAGCCAGCGCAACATCTCCGAGGTGTTGGAGCCAGATGTCCTTTCTTACCTTCAGGGCTTGGCCACATCCATGTTTCAACAGGATAATGCGCGACCACATGCATTGTCCAAAGGTTCTTCGTCAATCACCAGATTGAATTGCTTCCCTGACCGACTCGCTCTCCGGATCTTTCGCCGATAGAAAACATGTGGACCATGGTTGTTCAACGATTGACCCAGATTACACCCCCAGCTGCCACACCAGATCAACTTTGGCAACGTGTGGAAGCTGCTTGGTCTGATGTACCCCAAAACACTTCTTAAGTCTCTTTGAATTAATGCCGAGGCGTGTGGCAGCGGTCATCTCCAACAATGGCGGCTACTCTGGCTACTGATTCTGGCAGGAACCATACTTCATAGAAATCTATAAATTTAATCATTTGATACTGGTCAAATGTTATCTGCAAAATAAATTTTGCTGTGCTATCTCTTGTCTTTCTTGGTGTTGCATTTACGGTGGCCAGCACTGTATAAGCATTTCAAATTCATTTAAAATATGAACATTTTTCTAACTAAAAATCTAATGATATTATTCAGTCAGTTAGAAATCTTTCAGAATAAATTTTATTATTTGTTTTACAGATAGTTATCCAATTAGCTTTCAGCAATAAATTTAAGTTGTATTTTCCCTTCGATGGACAAATTTAATATTAAACAGGATAAGCAACTCTTCAAATTTTTCCCAACACTAAGTGAAGACTTTGAAATCTATAATTAACATTCGGTAACCAATATAATGACCTTTAACAATATCCAATCTCCAACACCTGATTTTCTGTTACAGAGTTCCTTTATTCCTTTAGAAAATTTGTAACAAATTTAATAAAAGCATAGAAAAAATGCATAAAATTTCTACTATAAAAAAGAGATATATAACTTTTAAAGAAATTATATGTATGTATATATACGAGGGTTGGGGTAAAAGTCATGGCAACTGTTTTTTTTTCCTTGAAGATATCAGTCCGGTTGAAAAATGTGACATATACAGACGAAAGGACAAGGTGTTAACTACATGTGGGGACAATGAATAGCACTGAAGTATCGTAACAGACTAATTTATTACGGTAGTATACAGGACAATATGGTCTTCACGGTTCAAAAGAATGACAACACAGTACACCCCCCGTGCTACCTGCCTTACCATACCGTACGGTATGGTAGGGCATTATTTCCTATGGCTTATACTAATTCACTGTGATATTCCATCCATATTTTGATGTAAGAACACTGCTCAACATGGATTACTTCTATCTCACGACACTCACCAACTGACTGATTTCACAGCCCTCGCTGTGCTACTACCAGCTATCACAGAGCCATTTGTTCTTTTGTATACACACTATGCCTGCAGAACTTCCACACGACACATATACGTTTGTGATCCATTCACATATATACAAGAAAAAAAATAGTTGCCATGACTTATGCCCCAACCTTCGTATATATATATATTTCAATAATTTACAGAAGTTAATATTATAATATTCCTAATAGTCAATTTCAAAACAATAATACATTTATAAAATGTATACATGACTACAAAGAAATAAATAACCTTGTCTCTGCATACCACAAAAAATTGGGTTTGATTATTTTAGATGTAAAATTCCCACACATTTTTCTCACTCCTATATTCCATATGAGTCCCATTAAATTTAAAACAGTAACTAATGGCTTTAAAACATACATCACAAAACCAAATAAGATATTACAAAAGATAATACTGGATGCGTTATATATCATCTTCCTAATATTTATATTATTCTTAAAAATATTAAAGATTTAGTTACTCTAATGAATGTCAATAAGATTAACTCTGTCTGTAGTTATGATTTTGAATATCCTTTTAAAATTCTAGATACAAAAGATATGATTCAAGTTCTCAAAAAAACTTATAATAAATATTCTATGTATAAATTAATAAAATATGAAAATTATAATACAATTATTCAATTAATATTAAAAGAAACCCATATTTTTTGCTATAGATTTTAGTTTTAGCAAATTAAGGGTCTGCCTCAAGGGAGCCTGTAAGTGATAGTCTAGCTAAAATATATCTTCCCTTTTATAAAATTGAAACTATATATATATAATAAATCAAATGGTATAGTTAGATACATAGATGATTTAGTTATTTTATTAATAAATTAAATTATATTCCAAACTTTAGTTTTAATCCTCAGTAGCTGAAATTAATTAGAACGAACTCTAAATTATATGAAACAAACTTTTTAAATCTACAACTAAATATAGAACATAATTACTTAAAATCTAATATATATGATAAAAGAGAAGTTTTTAATTTTAACATTAATAAGTTACTTACTTTGCTAGAAATTTACATGCTTCAATTTTAAAAATATAGTCCTTAGTTGTGAACAAAGGAATAAGGATCTAGTGTCATAAACCAGAAAAATATTATAATTTCAATAAATTTTATAAATTCTGTTTACAATATGAATATCGAAACAGTTATCTATACAAATATATTTACAAAAATAGAAACAAATAGATTATATTTTTTTCATCAATTTCTATTCAGTCACAATAGCTTTTTACTATTTATTACCATATAGTCATACTGATGGCGCCATAGTTAAATTAAGAGTTATATAGTTACACATTACAGATAGTAGTTCCGCTATGTAGATAAGTGTTCATGCAGTAGAAACGCATTGCTTATAACTTTTCTATTAGAGAAAAAAATAAGAATTTTATTAAGTTACGATTTTTATGTCAGATTAATGTGTGTTTCAATATGTAACATTGCACAATTTTTCAACAGCCGTTCCTTTTAGTTTGTTTGTTTGAAATAGCTCTGAAAGTTTACGCGTACTATAATTAGGCTTAACTTCATTTTCCTATCTAAGATTTTTCTTCACTTTTTATTGCCTTTTTTATCGAAACCTTCTGCTGAAGGGGAAGGTTAGGATCCTGTAAAGTATGCGTAACCCTATTTCACTGTCCTAAATCAGTGACAGCTCTAAAAATATAATAGTTTTCACTTTTGGTGAACTCACTTTTTACAAGTCAACTCATATTTAAGTGGATTTTTGTAGATTTTCCAATCCATTTTCATCCATTCTTTGCTTTGTAGGGTGTACAATTTGTCTATACTTATTTTATTTCATTTTAGTTTATTTTATTATAATTATATATATATATATAGATATATATATATATATATATATATATATATATGATTAAAGTAGTGTAAATAATTTATATCTAAAAGTGTAATACATTAATATTACTTTCTGTTGTATTTAAATTTTTTTTAAATTGTAATATTCGCAAGCAACGCCGTTTCTTAAATTATAATGGCGATTCAATGAAAAACATAGCGAAATGTTAACGATAGAGTCAAGTTGGCAAATGGTTAGCTACTTTTCCTAGCTCGAGCTTTATTAGAGCTTTGTAAGACCCGCCGTGTAGGGAAGAAATGCACTTTAATACTTTATCCAACCGCATTATGATTTACTGCAGTTTTTTTCATACAATTTTTTTTGGATCACTACATGTACAAATTAAGGGATATACATAAACAAAATACTCCACTTTGGGAAATTTAATCCGTTAGAGCTAATAAATTAATTAAAGATATTTCACTGTAAAATTAATTATGTACACCGTTCACTTAAAATAAGTAGTCAAATCATTTTCCAAGGTCTTCATTAACAGACAAAACCATAAGACACTTAAATTTTGACATTAACTATTTTTTTGCGACAAAAATAATAACTTTTGCAATCCGCTGAAAACGCAATATCTGCTACAAAACTTTTCGCCTTCCCCACTAAAATACTCATCATAGAACACGTGCTGCCATATATCTTGGAAGAGTGGATTTCAAAGAATATTAAAGCTAAGTATTGGTAGAATATTCCTGCTAAGTTGGTGTGGTGTGGTAGTTAGGAGAAGGGGGTGCCAGCTCAAGTGTCGTTCCCGTCACTTGACCATTGTTCAAAATTACATGGTCCGTCTCCAAAAGCCCTCGTGTAGCTGAACAGTGCGACGTTAATATTCACTCACTCACTCACTGCAAAAAATAAAGTGCAGTAGTTATAATTAGTTTTATACTTAAAAATGCAATATCTACATATTCAATTAAAATTACAGCGTTATAATTAACTACTAACCACAAAAAAATTATGAAATTTTGTCCAAATGATGTAGTGTGAAAGTGAAAGTTTATTTACTTTAAGTACCAGAAGCGATAAAGGTAGTTATTTTGAAAATAGATCAACTTCTTACTACCAAATGTGCATAATAAAATTATAAAAAAAACATTAAAATAAAGAGAGATTTATAACAACCTCTCCCTTCACAAAACTTAGTTTTATTCTGAAATAAAAAAAATAGGCATTATTCTGATCACAGGAATTAATTAAACTCACCACCCAGATGATGAACCTAAGCCACGCCTCCCGGATTCCATCGCTCGACCAATCACCAACATGCCACTCAGCAGAATGGAAAACACCCCTTTTGCCATGCCCAGCATCATAGACTCTCACGATATAGGATTGAGAACTGTTTTCACAGTCCAGACGCCCAAAAGAAAACGCCTATTCAACGCCTATTCAAATAAGGAATTATTTAGAAGCGATTCCCTTGCGTAGCCAAAACAAAGAGTTTTTCACAAACAAAAGATAGATATATGCTGACGTGGGCTTTTTTTGCTTGCAGATGGCAGAATTTTTTCCTTCTTACTTGACAAATAGCGTTATATTTTGGACACTTTTTACAAATTTTTATAAATTATAGCCTATGTGTTATTCTGATGTATAAGCTATAATACTGTAAAGTTTCATTAAAATCCATTAAGTTGTTTTTGCGTGAAAGACCCACTAAGATTTTCACAAACTTTCACACATTTATTTACACTCTGTCGCAAAAATATATGCACCCAGAAGAAATCAAGCTACAATCACGAAACTCGGCAAGAATGTAGCCTGGTAAGAGATATGCAAATGATTAAAATTTCGAAGCCAATGAGACAAGGCTAGTGTGCTATGCGCATATTAGTTGCGCAACTGGGAGAGTTTAAAAGCATGAGTACGGGCGCCGTACGGCTATCCAAACGAATCTGATGACTTTGATAGACGATATTGAGACTTAGATTCCTCTAAGACGTAACCGGCGGCAGTACGAGCAGCTGACGGACTTTGATAGGGGCCGTATAATAGGCCTCAGAGAAGCAGGTTGGTCGAATAGACGTATCGGCCGCCACCTCGGTCGGAGCGATATGGTAGTTGCTCGGTGTTGGCAACAGTGGATCACAGAAGGTAGAGTGTACCGTCGCGGAGGGTCAGGACGTCCCAGGAACACAAATGATCGCGAGGATCGTGCAATCAGAAGAGTGGCCACTTCGGCACCAACAAAGCATCGATTCAACGCCACTTACCTCCTTCCAGACATCCAGTGCCATCAAGAGAAACCATAAGGAGACGACTGACCGAAGTTGGCTTGAGGAGCCGACGTCCGCTAAGACGCTTACCACTGACCCCACATCATAGGCAGTGTCGACTGGATTTTGCCGACCCGGGCAACTTGGAGTATGACAGACTGGAGACGTGTCATCTTCAGTGATGAATCTCGATTCAGTCTCAGTGATGATGACCACCGCACATATGGAGGCGCACCGGCCAGCGGTCCGATCCGGCATTTATTGTCGAGCGGCATTTTCACAAGGTGTGACAGTGTGGGGAGCAATTTTTGGGACACACGATCATCTTTAGTGGTCCTTCAAGGCACTTTGACAGCTCGCAGATACGTGGACGATATTTTAACGCCGATTGTGCTACCCATGCTATCAAGTCGCCCAGGTGCCATTTATCAACAGGATAATGCTCGTCCACATACTGCGCGACTCTCCCAACAATGTCTTCAAGGATATGACGTCCTACCATTGCCAGGTCACCAGATCTTTCACCAATAAAGCATGTCTGGACGCGCTGGGAAGGCAACTGCAGCCGTCCCGAGATACAGGAGAATTAACTGCGCAGATGCAAAGACTATGGCAGGATCTTCCACAGGGGGTCATAAGTGATCTAATTGAATCGATGCCACGCCGAATTTCGGCTTGTATTGCCAGAGGTGGCTTTACTACTTACTGATTTTTAACCTTTGCAAGCTGTGACCGCTTAATAAAATGATATTTTGTTCTGAATTTTTAATCATTTGTTTATTTTCATATACACTACATGCATACCAAATTTCGTGAATGTAACTCAATTTCTTCTGGGTGCATATATTTTTTGCGACAGAGTGGATTTTAGCATTAGGGGTCTTTGTCTGTGCGAAGTGGGAAGTGAAGTCGCTAAGTAGAGAGGTAGCTGTAAATTGATTTGAGATAAAGTTTAGAAAAATCCTAAGTCCGGGAATTAACCTAGCCGTGACAGTACAGACGACCCCCAAAAGTGGGTCCGAGACCCAAAAGAACATAGTCGGATTAAAGCTACGACAGAAGTGATAAGGACCGTAGCTGTTTACCTAGGATAAGCGAATTTATATAGGCTATAAGGAAAGTGCGTAAATTTGTGAGATACGAATTAATGTATAAAGTTAGATTCAGTGGTCAATTGAGCGATTATTAAGTAATACATGTTGCGTCTTCTCATTCTGGATCATCCTCCTTAAATTATTATTGTTGTGTATTGTGTTTAAACTAAGATCTAAATAAACAGATTTAAGTATGAATGATTTGAGTGGTTCTTCGTTCTTCCCCACAGAAACAGGTCACGTAGATAGTGTAGAACGTGTGTCCCCATGGGCGGGGCTTCACAGTATGTCTCTGACTTAGGGCAGTGAAGTAGAGAGAAGCTTGCTGAATAAAACTTTCCATTTCAGCAGAAAACTTATACATAATAGTACAAGAAAATATTTAATAATATAAACAGCTATTGAAAGTCTCAGAGGTCTAAAATTAGCACGTGTATTTCAATAGTTCACTTTAAAAAAAAACAATTTTGTAAGAACATTATATAAATGAATATAGTACCAAAAGGAATACAGTTAAAAAGAGCAAACAAAAATTCAAAAAGTTTGAAAATTAAAATATTTAACCAGTTAATTAAAGAGTATTATATCTCTGACAAAGTGTATATCCTGCATCTGTCAGAGAATATTTTTGTATGGTTTTTCTTATACCATTTATTTTTAAGATAATGGAATGCTTAATGGAATTTCTTTAAAGTAATAAAAGGGAAATTTTTTGAATTTATTTAACAGTGAGAAAACTCCATAGATCATATCAATAAATATTTGGATTATTAGAAAATGCAATTGTAAATATTATATATAGCAATTTATCTTGATCATTCTCCCAATAAATAAATCAACCGTACATATTTGTGAATTTCACTGGGATGCATTTCCATGTTCAATATCAACCTGAGGTTAAACACTGAAAAGGGATTTTTGAAAATATCAATGCTTAAATAAACACAATTCATCAGTGTCATGAATTTACGCCCATTGTTTTATATTACAACTGACAGATTTTAAGCGCGCCCTTTTCACTCTCGGAATAAAGTCCAATCATCTAACGTAGAGCAAGCATACTACCGATGAGCAGTATTTTAAAACTACAGCAAATGTTTACAGTAGAAACACAAACATCCGTACATTAAATATCAGATTCAGATGACATTAGTTACGGGTGTGGAAATATTACCCAATGGAAAATAAGCTAAATATTTAAATAGCTAAAGAATTTTTTAAGATGAAATAGTAATTAATTTTTAATTTATGTAACATAAGACTTCATTTAAATTATATATATTTCCTACACTGGTGTTCAAAATTAAGAAAACTTTCAGATTTAATCGATTATCTCTAAAACTAATGGACAGATTTTAAAGACATTTGGTTTGTACATAGGGCTGGATACAAAACAAAAAAATAACAACTATTAAACAGTTATAATACACACGCCTTATCGTGCGTAACAGAGGAAAAGTATGAAACACAGCGGTTACAAAATAGAACAAAAAAATTGGTTAATAGGTCCCCTCGCATTGCGATTTTAGACTGGAAATGGGGGAAATTATGAGTTCCTGTGGCAATTCGCCTAACTCGTTCAGTAACGCAGTTTTCAGGTCTTGGATTGTTCTCCGAGGGTGGTAGTGAGTTGCAATTGCCTTAACCGAGTATCCCTGGTATGCTCTACGACAGGGGTATCCAACCCAAATGACCTTGCGGGCCACTACGGAAAAACACTATAATCTCGCGGGCCGCACATAAAAATATGTACCTTTATATCAGATTTGGAAACAAAGAAACATTTATTGAGTGAAAATTTAAAACAGAATGAATTATTATTATTGTTTTCATTATTGTGAAGTTAACTTCTTATGGCACGGTAGGGAGAAATTTCTGTTACGCGTGACCGCGTTACCAGTTACGGTTAGCGATGAATGTAAGGTAGAAATGAATGAAGTTCCGAATTTTCCCCTCGTTTTAAAAAACGCCATCTAATTCATACTATCTATCTCAGACAAAAAAATAATTACAGAATCGGAAAGATCATTTTTTTCGCCACGATATGGTACATTTTTTTTAACAAAATAATGATATTTTCTATTTTTTACGATTTTTTTTAAAAAGAGTCAAAATTGATATGCTTTTATAAAAATGGTTTCTAAATCATTCTCTTGTAAGTTTCCTTTCGAGTTAACGAATTGATATTTTATTCGAAACAAGTTCATGCTTTTCTCTTTTAGAATTAGTTATAAAAAAAAAAAAAAAAAAAAATGACGAAATCTTTTTTTTTTTTTTTTTTGCGATTTTTCAAAAATACTCAAAATTTTAATTAAATATTTAATAACTTCATTATTTATAAAAATAATCTAACGAAACTTCTTTCCATATGTAGAATAGTATTATCCGTAATCTGTTCAAAGATTGAAAAAATAGATTAAAAATTACGGCTTTTAAAATTTCTTTTGAGTTTTTCGTCTATTAGCCCTGAGACCCCCCTCTCCTCATTCAACGGCAGCTTTAACAAGCCTTTCCTCTTTTAGCTTTGCGATACATACTTTGTTTTGTTTTTACGTTACCTAGAAGTCAAAATATAATCCATTTTATGAATTAAAAAAAAATCGGAAGTGAGTCTTTAATCTACCCGAAGTAGGCATTTAAATGGTTCAAAATCTGTCAAAAGTTAGTTTAAGGTGAGTTTGTTGGATATACAGTTTTAAAATTCTTTTAAGGAAATAATACAAACAATCTATTGTTTTAAAATTTAGTGGCAACACAACATTTCTTCCAATAGTTTGGCAATAAAAGATTGTGTTTACTAAATTTTCAATCGAATGGGGTTTCTAAATCCAGTTTAAGAAGTGAGTTTTTAAATCATATATAGTTTAAACGACTTTCATTGAACAAACTACAAACTATCAATGAAGATTTGATTAATTTCATAACGAACAGACAAGGTTTATCGATTTCTACTTTTAATTGCCAAAGTCTTACAGCTCACGCTGTAGACTTACAAGATTCAGTAATAAGAAGTTCAAATATTTTAGTTTTATCAGAAACTTGGCTGGGCAATGGAAGTGATGTATCTATTCCAAATTTCAACTGCATTGTGAAGAATAAACGACCAAATACGAGAACAGGAGGAGTTGCGATATATCAAAATTCTAGCGATGCTGTTAACATTATAACTCCATCCATGGAATGTTCTTTCAGTCAATCCGATATTTATGGTACCATACGATCTTCAGTGGGGGATTTGTGCTTGGCTGAATGCGTAATAGATAATGGACGAAAAATTATAATTGTAGCAGTATATATTACTCCGAACAAAAAGTTTGATGACATTATCGAGTTCCTTCATCTCAATCATTATTACTATATACATCAAGAGATTCTGCTTTACTTAATAAAAATTATGATAAAATACCTATGATTTTAAGTGGAGATTTTAATGTCAATTTTGCTTTAGACAAATCTCTACAATTGATTGAATTTTTAAAAGACAATTTCGCCTTATCTCTACAAAACAACAGAATAATATCAACGACAAAATCAAATACTACGATTAATGCAATCTTTTCGAGATACTTAAGCGATATTGAGTGCAAAACCTACATTTCTTACTTTATATATAGTTACCACAAGCCTTTTATAACAAAAGTATCTACTGAAGCACCCATAAGCATAATGGAAATAGACTAATAATGATGATACTTTTCTCAAAATACATGCAATAAAATTTATTTTAGTATTATGTATTGAAAATGAAAATTTTGTCTATACTTATACCTTTTCCATCCTAATTATTTTTTTAAAATACAGTTTGAAATAATAATGATAATAATAAATTTGTTAATTATATATAAGATTACTTCAAAAAAAAATAAAACTTTATTATACAATTCAATACATGTAAGCCAAAGAAGTTAACTTCTAATGCGTGTTCACACTGATACACGCTTTCTTTTTTTTTATGTATACAGAAATAGATAATATACACAATAATGTTTATATAATATAATAATGCAATGATCAAATAATGTTTAAAAGATTACAGTGTGTTGCCATTTTCTTGAAAATTACGGAGTTCCTTTTGAATTGATCTTTCGTTACTCATTGCTGAAATTTGATTATTCGGTCATTCGCAAACGATAACTTATACATTGCCCTTTATCTTAACCGTCTTGAATTTTTTTTAAACTTTAAAAACATCCCTGACTGCCTCTTGGTTTTTGGGCACTCGAAACAGAAAAGGAGGAGGAGAAATGAAAGTCGCACACACAGAGAATCATGTACCATCCATAGTAAAGGATATGCATAGTGCAATTCGGAATTTATTAAAAAAGTAATTTATTATAGAAAAATCAAATGTAACTGTTTGATAAAATATAAATCTATTTTAATCTAAAGGACATTTATATTATCAAAAAGGATTTATTTTAAAACAAGAACAGGTAACAAGCAAATATACATTGTAGATTTTATATATATATATAATAATTCCAATAATTTAATCGGTAATAGCTCTTACAACCGTGTAATTAATTTAATTAGCTACCCACCATCCATCCACCTCCTAAAATCACGTGACGTCCCGCTGGCTATAAATACCGAGATCTGGTAATCACGCGCTCTCTTCTCTTCTGCTCTTCTCTACAATCATGTAGATAACCGGCTTCCGCGCCTTGCGCGCGCGCGTGTGTGTGTGTGATCCATGTGTTTGACATGAAAATTAATATGATAATCTCATGGAGTATGATTTTTTAATTGAGATTAGAGAGTTTATTTCTGCGTATATGGAGTGGCCGTGGTAGCCGAGTGGTATAGGTATCGGACCGTGGCTTGCCTTTTCACGAGTTCGAGCCCAGTACCACTAAAGACCCGCCGTGTAGGGCAGCGATGCACGTTAAATCTGTCGAGAGCTGAAACGTCCTCCCGTTGGTGTGGTGTGGTAGTTAGGAGAGGTGGTGCCAGCTCAGGTGTCGTCCACGTCACTTGACCATGGTTCAAAATTACGTGTTCCATTGCCTAAAACCCTCGTGTAGCTGAACAGTGCGACGTTAATATTCAATCAATCAATCTGCGTATATGATGAGGAGAATATAAAGTAATTTTTTTTTGTATATTTTTAAAGACTGGCAACTTGGCTTTCAATATTGATTGTCATTGCTCGGTGGTACAATATGATGGTGTTTGTACTATCGTCAATCAATTACCATTAGATTGAGAATGATATTTTCTGTTAAGATGGAATATGGTAAAATGAGACAGTTGCATAAGTGTGATTTGAAGGAAGATAAGGGGCGCAGAGACAACATGAGACAGCATGCAAAAAAATTATAAATAAAATAAAAAATAAAAAACGTTAGCTTCTTGTTCGTTGGTTAATGAGAAATTTTCGAGGTTAGGAGTACATGATAATCAAAACATTAAGAAATATAAAATGCGTATTATTTGGAATACTGGATTTGTAGGTAATTACTATGATGTATCGAACTGGAGGAATTATGAATCGAAATGTAATTATTTTAAATCTGACGAAAAATTTGATAACAGGTTCCATAGTGATTCGGATCACTTAAAAATGAGATTTAGAAAATGTGGGAATAAAAGATGCAAAACCTGCCCCGTGATGCAACATGAACAGAATAATGAAGAATCAGAATTTAAGTTCTGTAAAACATTCAACTGCATATACAGTTACTCCCAAAATTGAGGGTACACCTACTCTTAAAACGGGAATCAATGTTTAGAATGAAAAAATTATATTAAATGAGGGAAATATAATTAAAACCTTTAAGCATAGATGCGTTTATTAGATCATAATTCATTATTTTGAATGATAAAACAAAATATTTGATAGTTTAAACATACATATAATAACTTATAAAGAAAATTAACAGAAATTGATAGCCACAAAATTGAGAGTAAATGCATCTATTTTCCTGCATAAATCATGAATAATAAAGAGTTAATATTTAGTAGCAAAACCTTTTGCTGATATGACAGCTTCCAATCGCCGAGGCATCTATTCCACAAGATGTCTAGGGGTATCGGGAGCAATATTCAGCCATTCTTCTTGCAATACCGATTTCAATTGTTCCTTGCTTGTAATTTGATGTTTTTGCACAGCTCTTTCAAGGTGGGACCACAGATTCTCGATAACATTTAAGTTGGGAGACTGTGGAGGTGTATTAAGTTGATTCCGACAATGGTAAAGCAACCATTCTTTTACAACAAACGCAGTGTGCTTGGGGTCATTGTCTTGCTGGAATATGAAATTCGACCCCAGTGTCCCAATTTATCAGCATTTTCTTTCAAATTATTTTGCAGTATATTAAGATAAGCCATCTTGTGCATGACTCCATCAATGAATACTAGCTTTCCCACCCCCGGCGCAGCCATACACCCCCAAACCATCACCGACCCATCTCCGTGCTTCACAGTAGGAATTGTGTGTTTTGGGTGGTGTGAGGTATTGGGTTTACGCCACACCATACGGTGACCGTCACTGCCGAAGATGTTGAACTTACTCTCATCGCTGAAAATGACTTCGTTCCAAAACTGTTGAGGCTTTAAAATGTGTTCTTTAGTGAATTTCAATCGCTTGACTCTATTCCTCTTACCAATTAAGGGCTTTTTTCGAGCTACTCTACCATTATAGCCAGACTTTCTTAGGACTCTTCGTACCGTTTCTGCAGAAACCGATCGACCTAAGGTATTAGAGGTACTGGCTGCAATTTTAGGAGCACTAATTTTAGGATCAATCTTCACTTGATGTATAACTCTTCGCTCGGTTATAGAGTTCATAATTTTCTTTCTCCCTCTTCCATCGTTATTTGCCAGCATACCAGTCTTTTTAAATTTTTGCAGGATTTTTGGATGCAGTTAACACTTCGCCCAACTACTTTAGCATATTCCGCTGGGAATTACCTTCATTTGACAATTTAATAACAAGTTTTCTCTCTTCGATCGTCGTTTCCTTCCGGTTCTCCATTTAAATAAAGACATCAAATCACAAACATAAATTTGTTATCAGATACCATTTGAAAGCCTTCATTTATCATAGATCTATTATCAAATTTCTATTTAAAAAATTACTGGTCGTTTTGCATAGCGATTAAAGAAGTGTACCCTCAATTTTGTGACATTAAAATGGTGTAGTTTTTCTTTCAAACCTTCATATTTTTGTTTCAATCAATTTTCATGTCTTACATTTAATGTTATTTGGAAGAGTAATGTATGCATTTTGAATGTACAAAAGTGCGTTAACAAAGCGTATTAATTTCTACACCTGGTGATCCGATGGTGAATTCGGAATTAAGTGTACTCTCAATTTTGGGAGTCACTGTATGTGTTGACATGCGGCGTCTGCGGCTTTAAGTATGTAGGTCAAACACATCAGGAACTGTGAACCTAAGAATTAATCAACATGGATCAGAAATTGGAAAAAATGCATCAACAAAAAATATAGGTAGGATAGAGATACAGCATTTTAATAAACATAGTTTTGAAGATGCTGTGTTGAATATTATTAAGATTGTTCCAAATAAGATAAAAAGACTATGGTATGAAAATGTTTATATCGGTGTTTATAACGCTATGTATCCTTACGGATTAAATGTAATATGGAACAAAAAAAATTTTAATCCAGGCTTTTTTTTAAACAAAATGATAAGTAGTCTATATATAATGTTAGAAATAAAGGTAATAAGACTAAAAGAGTTGAAAAAGGTGGACGTAAAAGGTGAGGAAGAGGATGCAATTAAAAAGAATTAAATAAATTATGACAAGACTTAGAGAATAATTTTAGTGTTGGACAAATAAAGTATTTCTTATTTGGACTTAATAAAAAGGAAATAATAATAGTTTTAAATTTATTAAAAAGTATTGGATTAACAGATAATCACGGATCACACTTGGTCATAGATCTATGCAAATATATTGCTAATAGATTAAAAATAAAGAAAGACTCTAAGGATGCTTATAATATAGAATATTGCATTTTGCTATACATGAACAAATCATATATAACGGAATACAATTTTCTATGAAATATTTAAGAAACACATGGATTCATTCCCGGTGAGAAATGTGTTAATAAAACGAGCGTTCAGGTGTAATAAAAAATTGGTAGATCAGTTTTTAACTGTAATAGTATTAAGAAATTGGTAGATCAAAAAGAATATAGATGCAATGATTACAGGAAATACGTGGACGAATATCCTGGGCACGTAGTAACAGGCAACTTAGAAATAATTCAAGATCAGAAATTAAGAGAAATTATGTACAAAGGCACTGGTTATGGATTAACTATTTCATACAGCAATTTAAATGTGAGAAAACAGCTATCAGAAGATATTAATAAATTTATTCTAAATGTTGCAATTAAGTATAATGTACCTACTCAGGTCTTTGAGGAATATGGTTTTCATGTCCTCAGGGACTTATTAAAATTTAATTTTAGAACAAAAAATGATGTTTCTTATAGAGAAATTAAAAGACCAAACAGAAAAATTACAAAAACACTTTGTGATAGTCTATGTTGATAAAGTCCCAGGAAATTATGCAATAATGCGTAAATATTACTATAATAAATTAATAAATGATCATATAAAAATAATAATGCATATGAAATAATTAAATTTAGTATGAAAGAAATTAACAACAGATTATTGGCTTTTTGTAAACAATTAAATATTTCTAGCAATAAAATTAAATATCCCAAATATTTTTGACTCCTAAATTTCATAAAAATCCAGTCAAATTCCGCAGTGTAATAAATGGGTTCAATACTTATATATCCAAATCGGGAAAAATTTTACAGACCATATTACAAGATACAATAGACAAATTTAAAGATATAATTATAAAAAACAGCCATGATGTAATAAAGAAGGTTGAGCAACAAGAGGTATTTTCTGTGCATGGATTCGATTTCGAAGATTTATTTAACTTCATCAAAATAGAAGATGTAAATCTGGTACTTTCAAATGCATATGAGAAATATGGTTTGAATAATTAAATTAGTTTTGAAAAGTTCAATACACTAATTCGTTTTGTAACACAGGAGAACTTCATTATTTTTTATAACAAACTTTACCAACAAATCAATTGCCTCAGGGTGGCCCAGCCAGTAATAGTCTCGTTAACCTGCATTTACACCACTATGAATCAAATCGAAGAAATGAACCATCTTGCCTCTTTATTAAGATACAAAGATGATTTAATTGTTATAGGTCGCGACAGGGAATTTAAACCTAGCATTATTTTTTATCCTGAATACTTAAAATTAATACAGACAAATTTTAACTCGAACAAAGTTGAATTTTTAGATTTAGATTTAAATATTATTGACAACAAATTATATAGCAATATCTATGATAAAAGGGAAGCATTTAACTTCAATGTTATAAGGATACCGAACTTCAATAGTTGTTTACATATATCAATATTTAGAAATATAATTTAAATTTTTTGATGAGAAATAATAATTTAACTACACACAATATTAATAAATTCAAGAACATCCAGAAATTTATATTTTGTTGCATATAGAATGATTATCCCATCAACTTCTTGAGAAAATACATAGATCAAAAATATTTCTTAAAAACATTTTTAAACTCATAAATGCGGAAATCCACCACACAACATTAGGTCCACAAAGTCAGCTTGTTAGTGGTTCAACTGTGAAGAATATGTGCATTCCACACACAGAATACATTTTACTACACACATAGACCAATATTTACACGACTACACTTTAAAATTATTTAGGACCAATCAAGCAACTTTTTTGCATGCAATCTGATTTGCATATAATACCAAATAGTTAAACTCTAATGTGTAATTATGAATCATTTGGATTGACATGGCATTAGTGGGAGTTATGAGTAATATATAGGAGTGGTAATTGTTGTATTAAATATGAGAAATCGTTCAAAAATTGTGAAGAATTATTGATAGGATGCTCTTTGGTGAGTTTTTAATGATTTACGCTATTCATTTGTGAACATACTGGGTTTTTAATTTGAACTTTCGGATTTTAGATATCTTTTCTACCTATACAACTATTTTAAAGATGGGTGCATCATCTTTGGTGTTCGATGGTTCACTTATATTATGCACTTAATTGTTTTAAAATTTTAATATTTTATTGTTATAATATCTTTCAGAATGTGATGGCGAATAGTTTAATTTTTCAAGTTTAATGGTTTAATTTTAACTTTTAATTTTTAAATTTTTGAGAATTGGATATATTTTTCGATTAACTTACCAAGTTGCAATAAGAGGAAGGTTGGCTCCATCAAACTAGTTTAACCCCACTTATCGCTCCTAAGTCCGAGGTTGCACTTGTATATTTAATAAATTTTTTATTTTATAATTTTTTAATTTTGTTTCAAAACGTTGGAATTTTATCTTCTATATTCGCCATTGATATTTTGAAATGGGATTTAATATTATACGATTCATATAATTTCAATTTTTTAACTGATTATTAAGTTGTGATTGATTTATATATATATATATATATATATATATATATATATATATATATATATTGGGTTGTGGAGAAAGGAAATCCATTATTTTTTCGGTAGATGGCTGTAGTGTTGATATCTTTTGAAGTATCGATCAAACAATTTCAAATTTATGCTCGTTGTCAAGGTGACATTTCACACTAAAAAATCATTTTGCTGGTTTTTGTTTGGTGCATTCAGTTGTAAGTTACAGGGTGTTAAAAATGGAAGTCAACAAAGAGAAAATTTGGTACATTTTAAAGTTTTTATTTGATAAAGGCGAAAATGCAAGCCAGGAGACTGAAATTATGAATGGTGCTTATAATGCCGATACTGTTACAGCTAATTACGTGCAATTTTGGTTTTGTCTATTCCGTTCAGGCATTTTTGACATTAAAGATGCATCTTACACAGGCAGATCCGTCGACGAAAATGTTTATAAAATCACAAAAATAATCGAAGTTGACCGGCATGTTAGTAGTCGTAGCATCACCCAGGAGCAAAAGATTAACCATAAAAAACAGTTTAAACCATTTGCGCAAAGTTGAATTCAAAAAGAAGCTCGATGTATGGGTGCCACACCAAAAAAAATGATGGATCGAATTTCCATCTGCGTAGTCCTGATTAAACGGAATAAAATCGACCCATTTCTTAAATGGATTGTGACTGGAGATGAGAAATGGGTCACATACGATAATATTGTGTGAAAACGATTGTGGTCAAAGTTCGGTGAAGCAACTCAAACGGTGGTCAAACCAGGACTAACATCCAGGAAGATTCTACTGTGTAATTGGTGGAACTGGAAAGGAATAATTTATTATGAGTTGCTTCCGTAGGGTCAAACACTAAATTCAAATCTCTACTGTCATCAACTGTACCGTTTGAAGCTAGCGACTGAACAGAAATGGCCAGAATTGACCACCAGAAGAGGTGTTGTGTTCCATCAGGACAACGCTACGTCACACACGTCTGTAGTGACTCACTAGAAACTCTGGGTGCTTGGTTGGGATGTTTTAATGCATCCACCGTATAGTCCGGACCTGGTACCAAACAATTACCACCTTTTTCTTGCATTGCAAAACTTCCTGAGTGATAAGAAATTGGGATCAAGAAAAGATTGTGAAAATCGATTACTACAGTTTTTCGCCAATAAAGGCTAAGACTCGGATGAGAGAGGCAATATGAAGCTATCCTTAAAATGGCAACAAATTATACAACAAAACGGTGCATATTTAACCCAAATTGGATAATCCGAAATATTTTAAATAAAGTTTTGAATTTCATGCAAATATAATGGATTTCTTTTCCCCCAACCTAATATATATATATATATATATATATATATATATATATATATATATACAGTCGACTCTCGATAATTTGAACTTTCGATAATACGAACCTCTCGCTAATTCGAAGTATATGCTCAGCCCCTAGAAAAACTCTTGATATTTCGAACTAAAACCATACGTTTTCGTACTCTCAATATTTCGAAGTAAACCAGACTTCAACACGCGATAATTCGAAGTTATCCTATAAAACTCTCGATAATTCGAACCTTCAATATTATGAAGTTAGATTCACTTCCTGTACCTAACTATCCCACGAGCGGATTTTTTACTGAACTTATTTCCAGTCCAAATTGTGCATGTTGATAGAATAACTACTTTGTTTATTATATTTCCGGTATTTGCTAAGCAGAATTTTGATTTATTCCTAAGCCATCTGTTTTTTTCTTTTTCCGTTGATATCCACAAGCTTTAGATAGATAAAGGAAAAACTGCTTTCTTTTTTATTCACTGTGCAGTAATGAATGATGCTTCCTTTTACAAGTATTGCACAATAATTTTGATTTGCGTTGAGTATTCATTACTAATAAATGAGTCACATTTAAGCAGATGGTTTTTTTTAAAAAATAAAGCACTCAAACTACATCCAAGATAATTCAGCAGAATCGTTTTCATGGCAGATAATTGAAAGCGAGAAATAAAACCTTTATATAAAAATGTACGAGGCAAAGACAGGAAAGACAGGGATTCAACTTTATTCTATTACTTTTTTAAAAAAAAAGCGGTAATGTGCCACTAAGAATTGCTCCACGTGCCATAGTTGTGTCGACCCTTGCTATTAAGTATATCCCGTAGCTGAGTGTGAACTGTGAAATACGCCTTGTGTTCATTTTAGAGATTCCAAATTTTAAATTAAAAAAATTATTTTACTAAAGTTGTGGTGATTTACGTTTCCTACCTGTTAATTTCGATAAACCTTGGGCTACTACTTTACACCTAGCCTCAGTGTCTGTCGACTTATCACGCGAAAGGAACGACATGTCTTCTTTTAAAAAGTACAAGTGCTTAACAATTTCTGAAAAGCAAAAGGTGATAGAATCAGTTGAAGAAGGTGAGAGGAAGGTCGATGTAGCCAAAGCATTTTAAATCCCACTATTCTGAAGAATAAAGAAAAAATCTTTAGTGCATCTTCGAGTTGAGTGAGAAAACGCGTTAGTAAAGGTAATTTTCCACGTCTTGAACAGTGTTTAGTTTCATGGATGAGACAGTGTCGAGAGAGGACAGAATATTCCGATGGGTGGCTCTTTATTGAAGGAAAAGGCCAAAGGCATTCGCCAAAGAATTAGGAATCGAGTTTTCGGCTAGCGAGTGATGGCCTACAAATTTTAAGAAAAGGAATGGGATACTCTTCAAAAAAATGTGTGAGGAAAGCTCAAGTGTCGACATTAACGTTTGTTCTAAATGGCAGAACTCGCTTTCGGATCTAATAAAGGAGTACGTAACATTTTCAACACGGATGAAACCGGACTCTTTTTCAAGTGTTTGCCAGAAAAACATTTACATTCAAAAAAGAAAAATGCCATGGAGGAAAATATAGCAAGGAGAGGTTAACTATTTTACTGGCTGTAAACATGGACGGCTCAGAAAAGATTACTCCTCTCCAGTGGCGTAACGGAAAACACTTGGGCCCCCCCCCCAAGTTGGATTTTACAAAGGGTAGGAGGTACTTGGCGATAGTCAGGCTGTGGGCCCTCTAGAGCCCTGCCCCCCCGCAATGCGGGGATGTACATTACGCCATTGCTCCTCTCGTCATAGGAAAATCTGCAAAACCTCGGTGTTTCAAGGGCATAAACTCGTTCCCTACCAAATACCGCTCAAACAAGAAGGCATGGATGACCACCGAACTCTTTAATAAATAGTTGGTCTCACTGAACTCGGATATGAAAAGAGAGAAACAACAAATTCTCTTATTTTCAGACAATTGTACTGTGCACAATAACGCACCACCTTTATTAAATGTGAAACTTCAAATTTTCCCTCCAAACTCAACCTCCAAACTTTAGCCACTCGACCAGGGCATCATACATAATTTTAAAACTTTTTATCGGCGTGAAGTCGTTAAAAGCGTTTTGGATAGCCTCGAAAATCAGCAGAATGTAACTACTATTTCTCTTTATCAGCTTTGATCATCATTGACAAGGCTTGGAGAGCTGTTACTCATTTGACAATTCACAGCTGTTTTAAGAAGTCAGGCTTCCCCTCGCCAAATCTGGTTGATGTGGACGATACACTCACTGAATTTAATGCTGAACCATCCCTTTGGGAAGCTCTTCTATAACAAGATTTGACGACTACGTGTTGGTTGACCCGGACATTGTTATATGGGGAGCTCTATCTGACGCTGAAATTGTGACTTTTGACCACAATAATACAGAAAGAGATGAAGACGAATCGGAGGAGTTGACTCCGGTAACTCTGTCAGAAGCTAAAGTGTCACTAAACAAACTACGCAACTTTTCCCTTCAAAATCATGCTGATGCAGACATTTTACAGGCTTCATTTGTTCTAGAAAAATCTATTGACAAAGTTAGATTGAATGCCTTGAAGCAAAAAAAGATAACAGATTTTTTCGACAAAAAGTATTCATTATATATAGTATGTATATTCTTTTAATAGTTGTTTTCAAGACATAAGTGTATTCTTTTAATATAGGACTTTTAACTTCTGTTTTATTTTTATACTGTATAAAATGTGCTTTAAAAATTATATACAATTGTTGCTTTATTACATAGTTTAAATTTAAATGTGTTAGAAATAAACTTCTCTTCGTGTATTTTGAGAGTTTTTTACTACCCTCTTGATAATTCGAAGTTTTTCATTGGTCCCTCCAACTTCGAATTATCGAGAGTCGACTGTATACATATATATATCCATTCAAATAAATTTCAAAGTGAAAAAACTTTAAAAACCTGATATTTAAAAAAATTTTAAAAAGAGTCGGTGGGCCGCAACTTACGTACTGGCGGGCCACGTGTTGGACACCCCTGCTCTACGGCATCGTTTCTTAAACTGTGATACCCATCGCTTTTCTAGAGGGTCCACGATTATCTCTCATTTAATAAGGTTTCTCTCTTTAACAGTCTCTGAAAGACCTCGTGGAAAAATTAAAAGATGTGCCAACTTATATTACACACAACACTAAATTCCCCTCCCCTAAATGAAAAAAACTGCTATAACATACATTTCGTTCAAGAATATTACAGTTAGTATTTTATAACATTTTTAATTAGATTGCTGTTTTCAAGAAAAAAAATGTTAAAAAAGTCTGTACACGTATCAGAGGCATTCTTAGGATTATTTATTATAAAAATCACTCAGCCATCTGTTGGGAATCGGGGTGATGCGTTCAAAATCTTGGGGGCTCGCAATATCAAACTGATATGTAAAGAAGGCCAAGGTGATCGAAAGTATAAGAATCGCAACTCTACAGGTTGGACATCTGACTGGCCAATCCATCCGGGGAATATTCTCGTTCTCCAGAAATTCGGCGACCAGATCAGCTTTATGTGGCCTCGCGTTGTCATCCATTAAAATGAAATCAGAACCAATTGCACCCCTGAAAAGGCGAACGAAGCTCTCCAAGCTCTCATCCCTATAGTTCTCAACAGTCACAGTGCCTCTTTTAAAGACATGAAGGTGTGGGGGGCCATCCAATGTGATGCCTGCCCAGACAATCAAGCCTCCTTGCCGTAAGGGTCGATTTTTCGGACATTGGAGGGCAGGGAGAGCGTCCCTGCGTTAAAGTACGGCCAGAATCGCTGGTTAGTCTGAATTCGAATTCATCAGTGAAGAGAACGGTTGCCCATTGTTCCATGCTGTCATTTCTATTAATTTCTACACCATTTTAAATGGACTTTCCTGTTCATGGAATTGAGTGAAACGCCAACAATATGTCTTTCAAACTACTCTCTCACTCATGAAGACTTCTAGAAACAGTCACCCCTAAAAATTTGGGTTTATCTGACCGCATACGCCTTACAAAGGACCCGAGAAGCTGTACTACCCTTGTTATGCCTTACTATAATGGACAAATGGCCCTTTTTTCTAGCCGTCGTGGCTCTTGGACAACTTTCTTTCGACGAATCTGGTACCCTGAAACCGTTTCCGTAAGTTGAACACGACGCTGAGCATTACATTGAACTATCTCCAAATCGAGATTTGAGACTGGCTTGCTTCTAGCCTACCCCCAATTCGCCACCTCATTCCATCTCCTAAACGTTGGTGGTTAATCACTTTTACTATTTGAATTTTAATTTAAGTGATTGCTGCAAAAAAACATTAAGAAATTCCGCGAAATGTGCTAGCGAACAAAATATGGATTTGGGCACGCGCATTTATAAATCTTGTTCAACTAGCTCCACCCACACAAACATATCCACTTACTTATTCAACGTACATGATTTGTACCTTTGTTTCAAAAATAGGTATTTTTACATTTTCGACCAATTCTTTTCATGAAATTCGGCAAAATATACAAATTCTCTTAATTTTGAACAACAATTTAGTCATCGATTATATATAAACTCTTTAGATAATTCTGTTTCTCTTTGAAAAACGATAGTTAAAAAAAAAATACATATTCGAATATATGCAGTTATGAATTTCAAAATTAAAAACAATTCTCGATGCACAATTTATTAGACATTACTAATATAGTTTCGCATACATTGTAAAGGGTGTTTTTTTAGAGGTATAGAACTTTAAATTGCAATAAAACAACGATGTATTATTCGATTGACATGAATTTTTTTTTATTCGAAAGATAATCTTGTGGCATTACATTTTAAATATGATTTCTGGCATAGGACTGCCACGGCTGGCTCGGATGTAGTCCAATCTGAACGTCCAATTTTCGATGACTTTTTCCAACATTTGTGGCCGTATATCGGCAATAACACGGCGAATGTTGTCTTCCAAATGGTCAAGCGTTTGTGGCTTATCCGCATAGACCAATGACTTTACATAGCCCCACAGAAAATAGTCTAGCGGTGTTAAATCACAAGATCTTGGAGGCCAATTCACAGGTCCAAAACGTGAAATTAGGCGGTCACCAAACCTGTCTTTCAATAAATCGGTTGTGGCACGAGCTGTGTGACATGTTGCGCCGTCTTGTTGGAATCCCAGCTCCTGGACATCATGATTGTTCAATTCAGGAATGAAAAAGTTAGTAATCATGGCTCTATACCGATCACCATTGACTGTAACGTTGTGGCCTTCATCGTTTTTGAAGGATTCCACCAGCCCATGAAGCGTACCAAACAGTCAGTTTTTCTGGATGTAACGGTGTTTCGACATACACTTGTGGATTAGCTTCACTCTAAATGCGGCAGTTTTGTTTATTGACGTAGCCATTCAACCAGAAGTGCGCTTCATCGCTAAACAAAATTCTCTTATGAAAATCGACTATAATTTTCGAAATAAAATTGCACAATTTGAAAGCGTTGTTCAGGCGTGAGTCTATTCATGATGAATTGCCAAACCAAACTGAGAATAAATCACTTGACAGATGTTAAATCGGTTGCCATCTTGGAAAGTAATGCCAACTTAAACTTCTATACCTGGGGAAAAAAACACTCTGTATATAAAAAGAGTGACAGAGTTGTGTAAGATTACTTTTACGTATAAATAATAACTTCCCTTATGCTTTCAACAATCAATTTATCTTCATTAACACCATGTCAAAGATGACTTAAAATATTAAGCAAGAGGAGATATAATTTATAATGATGAAAAATAAAACATTTCCTGTAGTTTTGATATGAATTAATGTCATTCTAAAGAACTACATGAGTTAAGAGACAACATACTTCGTAATTTTGAATTATGAAAAAGTAATGAGGATAACCTGAGCTCATATTCTCCCATTTATTTTGTTATGACACATTTTTATTATGCATTCAGACCAAAACCGGATTCTATCTGTGGCAACATCCTTAGTGAAATAAAAATGAAACCACATCTGTGGATTCAAATGTGTTGTTGTTTCTAATGCCACCTGTATGACGTTATCAGATCGAGGCCCAAGAAATTAATCGTGGCAAAGGGCTGGAAGTACGCCTGTCGTTGGCCTTGAGCACCATTCAAGTGATAGTACGAATTAGCTCGGTGAAATTCCCCGAAGGGACTATAGATGACGACACCTATCTCCATCTCCACAATTTAGGCATGGAACTGAAGGGGAGGGAAATATTCTCCAGTTCCCTGCACTCGTGATTCAGCCCACAAGACTTCGGACCCACTGATTTAACGAGAACGTACTCCGTGTGTACTCGGGGATTCAATGTTCAATTGCTATGTAGCTCACGACAACGCACTACACTACAATATGGCCCTCATTTGACTAAAAAGATTAAAGTCTATTAACAAACATGACGCTTTAACTATCGATTCCCAAGCCACAATATAATACGTTACATCGGAACTTAAACGCCCAACACTATTTTAATAATGGTCTTGGTAGAATTTGGGCTCACACCCACATTCAGTAGGTTCACGGATTTAGCAATTTGTTTTGTGTGCGCGTGAAGATCTAAATCTTTCAGTTGTGTGAATTTATCAACATGTTATGCACAATCATTGCCGTAACAATTTGCACACCAAGTAAAAGTGAGATCAAAATTTAAGCCATTAAAAGTGTTTTTTCTCCCAAGATAGGAAAAATACATAATTTATTTAAGAAAAAGCAAACAAATCAGCTCCGAGTTTAAACATATTTTGAAAACATCATTGAACAAAACGCCATAAAATCTCAACAGAAACAATTAAGATTAATTCTGCAAATAACCAACAAGATAGTTAATGATAACCCCTTGTAATTAATCCCTTTGAATAATCTCTTATAATTTTCACAATTTATTACTTCTAATAATAAACTTTTTTTTCAACTGAAATTCTACATTACTAAGTTAACGAAACACGTCTGTAGTAATTTAGCCAAGATGTAATATAAGAACTACCCTGAAAAAATATACGTTTCTTAAACTCTTAATGCAATGAGTTTATATTTTAAAATTCCATTAATCTAATGTGCTTTAGATGGGAAAAAAAAATAAATATGTAAATTATATGTACTTCCATGTTGCAAGATGCCTATCATACTTTCAAAATTCACTGTTTTAATACCTATAACAGTGGTTCTTAAACTGTTTGTGAACCCCAGGAGGGTTCCATAAAGTATACCCAAAGGTTCCACGTGTCACAAAAAAAAGGAATTATAAATGTGTATACAAAATTGATTCACTTTCTCAATGAAGTTAATACAATTATAAGTATCTAAAGATCATCCAAGTCATTAAAACTGAAAAATTTATTTAACATAATAACTATATTTTGTAACACTTTTTTTAAACTTTTATTTTAATACAATAAAATAATAAAACCTTTTTACGTGTACTATCTTACCAGATTGCGAATATTTTATTACTAAAATAATCCTTGGTTCCACAAATAATTTTATACTCATAAATACAATGTTCAGCAAAACTAATTAGTTTTCTATTGGAAAATGCACTATTTTTGTTTGTGAAAAAGAAACACCTATGATGAAGGAGAGGGAATAAATTATTGACATATCAATAGATTCAACATTAAAACCTAAATTTAAAATATAGGAGCTGTTCTTGCTTAGGTTGCAAGTTCATGTAATTTCTCACACAGCTAGAAATATTTTAATGCCATTTAGAACAATGTATTTATAAGTGAAAAGTATTTCTCAACACGAGTGGCTATAAAAACAAATGAAATGCGATTGCAGATAATTTCAATAGACTTATATATTGACAGCTCATGCAAAAAAAATGCAATTACAAATCCCAGTTAACTAAATATATTGCATGAGTAGGTGGGTTCCTATGATTGTAAATATTATTGAGTAAATTATATCAAGTTATATTAAATTTTATTAATAACTCAATATATAAAGACTGTCTTTACATAAAGTACCTATAACATATTAATCTACTTTAAATATTAGTTTAAGATATATTCTTCTGAGTGTGGAATGGGGTTTCCTGAAAACACTTTTCTGTTCTTAGGGTTACATGAGACAAAAAAATTTGTGAGGACCAACTAACCTATAGTATTAAATATTAAAACATATACAAAATATTTTTAAGAGTTTTTTCCAGTATACTCCATGCATAAGATGTGAAAAAATAACACCATTTAACAAATCATAAAGATTTATTTTTATAATTCTGGCATGAAAAGAGCTTGTCACAATCAACATCAGTATCGTAAATTCTTTCATAACAAGAAGGCATGTGTTTAGCGCATCACACTTCAAAATATTGACTAACAAAATTACAGATGTTCCTTTGCAAAGTGTGTATAACACTCACAATAGCATTTATTATTGCCTGAATATATACATGCAGATATATAATATTCAATCATAGAAAATTATTTTAATCCCTGGAATGATTTATAAATATATATATATATATATTAATATGTATATATTACTCTACATGACTTCAAAATACATTAAATACTATACAGAATACACAAAAATTATACATTCTTTCAAAGTTGAATGCATGGAACATTTCCTTTCAATATTTATAAACCTCTCCATACAATTAAATTCACTGAAGTGATCAACAGTAAGAAATCAAAGTGACTAAAACTCTTCATTCAATAATTAAATAAATAGTTTTGAACTAGAAATTATTACTACCACTCAAACATGTACTTACAATATGAGCATGATTATAAAAATTACATATTTTTAAAGACAGTTGGAAATAAAAAAATCATCTAACATTATAAAATTACAGAAAATAAGGCTAGTTGATAAAGTTGATTAGATTTAAAATAAAAATAGCATAACTGTCTCCATAAATTCCTTATTTTATTAAAACACAACTCTGATGTTTAAATACCATATAAAAATATATGTCAAGCACTTTCATTGCCGTCTAACAAACTACCCAACATTCTCCTTTTTGGAAACACAAGGAAAAAAGGAATAATTGGAAGACTATTTCTTTAAATATTTACATTAATAAAAAAAAATTAGAATCTACAGAAGAAAAACATTTGATTTATTTAAATATACATTTTTTTCACTTTGTATTCGAAATTTTCGATAAAAAGAAATAGGTGGGCTTGTAAGGAATACTGAAATTCATGCAGAAAAAAAAAAAGTTTTATCGATATTTCCAAGATTTTTTTTCCCTCAATTTGTCATTTGAGTCAAAGCTGTTTAAGATTTCCTAAAATATAATTCAAGAAACAACTTATAAAAATAGCAGTAAATAAAATTGAATATAATGTAAATTACATCTTAATCGCGAGTCCATTACTTCTAAATTCTGTAAGTACCAAATTATTAGTTGAATAAATATTTAAATAAGATTTTTGAAATAAAACTACAATACTAATCATTTTAGAAAATTCACAAATACAAAGTATAACACCAAAATAATGTTATTTTACTTTTGAAAAAGGAAAATATTTGTATTAATATACATATAACAAAAAAAATTATAAGGCAAATTGAAAATTCATATTTTAAGACTCAAATGATTAATATGACTACAGATTTTGTTACAAAACTATCAAAAAAACTTTTTAATGCTTGCTTAATTAACTGTTTTTTGGACCCACATTTCAGAAACAAAGACAAAATTATGAAAGTTTACATTGGATAAATTTGCATATCTAGATTAAACACATTACATTTTTACATACAACTATATAAACTTTAATATAGAAATTTTCACATATTACAATATTAAGATATACAAGGCACAATTCACAGAAATATCCATTCATTAAATTTTGCAAATTTAAAATAATGAATTTTAACAACTGTAATGCAAGTGGAAGAAAGAAAAGTTGGTGGGTTATAACAAATATATATAAAAAAAAATACTACCACAGGAATCTTATTACACTGAACTATTTTTAAGCGAGATTTTAATAAAACTATCTTTAGGTTCAGCAAAGGTTCATATAAAATTCAGGCACGGTACTTTTTAAGGCAGTTTCATGCAAAATGTAAGATGCCGAAAAAATTAGAGGATGACAAATATTCTAATCTAATTCAGATATGTAAAATATCTCTCTCACCCAAATGGGTGTTTTTTTTAACTTAAGACATGGGTGCTGGATAAATTATTATATAAAACAATTTTCTTTTTCAGGTATCACAGTCCCCCCTCCAAAAAAAACATGTAAATATTTCCTTTTCAACATGATTTCTATCTAGTACATATAAAAACTATTGTTTATGTACAACTGAAAACTTCAACAAATCAATGAGAAAGAAATCAGGAAATGTCTGAGATTCAATGTCCATATTTATGTTAAATATTTACTATGTTATTCAAGCCTTGCCATAAATATCAGTATCAGTACAAAAATTTCTTTAATGAATTATTCAATTATTGTAAAGATCATCTTAACAATAACTGAATAATGCAAATAAAGCAGTATGAAAAAAAAAGCTTTATGCTATTGGAATGAACACAATAAAAGGGAAATATTCTTTATATATATTTTACAACTGAATGCAACTTATGTTTTTTATCTGCTTTAAATCATAATTTCTAGTATTTTGAGACTTCAGAAAAACTTTTTTGTAGGAAACAATGGTAAAATGCTAGCAGTTTTAAATTCTAAAATTGTAGGATTTCTATTCTTTTGAAAGTTGGAAACATTCTGTATATATTTACATTTGAAGATATGAGATTTTTTTCCCCTGTAAGATATGTGTGTGAATAGTATATAAAAACTTTCTGTTTGATTTTGATGAAATTTTCAATTCAGCTTTTGTTTGAACTTATTTCCATCATTTAAAAAATTATTTTGAAGATATCTTCAACTTAATTATTCAATATTATTTAGTCTCACATTAAAGGTTAGAGCAATATCAGTAGTTAAAACCTGAGCATGTGACCTAATAAAATTTCATTGACCCTCACAATAAATATCTTCAACATTAACACATTTTTTTAAATTAACATTTAGATAAGAATATATATACTTTTCTTGTCACTTGAAAATCAAATTTCAATAAACAATATTAAATTTTCAAAAATGCAACATTTCATTAGAACTGAAATATGTGCAACATAATTCAACTGTATGAAATATGAATGTTGTAATTCACTAGGAATCTTAACATTAATCATCTATTGATTACAAGAAATATGTTTAATTTGCATAAGTTTTGAAGCCAATATTAAATACCTAAGCTCAATATTCATTTAAGTTTTGTCTTGTATAACAATTCAATGCCAAAGGAATATAAAACAAATTCAACTGCAGCATACTTAGCTACTACTAAATTCATACACAATGTGGAAACAAAAGTATAAAAATACAGAATTATATTTTATATATATATGAAAATTTGTACACAACATAGAAAATAATTTAAGACAGTTTTCCATCCATGTATGTGTATATATTTTTTTTTACTTAATTACGAATTACTTATAGTAACCTTACAATTATTCTTAGTTGAAAACATATAGCACAACCAAATCCTCTCCTTATGAAAAAAACTTTTAAGTATCAATTATTGCTATCACGGATATTTTATAAATATAGCTATCAGATCAAGTGTGCTCCAGTGTGAAGAAAAGGAGAGAGAAAAAGTATACATTAATAAAAAATTGCACCATTATGTCATCCTGAAAAAATTTTTAAAGTAGCTTTCAACCCAATTGGTTAATGAATTAAGCAGCTAAATATTTAATTGTGCTGGTAAAAAAAAATTTTATAAAGTCAACTTTCTTTTATCACCCGAAATATATGCATTAATTTCCAACAAAATCATTCATATACATGCACACTATATACAAAATATAAATATATAATTGATTTATGTCTATATTAGTTTCAGACTAGGGAGAATTTTTCTATACCAAAGGCTAAGAGATGAACTCACTTTCATAGATGGTGGGAAATATAATGAATCCTTTGGTCAATTTGGCATATATGCAATGACTATCAATGCACACAAGTTTTAAAATTTCAATAAAATACAAGATCAATAATTTTACTATAATTTAAATAAATATTTAACACATCTCAGATTCATATTAATTTGCAATCTGATAATAAACTGCTGTCTTGAAAAATCATGAAATTTATTACAGAACTGATAATTATTATTCAAAACTAAGAAATTGTCTTTTGACTAGCTTTTAACATGTGGATGTAATATTTTTGTAGAGAAAGTGCAAAAATTAAAAATCTATTTTTAAGGTAAGAAAAATTTGATATATAAAATTTATACAAAGTAAAACACCTTATACACAAACGATTTAATATTAGAAGAATAAAAAAATCCTAATGATTTTTCTGTATGATGAAACATAAGTTTATAACTATTCATACCTAAGAAATTAAAGTCATTGAGATTAAATTAATCAAGTCAGTTCACAGATATAAATAACTTTTTAAATCTAAATTTTAAATGAATTTGAAAATGATCACTGTAATAAGATGTTTAAAATAGTATAATTTTTACTATAGAGAGAAATTAAATCTATAATTTTATTTCTTTTATTCCTTAGATTTAAAAAATAATAAAATTACAGATTTGTGCAAGACTAGAAGTATATTTAAGTATTTTGATATGTTAATATTTCCATAGTTGGTAGATTAGAAGTTTAGAATAAATTTCATAATTTTTCAATATTTTAAATATATAAGAACTTAAAAATTATACATTTTAAAATTACACAACCTATAGTCTAAATTAGTTTTATTCAACCATTAAAATTATGACCATTTATTCCGGAAAGTAAAAATATAGATTTATGTTATTATTAGTCTCTTATTTTTACTAATACCAGATTATTCAAGAAATTTTACAAGAGTTTCTCTTTTCAATATATAATTAATTTGAATGCAAGATTTTCTGAATATTCAGAAAAAGTTCTCTAACCACCCAGTTTAAAATTAAATATCAAGGAAAAATTCTAGTTCTGAGAACTGAATATATGACTGAATAAGTTTTATTTTGCACAGGAAAGTTACAGTTACATATCAACATTTAACTTAAGTAAAACAGTATTACAAGCAATAAAAATTAAAGATTCTACTATTTTTTATGATGTATTATAACAGAACAATATTAGTGTTTCAATTTTAGAAATTTTTACTGATATAGCTTTATTGTGTTCAAAACACACACTTCACAATTATATATTTTCATTCTAACACTAAAATTCATTAAATCACAACCATATAATAGCTTTTGTATTTTGTCACTTATGAATATTTTCAATTCCTACTTCTACATTCTATTAGGTGCAAAATATATTTTGAGGCACTTATAATGAAGAAATATAATATTCGCTCTTCAATAAATAGTCAATATATTAATCTTTCCTTTTTATTTTTTACAGAAGTAATCATTTTTGAAAGACAAAATAGCAATCGATGATCATTCATTGATTTTAAATGGTCCTTTATACAAAATCTGCATTTTTCACCATTAAAATTGGGTGTGTAAATGCATTTACACTTTCAAAAATGGCAATTTCCAACCATGAAAAATTCTTTCATACTTAAAAAATCTCACAATAACTCTTTTACATATAGAAAAAATTTCTCCACAAGTTTCCCAAAACTAGAAGAAAAAAAGAACTTTGTCTTACATAACAATAAGGAAGTTGCATAAAACATGAACATACTAATAAACTTCCATCCTCAATTACTAACATGATGTGGATTGAAAATGTGTGAAATTTTCAAAATCAAAGTGATAGGAAGGAAACAAAGAATAATAAATTAATGAAGAGCAAGATGATGATTAGTTACAACAGAGAGACTAAGAAAGTATAAAAAAGCTCTCATTTGATGATTTGATGAAAAGGCAGTTTTCATTTTCTATATACACTGTCTGTCAACAAGTTGAAATTACTTTTGCTTTCTTGACTTTCCTAGAATATGGTCGTAGAGCAGGAGCTTCTGCAACAAAAATACAATCCTCCCCTTTCTGCATAGCACTAACAGGAGTATTGTCTTGCTTGCGCTTATAGGAACGTGTTGTCGGTCTGTGTTGTTCAGATGTTTCATCATCTGAGCATTTTTCAACTCTACTCACTACTGGCCATGTAACTGAACCATGGATTGGTTCTGTTTTAGCCAAATCTGGTAAAGTTGATAAATAATCAGCAACCCTTTCTTCAGAATAGTCAAAAACGGAATGTTTGTCTTTCATTGTCCTGTTGTAAGTTTCTTTCTCAGATGATGAGTAAGAAATTGAAGTCCGGTTTGATGAGATATCACTACTGAGTGAAGAGCTGCTGCCAACGTCAGTCGAGCTCTTCTTTTGTTTTCGGCGTTGTGCAAGAGGTGCAGCAGAAACATCCTGCAGACGAAAGCCATCTCTAGTTACTTTGTGGAAGGCAACCATTGTGGCATTTAGTGCATTTTCTGCAGCCCTTGGGGATGTCAGAGAACTCAAAACACCTGGAGTCATGAGTGGAGTACTAGAATAAACACTTAAGTTTTGTCCTTTGATCCAAGGATTATGCCTCAATTGCTGCATAGTCAGACGACGGTGAGGATCTACAGTGAGAAGTCCACGAATTAAATTCTTAGCTTCTGCAGAAACAACATCCCACTGAGGTCCAGAAAAAGAGAAAGCCCCCTCTCTAATCCGTTGCATGATTGCAGCAGCACTTGTATCTTGACTATAGGATTGGAATGGTGTCTTTCCAGATAACATAGTATACTAAAAAAGAATCATTTTCATCAGCACAATAATAATGGAAAATTTATACAATTTAAATGTGTATTTAATATAAAATGTATAATCTGATAACATTTCAAATATTTTTCAACACAAAAACAAAAAAAATGGACTGTAACACTTCCTTTAAAAACAATTTTTTACACTGTTACAATTCTTTTCTATAATGAAAGATAAAAACAAAAAAAAATGAGAAACAACACCTGCTGAGCTTAACAGAATTTAAGATACCATATGAGTATCATTAAAAATTTAATTCTGAAAGCTTCTTTGTACTCAAGCATTTTTAAATTAAAATTTTATTCTCTAATTTCAAATTTAAACATTTAGCAATAAAATTAGTTATTCATTGTATCCAAATTAATAGAATCAATCTAGATTTTTATAAACACATGGAAAAAATTATTTGTCAAAAGGATCATTTGATTGTAACTAACAGTTGCAACATAATTTAATTGATTTAAGATAAATTACTATGCACGACTCATTTGGCAATATATATTTATAAGACAAATTAGGTTCAATGTTAATGATGAGAAGTCATTAATGGAATATAACATGAATGAACACTTTAAATTACCATAACGACACCCAAGCTCCATAAATCACATGACTCATTATATCCACTATTGCTACCATTTGCAGGAAAAGACTGTTTCAAAACTTCTGGGGCAGCATAATGCAGAGTGAAACAAGGAGAAACCATTTTTTGATTTCCTGGAGGCAAGGTTCGAGCAAAACCAAAATCCACAATCTTGATAATAGCATTATCAGACGAATCCATGTAAAGTAAATTCTATATAGAAGGGGAGAAAAATATTCCTTCATTATAATGTAAAATACAAATTGTATAACAAATGTACTACTATATCAATTTTGATTTCCAATATTAATCAAAACCTTTAACATAAACATACAATATCAAAGTAATAATCATTTTGATCCTAATTAGCTAAATATTAATAACTAAATAAAATATGTCAAACTTAGACTAACGTGGTCATTTAAGAAATTTATGTGGACTGCAAAAAAAGTCACTTCAAATGTCACTGTTTGTTTTGAAAAAAATAGCATTAAAAGGAGAACAATGATAAAAATGCTATTTTAACCATGACTGATAAAACAGGCTGCAAAAGTTTAGTAACAGACCTTATAAATTTGATGTATTAAATACAACTAGATGTAAACAAAGGGTACTGTGGACATCATATTTATAATCCAGTCAAGTGATAAGTCAGCAAATAAGATCCAATTCTAACAAAATCTATACATCTAGGGAAAATTTTAACATTCAATAAAACTAAAAGAATTATTGTATATGTAAATACTAGCTGCTGAAAATACAAGTTGTGAAGTCTTAATTCTTCCTTAATGACAGCAACTCAACAAATCCCATCTAGAACTTTTCAATCTTAATAATAAAAAAACAATACTATGATTATTCTTTAAAAAATTAACATAACTGATAAGAAAAATATTCCTCAACATACATTTCATTTAACCATAATTTTTAATTGTAAATGATTAACCTATTTCATAAAGGTGTAATTTCAGAAACCAAAACATAACAGAATAATTCTCTAAAAATTATGTTAGCAATTTTAATAAGCATGACACTGTAAATTGCAACTCCTAACATAAATTTTAAAAAAACTTAGTTTTCATTCAAAAAAACTAGCAAATTACTTTTATTTTCAAGAGTATTTTGTGGAGCAAATATAACAGTTGATTTCTGTTTTATGATGCAATATTAAAATATAAAACATACAATTAAAATATACTACTGGGGATACTGTAAATGCTTGGTATGCCAATATAAAAAAGAATCATGAATATAAAAAAATTCTTGAATAGAAGAAAATAATAAAGATTATATTAACATCAATTTAAATCCAAAACTACTTGATGTAATATTCAATTGGCATTGTAAAAAAATCCCAGTCAACACTAATTCTATTATCCTAACACAACACTGAAAATGTAATTAAAAAAATTATCAAGTGATCCTCATAAATTGAACTTCATTACAATGCAGTTTGAGCAAAAAGGAAAAGTCATAATTTTGAAATATAAATTCTCAAAAAAGATAAAATAGCTGAACTACCATTAAATATATTTCATTTAAAACCAAAGCTATATATTTTTTATGAAGTCTTCTATATTTCTAAAACTTCAATTTGTTTCAAAAATAAACATACTAAATACAGAATAACACAGTTCAAATAAATATTTCAATTATCAATTATTGGCAGCCACTTTAACTTCTTTCAACAGTTTAATTGCATTCAGTATGATAAAGCAAATTCTATTAGGGTATTTGATAAAATACTAGATAAAATATAATTTTTATAAATGCCAGGCCCAAGACCTGCGGGTGAGAGGAAGACATCTTTAACATAACAGTTCTTTACTAAGCATTGATCATAGTTAATTCAACACAGCCATTTGGCACCCAATCTAATGCAACAAAAGATAACATTATAGCGAGGAGTCAACAGTCAGTCTTTCTCGAGTATACTCTGTCTATGTCTCAGTGCTCCCTCTATCTTTAAATAGTCTTATTCACTCACAAATCCCTACGCGGTAGTTAAAAGTTTGCACTAGTTTTATTTGTTATTCACTTAATTTTGAAGTTAAACTTTCCAGACCTGACATACATATATATTGAAAATACAATAAGTAATTTTTGATGAAAGTTTTGAACTGCAGGAATTCTAAAAATACTGTTATATATTTGTAAAATTTATCCCTTAAAATTTACTATTGCTTACAGGTTATTTTATTCTAGCATAATAATGAATTTATAAAGCAATATATTCTCCACAATTCATATAAAATAAAGTAATATAAAAATGCTTCAGTCTGAAAATTCTATTTCTGAACAAAGAAAAGTTGCACTTTTTTATTTTATAATGTATGGTTTTCCAAACCTGAATTAATGCTCGATTATTATATAAATTCACATATATAAATATTTCAATATCTATATTTAGTATATGTACATACTTAAGAGATTTATGACAATAAAACCACAATTTAAACAATTTCATACTTTCACAATAAAAATAATCTTATTTGAAAGTTCATTGGAGAATAATTTAACGTGAAAGATGAGTTTTTAAACATACCTCAGGTTTAAGATCTCTATGAACAACTCCATGAGAATGCATGAAATTAACAGCAGAAACCAATTGATGACATATTTTCATAGCTTCAGATTCAGTAAATTTACTTTTTTTCCTTATTCTTTCTAGAAGTTCACCCCCTCTAAGTAATTCTAACACAATATATGTGTGAGCCTGAAATTAAATGACGTTAATTAATAAATGCATTTTACAATAATTGATTTAATTTTAAAAAATGGAGATTGTAAGGAATCTACATGTTTAGTTAGCAAAAGAATGATATGACAAAATCAATGCCATTATTTAAATAGATCTTTAGAATGTAGGCAGAGGCCCAGTGGCAACCTTTTGCATTTCCACACCACTGGTCCAGGGTTCTATCCTTGAGCTGGGCAAGATTGACTCAGCATTTCATCCCTTCAGCAGGTCCATACATTATTCCCTAAGCAAGCTTGGTACTCAACACTGGGGAGGGGTTACTTCAGACTGACCACCTGATCGAGACATCTGCTTATGCACCTCAGTGCCCAAGGTCATGTATACAGGGTTGAGCACAGTAAGACTTGGCCCTTATGGGCTAGTTACACCACTGAGTTTAGTTTTAGAAAGTAAACATTTAGCATTATCAAAAAATCCCTATATTGTGTTCTAGATATATAAAAAACAATGCAAATTTTTGTTTTGTTTTATGCAATAGCAAATTCAGTGATGTGACAAAAAAGAATACACACATTTGAAAAGAATGTTGAAGTCTAAAATATATAAAAAGTAAATACCCTAAAATAAGATAGCTTCTTTTTGTTAATGCTAAAATTTTGTATATAATTCTTGCAGAAATTACATAAGAGAAAAGGTACAAATTAACTCAACGTGAACAAACAGAAATTGATTTGCTTATTGACCTGATACACATTCAACTAAATTTATAGCAATTCATTAGAATAATCTCTAATATGGGAATCAACAATTTTTAGTTAAAACCTTCTAAATACTGGTTTTACTTCTATAAACAAAGAGGAAATCTTAAAAGGTAAAATTTTATATATATTCTTTTACATTTTAGTATTCAGTACTTTATCAGCTTAAGACCCTCATGTCTTATTTTAAAATGATATTCTTACAGTATTTAAATAAAGCTTATTTCTTTCTTTTAACAAAAAATAAGTTAGAATTTAATTCATTAAGATAAATATATTTCCATTTAAATAAAAAAAATTTACAAGATTACTAAACAACATAGTCTTAATGTCATAGTTTAATTAAAAAAAACTATTAGATGAGAGCATCTCACCTCATCTTGAAATACTTCATGAAGATTAACAATATTGGGATGACCTTGACACAGTTTAAGCAGATTTATTTCTCTTGTGCAATCAATACATCGACTTATAATTTTAACAGCATATTCAATACGAGTATTCTTGTCAACACATTTCCTAAAAAAATAAAAAATTATAATAAATAAAAAATTTTCATTATCAAGAAAATTAAACACATTTTTAAAAAATTACTTAAATAGTACCTGCAAACAGAAAAACTACCATCCCCAAGGATTCCTTCTTTCATTACGAGATCATATTTTTGGAAGAAGGCAGAATTCTATTATAAAAATTTCCAATAAGTAAATGAAGAACTAAGACTTACAAAAACATAACATACATAAATGATTAAGATATCCAAAAATTAAGAATAAATTAATGTAAAACACAATCTTTCACATCTACAAAAAAAATAAATTACTTTGATATTCATTTGTTCAAATACTTAGTTGTTGAAAAATAAACTGATTTATTTTAATAGCTAAATGCACGTTATCAACAATAATAAATGAAATAGACTAGTTTCTTAAAGTAAAAGACAAACAAATATAAAAGATGAAAAAAATCAACAACAAAAAAATTGCAAGGTAGAAAATGTATTTATGCATTAATGAAAAGAATAATGTTCTCTTACAAAAAAGTATTGAAATTCCATAAGTCATGTGTTGACATTACATTTAGATAATAAACAACAATATTTATAAAAATCCAAGCAATAAGTAAAAGTTCTAATAAATGCACACACACAGTTTGAATTTTACAATTATAGTTCATGATATCAATGAGACGGATCAACCACTGTAGGCGTTAGTACAATTAACTAGTACAGTTAACTACAGTTCCAAAGTCCTTTTTTATTCTAACAGTAACCAATATATGCTTTTTAAAAAGAAAAATTATATAAAAATATTTAACACTGCATACAGTTTACATAGTTAATTATTAAATGTTACAGAATTTACAAGAAATATTCCCTCTCTTTGTACAAATTTTGTTATCTTACTGATAGGCATGACATTTTTTCAGAAAAATATTGAATGGCTTTAAGTTTGTTTTTTTATCTACAATTCTAACAGTCATAGCTTAATAAGGAAAAAAAAAATTTTAGTCATAAAATTTTTAACTGACAGGTGTTAAAAAGTTAACAAATAAGTAATTTTGTTCAACTAAAAAAAAATAAATTAATATCTTTATTTCATGAAATCAAAGAAGCCTTCAACCAAATAAAACAAGATTAATAAAAAGTCTAAGAAAATTAAATTAAAATGCATATTTTCAGATAAGCAAGTAAATGATTGTATTTTAGAACTGCAAAGCTAATTTTTTTAATGATTTTCAGGCATTTTATATGTTTACAAGGTAATAACAGTTAATAAAAGGAAAACCATAACTAAGTATAGTACAAATTCTTTACAATAACAACAAATGACTTAAAACATTGCAGTATAATCTAAGAGTGAGTTTTGATGGTGCATGAACCAATTTGGCTAAGCTGTACCAAGTTTGATTTAGGATATTAAAAATGCAAAGATTTGCACATTCAAAACATACAACTTTATCATTACATACATATTATAAAAATTGATATTGCACTATGACAAAACATTTTATTCATAAAATACTTAATAGACCTAATATATTCGTTTTAATCAAATGATTACATTCAGAAACCCAGCATTTCATATATTTGTAAAAATCATCACTTATTTAAGCAAAACTACACACAAATGTCCATTCAACATCTACTTTCATAACCAGTCACATATAATTCATTAAGTTTCTATATGCAGTAGAACATAAAATCAAAATTTCTACTCTTAATTTTTATAATATGACTTTAAATATAATCCATGCAAATATAAATCACACACAATAAGGAAAATAGTACACTTGTGAATCTCTAAAAACTTAAACATTAAAGTAATATAATTTACACAATCAGTTTTTTTACACTCCATCCCTTTATATAAAATTAACTTAATTAAACTATAGAAGATAAATGGTTTCCTATCACTCTAATTATCATGATACAGTGGTTTGAGAAGAACAAGTCACCCTAGAGTCTAATATAAAGGAATAAATAGAATCAATCCCAATTTAGGAGAGCAATTCATCCATGAAACATAACTTCAAATACTTTTCAAAATGGACCAGAAGAATCAACAGTCAAAGGTACACAAACGCTAAACCCGAAAAGATATAAACAGTATTTCAGCCCTTATTGCATCTGACTGAATATTACCCTTGGGAAAGAAACCGAATTTTGAGCAATTACTACTTAATTTGGGAGGTGCATTGGAGTTTTTACTCAATGAGCAATATATCAACCACTGTCAGAAAATCATTTGTCTGTGTCATGTAACAAAATGTACCTTTTTCTCCATTTGCTATGTGACGATGCAGCTGTTTTTTTTATACTTTTCATAAGTTTAAAAACACATTTTGCATTTGTTAGACAATGTAGTTCACAAAATAATTGAAAAAATTATTCAGCCATATTGAGCAAAAAAATTGCAAACACATGCTAAATACAAAATGAGCCAAGTTCTAGGAAGTTGCTACAGAAGACTAAGAATATGCTTTGCTTCAAAAAATACCACCTATGAATGAGTTAGGAACCAATAGCTAACAAAATACAATATACAGAAGAAAAACAAGCTCCATGAATTTTTAAATAATTCAACGTTATACAGTATTTGTCTACATTTATTTTATAAAAATAAGAGCTGCAGACGAGATTAGCAGATAATGGAAATTTTGCAAAAATGTGTAAAAATGTACAATCTAGTCATAATAAAATTTTGATTTTCTGCCAAGCATAAAAGTTGGCAGGTATGAATATTACATAAGGCATGTGTTATTCATAAAAATCAGATTGATAAAGCAGTCAGCTAATAGGTTCTATCTTATTTATAAAGGAAGAACAAAAGAAAATTTAAAAGTTTTATATTCTTCATCTTACAGCAATCAAAAAGGAAACACTTTAATTCCCCTATTTGAAAAAAAAAGTACCTTAATTTGAATGGAAGTAAAAATTTGACATGTCAATATCCTACAAAATTATATTTTTAAATGCACATAAAAATAAGTAGAATTTTACCTTGAACTTTGCTGCTAGTAGCTTAGATATGTCTGGTCTATCAGGAAACCCAAATATGTCATCACTTATAACATTTCTACTGAAAAGAATGGATGGGGCAACAAACGAATAACCCTATATGAAAAAAACGGATAATATGTAAAGAACATGTTTTCACATGAATGTAATGATGAAATATGCTTTTGAATATTTTTTTAAAATATAAAGCTGTGTATATTTTACAAATCAACTTCAATAAACTTGGTCAAAATACAGCTATAAGTAATAAAAAAATTTACTAACATTATATAGCTTAACTTACTCAATTTCGATAACCTCAAAAAGAATTTTACTTAAAATAAAAGAAAACTCTTCACTGCAAATTAGTGATTACTCTCAAGAAAACACTATAACTTAAATGAGTTCTTTATTATTTATGGATTAATTTTTAACAGATAATACATTGCTCTAAAAAGTTCACTAAATGAATATATGAATAAATTTACAGCAAAAAAAGTTATAACTGATAACTTCATTTAAAAAAGGACATAAAAGGCTCCAAGATTCTACTTTATACACATACACTAAATACACAATGTATGGTCACTAGTTAATCATTCTTTTACAAACAAACAGACACAAATATAAATATTTTATGATTACTAGAATTCAACATTAACTAAATTCAAATAAATTGTCAATTTGCTAAATGTTGTCAAAAGTAAAACATTACGTCCAAGAAGTAACTTTATACATAAAAATTACATTTCATCAAAATAAACTTCAATTCTACTTCTATTAACTAAATGATAATTTTACATTGTCAAAAATTATTTTATAATATATGAAAGGTAATGATATAACGACAATGATTTGCAACAGTCAATACATTTCTATTTTTAACTATCTTACCAATTACAAAGATAATATTTTACACAGGAACAATCATTTAGATGTTTACCAAAATTGTTTTTAAATAAATGATCATAACTTTGAAAAAAACTATTAATATGAATAAGATGTAACTTGTCTTAAATATGAATACAATTTTGTTTCTATGTAATGTTGAAAACTGGTATTTATATACACAAAAAAAGCAACACAGGAATACAATACATATATTTTAGGGGGAATTCAAGACAAGAGCAAAAATTTCACAAGGATTTTCTTAAAAATATATGTAACTATTTTCTTACTTTGAATAGTTTCTCATTGTTTGGTGGAACAGCTGCCGGGGAATAAGTAGGAATCATTGAAGTAAATTCCTCAGCAAAATTACTAGTATCTAATTCATCAACTATCACAGGAATTATTGGACCTTTATTTTTTCTCTCAGCAACATCTTTCCAAATCAGATTCTAGAAAAAATACAAGATATTTTAAATTCAAGAACAAAAATTCTCTTCTTAGAGAAACTATAAACAAACTACTATATTAGAAAGTTTTATTCCATTCAAAACTGTTTCTAATTAATTGATACATACTTTGAAGAACCTATGTTGTTTCAGTTCTTCACTATCTCCTTCACCTCCCCCTAGTCTCTTCTTTGGATCTTTGACAAGCAATCGCTTGATAAAATCTTTAACATCACTTGATAAATGATCCGGAATAGGTGGAGGAGCACATTTTAGTATTCGTCTATACAAAACAGTTCATTCATAAAATAACTGATGATCACTTATTAGAAAAGTATAAAATGCATTCAACTTCATTCAAATGAAATAAAATTATCATAATATACAAAATGGATTTGAAATTTTGAAAATAAAAAACAATAAAATTTCTTATTTAATGAACATTTATTAAAAAAAAAATGCAAAAAATACAAAAAAAAGTTTAAATTTAATTAAACTTATGAGTGATAACATTTCATATTGTAACAAAAAGCAACAAGAGCTTTAAAAACATTTATTGTAAGACAAGATTCTTTAATAAAATTTAGTAGGAAAAAAAATCTTATAAATTTATAAAATACATATATTTTAATTTGATATTTAAAAAATAAAATTCAAAATATTAAACACAAAGTGCATTTAAAAACATGCAGTTCAGTATATGTGGAGTAAATAAATATCACAAAATTTTAGTGTTTTGATAAGCTGAAAATTTATCTCTGAATTTTCATCGATTTTAAATACCACTATCAACTTGATTAGGCCTTAAATAGAATTTAAAAGAATTTCATACTATCAACTAAATTTTTAACATTTTTACATGTCTAATACATAATATGTGTTACTTCATTTAATTAAATAATCTACAATCAATAAATTACCTAGATATATCACTCTGGTTATTTTTCTCTCCTTCAACAGTAAAAGGTGAAGCACCAGTAAGCAATTCATAAGTTAATACACCAACACTCCACCAATCAACACTCTACAATAAATATACATATAAGTTTGATATTCAACTACAATGCTTTTTGTTCATTGAGAAAAATTAAAGATAATGAGAATATTGCTCACAAAATTATGCCCAGCGCTTCCTCCCTTTATCACCTCAGGGGCCATGTATTCAATAGTACCACAAAAGGAGTATGCTCTTTGATCCTATTAAAACAAATATGATTTAATTGATTAAATTTTAAAAAGTAAAGGCAAAATAAGTTTTAAACATAGAAAATTGTGAAATGTTTATTATTGATTACTGATTTTTTAAATATATAATACAACTAAATAACATTATACAAGATATAAATTTCTTAATGCACGAAAAATTTTAATTAAAAATGAAATAATGTATTAAGAGAGTTTCAGGGAAAAAATTTTAAAAAGGCATAAAAAATGTGCAATTCAGAAAATTTAGCTAAACAATTAACTTTATATATTAAATGACCGGAGAAAAAAAATTGAAATATTGTTGAAAAATACAAAACAGAATATTTAAAGCAATACAATTTTCTAGAAATTCCCTTCAAATTTTACAGAAATTTAAATGGTTTAATAATTCTAAAACTTTCTAGTATCCAAACAGTGTCAGTTTATCCATTGGGCACTTGGGGCGGATACCCAGGGGGCCAGATAAGCTGGACTTAACCGGATTTCTGGCAATAAATTTCAATCAACCAGTGCAAAGGGGCCCCATAGATCTTCTGCACCCAGAGCCAGAAATGAGCTTAAGCAGGCACTGTATCCAATACTCAAAATTCATTTTTATCAAATATTCAAAAATTTAAAAACTAATCTATAGCAAACAAACATTGTGAAATTTCTCAAAAACAGCATTCTGGGAGGAAATAGTAAAAAAATCCATTGAAACTTATGAAACAAAATGTATTATTTAATCTTATTAAAAGGATAGGCAGCTAGAACTCTTTATTCATTGAATAATTATTTTTAAGTTTTTGGTAGGTATTTAAAAAAACCTTAAGATATTTTCAAAAACTATTAAAATACCCAAATTATGCCTTATTGAAACCACTTTTGTAACTTGAATTATTAGAGAAATTGAAGTAGAAATCCTAATCATAAGATACTTCATCTAATTTATCTTAAATTACACAATACCTTTTTTTACAGAATAGTAACAAATTCAAGATGTTAAATATGCAGACAACTAAAAAATAATTTTAAAATATATTTTCAGCTTATTAGTAATATTTTCCAAAACTGTTAGGACTTAACACTATGTATTTATGAGCATATATCAAAACAAGGTGAATATCTATTATTCTATAATAAAATAGGAAGGTAACATAAAAACCTTTTCATGAGGAAGAAATTCTTTACTTAATCCAAAATCAGTTAGTAAAATATGACCTTCTGCATCTAACAAAATATTTTCCAACTTGATGTCACGATAAATAATTCCAAGCTATAGAAAAGAATTGAATAAATTAAACAAAATAAATCAAAAAAGGTCTTTATAATAGATTTATACAAGTCAGAAAAAAGGATCTTCTTTATTAAGATAACATGCATTTCAAAATGCAAATAACTATACCTTAATCATAGCTTAACATATATTTTAAAAGCATTAAAGTCAGTAAAAATTTACTAATTTTTAACTATTTAAAGTTAAAATACGTAATAAAAAGAGAACAATGAAGAGTTCTTAAATATTTGAAATGGAAATAGAAATTGGTAAAATGTTAATTTACAATTTTATTAACTATAAAAAAAATAACTTTCATTCAGATAGACTAAATTGAAAAATCATAATTAAAATTGCTATTTAAAACTCTTGTTACAACATTTATTTTAATTAATCAGGGAAATAGATGAAAATACTAGCTCTCAAAAAAAATATCTTGAGATTTTATTAGAAGGAAAACATTCCTTTCTTTTTCTCTTAATTTATAATAAAATTGTTCAACATACAATGTAAAGATTCAGTAATAATGTAGTAGTTACATCCATTTTAACTAACTTCAATAGAAAATTAACCTTAGTTTCTTCCATACTTTTCCAAAAAAAAAAATATGCAGTTTAAAATAATAAATTGCAAAATACATGTACAATATCTCGAAATCAACTTTCTCATCAAATATTTAAAAATTTACTTAAAAGTAATCTTGTTAATCTTAAATAAAACATTTACCTTATGCAAATGTTCCAATGCAAGGATAATTTCTCCAATATATAACCTAACTTCATCTTCTGTAAAACATTCTCGATTGTATAAGTGAGTGAACAATTCCCCTCCACAAATGTAATCTGAAATAAGTTCAATCATTGTTAAAATAGAAGGTAAAAAAAAATTTAATATTCAACAAACAGTTTAAACATACAAATTAAGTTTTAAAAACTCAAATACATGAAAGGTTATAATTTCTATTTAGCAACTGATATAGAAAAATTATACATAAAAATATAAAACAGAATTTTAAAAAGTTTACAATTATAACGCTCTACATATATCAATATTTTTATACTCACTACATATACCATTAAATTGTTATAAAAATAATATGAAAAATAATTATTTAATTTTTTTCAGAACTTATATTTGATAACCAATGATTAAAAGAAATAATTTCCCAATAAAAAAAATTTCACATCATTTCAGTTTAATTCTAAAACAAATTTAGAAAAGTGATTTCCTACATTATGCTCGTTTCACATACTTTTACAGTATCGATGAACTAATTCTAATAGTCTCACTTTCAATAATTATTAAAAGAAAAACTATTAGAATTAGTTCATATATATTACAAAAATACGTGAAAAGAGCTGAAGATAGGAATTCAGTTTTCGTCCTTCACTTTTAACTTTTTATGAATGATCCTTTATTATGAATGCATTTTCTACTCAATTTTTTTTAATCTCATTATGGCAAACATTAAGTTTTTAGAGATAACTAGAGAAAAGTAATATACATTATGTACAATATAAACATAGTATATTTATATGAATATCTTAATGAATTAAAAAACTATTACAATTATAAATAGTTTTATAAATATACTTATATGTTTAAAATGAAAATTATACTGAGATTTATGTACATATTTAAAGTCTCATGTTAGGGGATTAAACATTTTGTTGAACTATATCATTAAGAAATTTAAATTACACATACAAATAATTAGGACAAAATCATACAAATTATTGAAAAAAATTAAATTCAAAGTAGTAAAAATTAACTTTTTGAATTTCAAATTTGGGTATAAAGTTACCTAGAATTGAAAGCACTTTAACAGAAAGAAAAAAACTTTATCTTAGAAAAATAATGGAATTAAATGAAAGTGCCCAGCATTTACAATGCAGAATTTTGGAAATAAGGACAACATGCTTTAAGACGTAAAAGAAGTAGGTTAGAATAGAAGAAAATAAGTCAAGTGCAGAAAGGGTATTGAGAAACAGCATTAGACAACACAGAGTAGTTTTCTAGGTCACATGTAAGGCCAACACACAGGTATGCAGTTCACCTCAAAAGTGGGGCATGGCATCACCCAGGATGAAGATGATCACACAGTTGCTTCTTTTGCATGAATACCTTCACTTATTTAAGACTTTCTTTTAAGGCAAAACATTCTGTATTTCACAAGTAAGGAGTGCTCATTAAAAATTAAATAAACAGGAACAAATATTTTCTGTCAGATACAATATACTTTATTAAATAGTTAACATTTGTTTAAATTTGAATGCAAGACAACTGCCAATCAAATAAAATTACACATAAAATTACACAAAGAAAAAATTTTTAAAAATCTGTTTCAAACATATAAAGGACTTTGCATTCAATACATACACTTTCATTATTTATAATCAACCTACAGGTAATTTGAAAAGTTGGACTGAAACTCTAGTAATAGAATGTAAAGTATATCTGGCAATATGGAAAAAAAAATTTTAAGATTAAAAATAATTGTCCTAAGCTGAAAAATTATCATTTAACACAATTTTAAAACCTTGTGCAGTAACACAAATATCCACTATTTGCACAGACATTGCATCATCTATTTGGACCTTTTTAAATAAAATTCAATATGACAGAATTGTTACTTTAAAACAGAAAAACATACCCAGTACTAAATGTAATTTAGAATCGGTCTGAAATGCATAATGCAGAGTGACAAGAAAAGGAGACTGACGGATAGATTCTAATACTTGTCTTTCAGTTTTAGCGTGTTCTAGTGTCTTTTGCTTTTGTACAATTGTTGCTTTTTTCAGTACTTTCATAGCATACAGTTTACCACGATCATTTCCATGTGCTTTCCTTACAAGGAAAACTTTACCATAAGCTAGAATAAATAAGTATATTTTAAGCACTTCAAATACCAAAGGAATGTGTAAAATTTATACTTATAAGTGATAAAATATCATACAAGAAATGTATTATTTTTTTATTATAGACATTTAGGTAACAATCCTTTTAAAATATAGCTTTTACTCAGAAAAGTAATCTGATCAAAAGTAATTATAAATCAAAAGCAACAAGCAAGAAATTTAGGAAATAAAAATGAAGGTAACATAAACATGCAGTAAATTTCTTACAATATGTAAATTAGTATGTATATCATGAGAATTTATACATCATAATTATCAGACATAAATCTGACAATATATAACAGATTAAAATCAGTTAGAGATAATTTAAATCTATACAAATATTAACACATGCAAGCAAGAAACATAATTCAAAGTATTTGAAAAATTAACTCAGAGACAACAGAGAATTTTATTAAATAAATAAAAAGTATTACTGTACAATACTTTAGTATGCATTTCATTTCCAAATTCTTTAAATTTGGTTTCTGTATTTTTATGAAAATTATTTAAATTTAATAACTACTTAAATAATGATTTAAAACTAAATAATGAAATGCATGTCATTTATTATATATATAAGTTTGAAACACATATTTTAAAATATTTTAAAAGTAAATCAAAATTAAAAATAATAATTATTGTGAAAATTAAAATTATTAAAAAAATAATTACTGTAAAAAAATAAAACGATTCAAATTCAAAAAATAGTTTTCAGACATACCTCCTGTTCCCAGCACTTTCAGCAAATCAAAATCAGAAATGCCCACTTTACCACAGCCATTCAGGTTCACTATAATAAAAATGTTTAAATTTTAGATACATAGCAAAAAAAATTAAATAAATGCTTTCATTAAAAAATGTTATCTCTTAAATGCTCTAAATATTTATGAGAAATTTTGCACTCACATAAAACTGAAATAAAAATATGCTGATTGAATTAAGATGGAAATTAAAACTTTGAACTTTATTACGTTTGAGAAACAGTTTTTAAAGAATTTAGCTGCAAAACAATCAAATTATTTATGCATGGAAATTTTCAAAAGACAAAACTCATTAACATTTTTTTTTAAACCTGCAAAAAGAAAAGCTAATTGCGAATTAGAAAAAAAAAAATCAATGTATTAACTTTGAAGGAAAATAAACTTAGAAGTATTCAGCAAACAGAATCATAATTAAACACATATACGTTACTGGATGACCTATCATGATGGAAAATGCAGTGGCATAACATCAGGTGACCTTGTGAGTGATACACACAACAAAAGAGATCTCGTTAGAGCTACACTACTTCATAGTGTAAACAATTATGCAATAACACAAGGCACGCATTGAACGAACGCACTTCGAACATTTGATCCTCGCCTGAAAGAGAGCTGTTTCGCCAAATAATTTCCTTCTGCCTCGATCGAGTATTCACCCAGCTGTAAAATGGTAAAATTCTGGATTGTAGCAATGTTAACAATTTGGAACTGTAAAAATGCATCTTTTTCATTTCATAAGCCACAAAGGAAAAGCTTTAGAACAAAATCATTTAATAACCAGGACGACATGACATTTGTACGAACGCGTTAAAAAAATTCAAATTCATAGCAATCTCAGTTCAGGAAAGAGCTCATTTGAAGAAAAAAAAAACTATTGCATTTAAAAACTTTATCACATTTTATCAAATTCTTTAAATCCTTTTTCACCGTAGCTCAATTTTAAAAAGTAAATATAGGAGCTTTATTAACAATAAATTAATTCGAATGGCAATTTTGTTGAAAAGGTATATAACATGATCAAACTTCGGGGAAAAAAATATTATTCACATTACCCCAATAAAAAAATTAATACATCAGCAACATATTTATGTTTTATTTCTATCTAACTAAACAAAACATTATCAAAAATTCGAGAGAATGAAATTGATACAAAAAAAATTAAAAATTGAATTTAAAAAAATATAATTTAGACTGAAAAATGATTTAAACTGTTAATAGAAAAAATCATAGACATAGATATGAACTCTCAATTAGATTGAAATAAGACGTCGGGTGTTGAACATCTAGCAATTCCTATCTTTGTTTTTGATGTATTTTAGAAACTTAAAATTGCTAATGGCAACAGTAGAATTGTTATTGTTCGAATTTTTGTGCGATAGTTAGAATAATAAAATGACCGAGTTATTAATTCCCAAAAACACACGAATATCAACTTAATAAAACTAGAGAATTATTAATCTTAAAATTTTTAAACTATTTTATGCTTGGAGTGTTATTTTTCAGATGTTAAAATCAATAGATTAAATTGACTATATATCACCATTCTGATTTCAAATTCCAGAACAGAGCATAAAATTTGTAACATTACGAAAACTTCCAATGAACACAGTAAAAAGATGTATGTGTGCAGTTTTACAAAATTGAACATTAAAAAAAGTATACATTTCAGAAAATTTTATATGTTTTTTTCATAAAGTTAACAAGTTAACAGAGGGGGAGGGTGAATCAAAAACATCATTTAATCCTAGAAAACTAAAAAAATTACGCAATCTTATACATCAGCCACAATATTTCTACATCTTTATTTCCGTAACATAATACGCGAAAATCTGACAAACACACAACAACAGCTAGAAATTTTGTATGTCGACAAAAATGTTACTGCGCAAGACAACAAACAATTGCGACTCGATGCAAAGGCTAAGCAGAAAAAAGCGTATGTAAAAATCTGTAAACACTCATTTTGAGGAAAGCATTTCACAAGCTAAGAGCGAAAACTTCTCGGTAAAATATTGACTTGGAAGTACGCAAATTTTGGCACGCTCTGCAGTGACCTCGATTGCAAGGACTTCATTTCGCATCATTTGATGCATTAGTGTCGGATGAAAGCACTGAAAAAACAGAGAAAGGGAATTTCTTGCAAAATAAGTGTTTTTTTTTAAAAGCCGGATCTGAATGTGTAAAAATTATGTAATAGAGTATTAATTCATTGTTGATACGAAAACTTACATTCAAAAATTGGGCTTTTATGTCCTCACAGTCACAGTGGAATATTAATAATCAATTTAGAAATGCAACATAATTAAAATGTGTTTTAAGAGTTTTCCAACGGAAAAAAAAAATTTTTTTACCTTCATTATTAAGAAACATTCTTATCGCGCAGAAGGAAAGATACTAGATACTCGGAACATTGTGTTTTAAATCATAAATTATATATCTAAGAAATGTATGTTAATTTTTTTAAATAGACAAAAACATGAAACTCTTAAATATAGGTTATATAAGATTAAACCTATTTCTATAAACAGTGGAAATCCTTCAATATTTCATAAATAAAAAAATTTAGTGGTGCTATATATAAATACACGGTATAAAAATAGTGCCTTGATTTTTGAAAATATTCACAGCACAAATACATATTTTTTGGCTGAATTTTTAAACTCCGTTTAAATAAGATAGTACTGCAATAGAAAATATAGTTTAAAACTAAATACACAAAAGTATTCTTCGTAACTCTTTAAAAACTCTTACGATCTTTATTTTTCTATATACTTTTGATGCGATTCATTTAACTGTATTTTTTATTGAAATATGAGAATATATTTAATATGGCAATCATTACAAAAATTTAAAAATAGAAAACTTCACAGATAACTTTAAACTGATATTTCCCCATAATTTTTAATGTAAAAATCTATTAAAGCCTAAAATATTAAAAAAATATTATTTTTTTGTTGTTTTTGCATTTTGAGCTAAAATAATTATTACGATTAACAAAACAAAAACACCTATCTTTATTTTTCACTAAGACTTCCCAATACATTTTTACAATAGCTTTGACGGTGCAGTTTATCTTATAATCTGAATAGCTATATAACATACATGCATGCTTGAAATACAATGAAAAGACATGAATTCTTCTACACATCAAATATAATAATCACAAATGAATATTAATGACAATCGGATGTTTACATGAAATCAACAAAAGAGAAAAATAGAAACCATTCAACAGAAGACATTCCTCTCCAAGTGAACGAAACAAGAAGTGCTGATATAAAAACCGAAGCAAAAATTAAGTTCAACAATGTTATCAGACATTTTCTACCAAGAAAAGTTATTTTTAAACAACCTCATGTTAACAGGGCACCGGACTTTTGACTTCAAGGTCAACGCAGTAAGGGAGAAAACAAGATTCCCGTCTATTTCTTCCAATCTCAAAAGAAATGGAAGGCAGAATAATGTTGCTCATGTACTGTACTTAAACACGAAACTCTGCTTCGAACAAAAAAAAAAGAAAGAAAAAATAGAAATGATATCGAACAGAATGCGAAGTACATAAAAAAAAAAAAATTAACTACTGCAACAGATATTCATTCAGAAAAAACGAATAACAGTGAACAAATCATCAAAAATTAAAAACGATATTTGTTTTAAAAAATACTAAAAAGAAACGAAATTCAACAAATAATTCAATTATTTTAGAGCTCGCGTGCAAAGTTATGTTACTTCATTAATTTTGATAAAAACTAATCACACAGAAAAAGAAGCGCTATTTTCACATAATTTATAACACACACAAAACTATTTTATCCTACATAATTATATTTTTTTATTTTAAGTCATACCAAAAATAATCACTATCAAATTTATTGCTGCTATTGATCGTTATAGTTGAACATTTCTACGTTAGATTATAAAGCTGCATTTGAAAAATAAATTTTTAAGCACTTTTCAACCAAACGTTTCACCATTGTACGCTGTTTTCAATACTTTTATTACACTTTTTGAAAAAGAAAAAAAGGAAGCATTCAATCTCAATATTTTTCAATCGATCTTTCAAACTATAAAATTCTATTGAAGTGCTAAGTTACACAAACAGATAAAAACACTCACACAATTCCCAAAATTCATACTGATAATATTCAAAAAGCTTTTATTTTATTCAATTTTCACAAATACTAAATTATACCTTTAACTTACATCAACACATTATGGTTATAATTTACAAGATTGGGTTACATCAAAGATTCAAAATTTTTCTCTCTTCAAATTGTAAATCTGCATTGTTTAACTTTCCAGAATTCAGCATCTTAATAATCATCTACTTAATGTTCGTAGATAATTAGACTTCAAACTGTAACTGTTCGTAGACTTCAAACTGTATATAAATTCGTCCTTTATCTTTTCTACCACAAGGCGCTATCTCAGACATCAAATTTGCAAAATAAAGACTTCAGATAAGAGTTCAGTAGGCCAAGTACGTCTATTGAGGACGATTACTACCCGATCGGTACTAGTTGAAACCGGTGGTAACTTGGAAATAATCTAAGCGTAAAAATTTATTTTCAATAATTAACCCAATAACGAAGTCGGGTCGCATAATATGGAAAGTGATGAAAAACGTACATGTCTGCAATGAGTCATTCCGACCGAAGAAATGTGGTAAAGGAAACCAAATTTTTTGTTGCATTTGTAATTAATTGATACAGATAGAAAATCACAAGTAATATTTTTTTCCCCTGTAGCTTAAGGAAAATTGAATCGCAAAAATAATCATCTGCCATTGAGTTGATATTAAAATGTTAACACTACAATGATGCTGAAAGTTTTCACAATCATTTGTGATGTGATAAGTTGCAACACCTAAATATCGTAAAAAGAATTAACTCTTTAATTATGAACGTTAATTTTTTTTTTAAAAAAAAAGATGGAAAATTAAAAATTGTAATCGAATAAAATATAATGATGAGTTAACAATCCTAATGATGTTTATGATTAATCTTTTCGCAATGATTCTGAAATTACGAAACTGAATTTCAATTATCGTTGTACGTCATACTAAATAATTAGAATTAAAAAAAATTAATAATTGCTAAAAAAAAATGTTCTACAAAATACCGTACAGTGCTTAAAAAATATAATCGAAATTAAAACTGAACTAAAAAGTTTGTGCTAAAAACTTAATTTTACATTAATGTCTTTTAACAAACTTATACTGCTGAGTGAGTTATATGAACGTCGCACAATAAAGCAACACGAGGGCTATTGGCGACGGGCCTCGTAATTTTGAACCTTGGTCAAATGACCAAGACAATACCTGAGCTGGCACCCCCTTCTCCTAACTACCACTCCACAGCAACGGAAGAGCTTTAAGCGCAACAGCCTCCTACTACTCGGCTGTTCCAATATATATTGTTGAATAGCAACTGAAAAGTACTTATTCTATTATTAAGTTCGGCAATTTTCAATGCGACATTCAGTAAAAAAAAAATCTTGATTTTGTAGGATCAGACAAATACTAGTTAAAGTTAATGCCTTGTTAAATTTACAGGAGGGCTATTGAAAACAAACCTCATATACTTTAGAGCAGAGGATCCCAAACTTTGTCTCACAGACCCCTTGCCGTGTAGACAGACCCCTGCTTACCTAATATTGAATTTTTGGAAATTTATCAACTTAAATGCCTTTTTGACAGCTGGTACTACTACTTACTTTAAAAGAGAGAGAAACTAAATTTCTTATTGTAAGGCAGAATAGCGTTTAAAATTTAAGAAGCACATGTAAATGAATCAAATTAAAATTAAATTAATACATAAAATAACTGAATAACAAACAAATGCTTTTAAGGAGAGGGAAGAATCTGGCTATTCAATAACAAATTTTCAAAATTTAATATATATCAATCTATTCAGGTTCAACCCTAAATCTCCTTTTGTTAGTAAGTGTCCAGTTTTTTTTTCTTTTTTCTTTACTTTTATCCACCTTTCCTTTTTTTTGTTCTTGAGATTGACAAACTCAATGAAAGTCCCTCTCATTAGGAAAAGCAATTAAAACCTTTCTCACAATATTCATGACAGATAACAGGTATCTTTTCAAAGCCAAAATTGCTGTCATCCGTTTCTAAAATTTAAGATCTTCATTAAGGCCTATTCTGATCAGTTACTAATATGACTGTAATATGACTTTTTTTTTTCAGTGTGACTAAATGAATTCACTGTCTACTGTTGTCGCCATCCGGTATAGTGGTTAGCGACGCGGATTGCTGTGCCGTAGGGACTGGGTTCGAATCCGGAGAAGACATGGATGTATGTAAATGTATCGTGCCTTCGCGGCATGGGGGTACTATACATTTAATACACTCGTACTATACAATCGACTAAATAGCCGTCGAGTCGCAAGTCCTCTCGTGAGGTTGATGGCAGGGGAAAAGAGGTGGGAGGCCTCTGACCACCCCCAGGGTGTTCTCCTTCTAAATTGGGGTGGAACCGAGCCAAATCGTACTGTCACCTGCACGGTGCTTAAAGCTACGGCTAACGACAGGCGTCACTTAGCCCTTTGAGCCTCTATCTGGCCTTTGCCAATCAGGTGGCATTGGTAACAACTGTCTACTGTGGTATTACTATTAAAAAGAGCAATCTAAAACCTAATTTAAAATTTTGAGTAAAGGGCATTTAAATGTTGAAAGTTGGTTAAAATGTCAGACAGATTGTCTGTGACAAAATGAGAAAGTTTGCAAAGTTTAATATTATGCTTCTTTAGTTTTTATTCTGGAAAGAAATGATTAAATTATCCTTGTCTTAATAAAATGTATGCTGTCACCTAGTAACCACAATTTTACTTCACTAAATTCAGTAAATAAATCAGTTAAATTGGTAAAATCTAGTTTCAGATAGATCAAATTTTTTTCAAAGAATAAAGTCACGATCGGGTTTAATGAGAACTACTATCATAGACCCCCATTTACACCTCATTAACCCCCAAATTACTTTTTCACTGGTGTGGACCCCTTAAGGGTCGTCATAGACCCCTGAGGGTCTATATAGACCACTTTGGGAATCACTGCTTTAGAGCAAGGGTATGCAACCTTTTAGCTGTGGCGTGCCAAGCCAATCTACCAATATGATTCAGCGTGCCACACAGCAGGCCATTTTTTAAACAATTCCGAGTCCCGCGATAATGCATACAGAGTTAGAGCAAAGAGGTCAATAATATAGATATACAATTTTACTATGCATTAATTCTGCATCATTCAAGAATATTTCTTGACATAAAAATAAACAGCATGGAATATAACTATTTATTTAACAAAAACTGAAAAAAAATTAAAATTGTACATATACTCGTATTATGCATTTTTAAATATACTTAAAATAAGAAACAGACAACATAAAATAGAAGTATGTACCTTCATTATAGTTAAATAAAAAGATAAATAAAAATTTTAATGCGAACGTAGTGCTTGCATCGCTCTTTCGTATCGCAAAATCAGGGGTATGATTTGTGACTTTCAATTAGACACGATTCTGAGCATGCAGTTGTGAAACAATCTTTGCAAATTCGAAGTAATTTTCACATGAGGAAAGATTTTTTACTTAGATATATAAAACCAAAAGCACAGTACATGCAATTTTCTCTCTTCAAACTATTAAATTTCTCCAGCAACGACATTCAATAATTTACAAAACTGCTGTAGATTTATCTTTCAGATTAGTTATCTCTCAGATTTTTTCGTAGTTCCGTAAATGCCCATATAATTCTGAAGACGCTTGTCTCTAACAAGGTTCATTACAAACTTATCAAATTTCCATCCATCCCAAAATACAAAACTTTGAAGAGAAGTGCAGAGTGCTAGTGAGAATTGTACCACGTGCCATAGGTTGCCGAGCCCTGCCTTAGAGTAATGATTAAAAGGAAAAATTAAATAAAATTTAGACATTAGATAAAAAATACCAAGTTACGCTAAGCACCACACTACATGAAGACCTGTAAAAAATTTTCATTAACTGAGCAGCATCCTAAGTATTCCCGCACAACGGAGCTTCTGTAGAAGCAACACTAAAACCTGCGAATCAACTAGCAGCACAACACAAGCCCAAAATTGGTGGCTTTAATCACTAGGTTACTGTACTTCATAATGGTTTAAATGAGTCAAAAAATAAAGATAGAGATAAAAACCACGAAGGTCATATGAAGTTTGTTTCTAAGAGCCTCTAAACCCAGAAGACTCACGTTGAAACAGGAATGGATCCAAAATCGAAATTCCAGGTATTAATGACTTCCACAAAAAGGGTCCAAAAGAATCACGAAATAGTTCAACGGAACGCGCACGCCACAAAAGAGAGGGAGAATAAAAACGGGTGCGACAACCTCTGAAAAGTGTATCAATGCAATTTACATCTTTTCGAAAATCTCGTTCAATGTCAAAGAGCATGAAAAAGTAGATTACTAAAGTTCATTTGTATGAATTCTTGAAACGTTATCCACATTTCAAGCACAGAATTTCGGAAAGAAACTGTTATCGTATAAACATATTAAAATTAAAAAATTTCTCAAAATAAAGGGGGAGGGGAAGAATGAAATTCAAACAAAATTAGAACATAAAATATAATATACAAAGGCATTAAATTTAAAACCCAAATTAAAATTTTAAAAATCTTTTTTTTTTAATTTTTGACTAAAACTGGTTGTGTATAAGATATACTTCAATAAAGATGAATACTAATGTTACAAATTAGAAACAAATGAAAACATTCTTTAGAGTCGTTATATGTTTTAAACAAAAAGGAACGAAGTTCAGAAAAAAACTAATTTAAAATAATATTGGTATTAAAAAAAACCTCATTTCACTTAAATAATTGAGTTTTCTCAAGTATTTTTGTAAGAATGATGTGTCAAGGCCTTTGGCCTCTGAATTGATCAATCTTGGAGTCGAAGTACTAATCCATTCAAAGCCCTAATACTTTTTTCTTTCAAAACTCATTGGGGAGGGGAAAAGGGGGAGGGCAATACGTCCCTGAAAAAGAGACGAATTAAAAATCAAGGAGCGCGCCACACACGAGTTCATACACCTCTTTCGGATTAACGCAACAGTGTCCCTCACCTGAAAAGGTGATAAAACGTCGCCAAAACTCATTAGAAGGGAAGCCAGTTGGCTGTAAAATGTAACATGGGAGCAAAATCACAACAAGCCGAAGAAAAGAACTCTTCGCGAAGGAGTGAGAGACCATTGACCGGGGGGCATTCACCCATTCGCCGCTCGCTCGATCGTTCTACACCGCTGGACTTCAGCCATCTGTACACATTTTCCGTACAACTCTGAAGGGTCAATAGGAGTTAAATCGCACTCAGGGTTGGCTAATTATTGGCCGTCTTGTCATTTGGTTCGGGAGATTAAAAATGTAGACTTAATGCTTTCTAATAAAAATTAAATGAAACTTTAACTTGAAAAATTAAATGCATATCAATAAATCAGAATTTCATGGGGTTCACATAAAAAAGTACTATAAAAGAAATTTATATAAACTGTACTTATAATTTATATAAACTATTTATTACATAGATTTACATAAACTATTGAAAAAAATAAACTTTAATGAAAGGGGCAAAGTTAAAATATTTTGCGTGATATATATATATACACATAATGAAAAAATTATTATAAATCTTAATTTATATAAATGACAGGTTGTAATTAACACATAACAATCAACGAGTAATTAATAATTATTACATACAATATTAATCATTGCATAAAATATTGTAGGTAGGAAAGCAAAAAAAAAAAAATATTACGGTTAACAATTATAATTACTTTATTTCTTAATATTTTCAAATATTTGATTCAAGTCTCAAAATATTTGATAATATGCATAAAAAAAAAATCTCATGCAAAAATAAAATGAAAAGCTGGTAACAAATTAAATTTTTCTTCGAACAACATTTAAATTTGTATTCTAAAGACTTCTGATTAAAAGCCGTTTTGAAAAGGCAAGTCTCGTGAAGGTTGTTTTCTTTTGTTTTTTGTTTAATATTGTATTAAATCTATCAAGATACTGTTGGCAAAAGTATTTATAAATCTGGGCCATCAATAAACCTTGAGTTAGTCGAGAACTAGTCAAACTTCTAATTCTGTATCCAGAATGCCTCTGTTGAAGTACATTCCATTGTTTGTACAGGTATGTGTACACACCGAATTAAGATCAGACAATGTTAGGGATAAAAAAAATATAGTTTTTATTAAAAGTTATAAGATTCTTAAGTAATTAAAATAAATTATACAGATAACTAAAATAAGATTCACTGATTGAATGACTGTCTTTGGCGCCGCATGAGAAAACAATATGCGAACTATTGACAACCAACCTCGTAAATTTGAAATAACAAGGACGATAACCAGAATTGGCATCCCACCCTCTAAACTTCCACACTACTCCAACAAGAAGATTTTCTAGTCTCGACAGATTTAACGAGCATGAGTCTCTACAAAACGGGTCTTCAGTGGCCCACCAAGATAATATACGCATGATAATAAAACAACTTTCGTAGATAGTTATTTCAGACCATTTTGAATTCAGCACAATGAAATAATATACACGCAAAAATTTATGTTTTTAAGCAGAAAAATTTCTTCTCGTCCTTGTAGTATCAAGAGTACAAATGAAAATTATATTTACTTGCAAGCTGAAACACTTTAATTACAGTCGAACCTATATAACGAGCCTCTATATTGCGAATTTTTCTATAGAGCGAACTTTTTTTCTGGAACCTTGAACATTTCACGATTTTCTTCGTAAAATAACATCTCCAAAGCGAAGTGCATTGTCTATGTAACGAACTTTTTCTTTTGTGATTCAATTTTTGTTTTCCCTTTTGTTAAAGCATTTCTGAAAAAATTTCTATTCATTCTCTCTTTAACACATTTTACGGTGGTCATAAATCTTAAACTGGTTTTATTAAATCCTAACTCGCTGAGAGCAATAGAGTTTCATCCAAGTGCAACCTGTAACCTGCCCAGTTCACTAGAAACATCTTCGATATCCTCTTTCACCCTCAGTGGAGTTGTCCCGTGCCCATGTGTTCTAGTTATACACTAATGTATGTTTAATTTTTCTTGTATACTTTAAATTATAAAATATCCTTAAATTTCTCATTAGTTTTAGTAAAAAATTATTTTCTTAATATTGAAGATACAGTGAATTAATTCTTCGACATTCTTTATTCTTGTTTTCCTAGCAGTTTTTCTTTCTTTTTTTATGGGTATGATATATAAAATAACTATATATTAATTTAACAAAAAGTTTGAATTATTACTTTTCTTTAACATATAGTGTTTGTGAAATTAAAATTTGTTTTATGTGGTTTATAAAATATTTTAAAAGATGAACCTCTATATAAAGAATTTTCCACATAACAAATTTTTTCCGGGACTTAGCGACTTCGTTATATAGAGGTCCGACTGTATTTAATCTTTAGCTTTAATTAAAATTTCACATTTTACAATTTTCTAACAAGGATTTAAAGGATTCAGCAAAAGAAAAAGAATACAAATTTTCTTTATTTCCTTGTAACTATTAATAAAATATTACTGCGACAGATAATTAGTAACATGCATAATTTTCTTAAAAACGAATTCATTAATCAGTTTCCCTATTATCGAAAAGTCGCCTCTGCTTTACGAGCAAGAGGGCGGTAGCCGAGTGGTCATGGTCGCGATTTGTGCCGGGGTTTCTGTCGAGTTATAAGTTCGAGTCCAGATGCCATTGAAAAACCGCAGTGCTGAGGGGATGTGTACGTTAAATTTGTCAAGGCTCCAAATTCGCATGTATGCGTGGTATAGAAATTCGGAGAGGGCGGTTCCAGTTCAGTGGCCATCTCTGCTACAAAAATAAGGTTCAAAATAATGAGGTCAATCTCTAATAGCTCTCTTACAGCTCCAGAGTACGAAGCAAGTAAACAGTTTTTTTAATCAATAAAGAAAATACTGCCAACTTCTAAAATATGTTTTAAACTTTTGAACTCGTAACTCATCCGGTGGAAGGAAAAAATCTTATGCCACGGATACTGAAGAATATGCTCAACCTATTTACCTAGAATTCTGTTAAACTTTCATTGTTAAGGTTCAAGACATGCTTTCAAAAGGCAAAAAACTTAGGATTAAAAAAAAATTGTATTGAACTCTTTCTTTCTCTATTCTCTTTACTAAGTCTGAGTGTTAACTTTAATAATGTCTTTCCTATGTGTTATTTAAGAAATTAAACGATTTAATCGGCTTAGAGAAAGATGCATGTCTTATCTTTATATACACATAGTAAAAAATTTTACTTCATTAAAAAACTATTCAAAACTTAAAAACCTTCTCGCGTTGAGATGTTTGCTAATTCGTCGGAAGCCATATCTATGAGCTCAGTTCTAAACATTTACTATAAGATACTTTCTATTAAAACACGGGTAAACTAGAACATAGTTTAAAATAATACCAAAGACCTTTATCAATTGTATTTCGCAGTTATTGCACCCTTGTCGGGGAGGGGATTTAATTTTAAGCAAAACCCATTTTTTACTTAAGGAGTGTTGGAAAGCTAAAATCTTATTTTTTGACAATTTGAGATTTTTACATTTTCAAATTGTATAGATTTTAACCTTTCTAAAAATACCTTACTTTAACCTCTAGGGTATTTAGAAGCCCTTAAAACGAATTTTTAAATAATCGTTGAATTTGGGCCACGCCCATTTTAATGGAGAAAATTGTAAACAAATTAATTTGTTTTTGCTTAAAAGTGTAACGACTGATATAAACCAAAACATGTATCTTTTATTTGAAAAATTGAGCCTTTTATTTTTTTATTTCCTAGCCGATTAGAAGTCTCACTGTATACATTAAAATCAATTTATCTCAAAATGTAAATTTTAATGTGCGATGTACCTTTTCTGAGAAACTACTGTTCACAGGTATGTAAATTTTTTATGAATTATTTATAATGATGTCTAATATATACTAAAATGAGCTTTATGTAAAAAACTCAAAAATTTAATTTTTACAAATTTTTCAATTAAAAAATGGGTCAAATTTCGCAATGTTTGATAAAATATTTCATAATTTATTAAAAAATTCAAAATTAGCTAAAAGCTCCTTTTAGTACAATGAGAGAGGTGTACTTTAATAGTATGAAAAATTTCAAGCATGCACATAAAATAGATTTTGAGAAAAGGTACATCGAAAACAGCCAATTTAACATTGTCAGTATAGAGGGAGAGAGAGGTTTCCAACTCCCCTTAACTATTTACGTTAACGAGAAACAATTCAGGATATGTAAGAATTTATTTTACAACTTTATATCACAAATATAAATTGAAAATATTTTATATACCAGCTAATTTTGATTTTTTTTAAGGGATTTTTATAATAAACGTAATTTTACGAGTCCAGACATGACTTACAACGATACAATTTGCATAATTATTAACTGCTAGTTGATATTTCTTTGTATCCCCCTTTTATTTATTTCAAGAGAGGGATTTGAAACATTTTTTACGATTCAGAATCACGAATATCAATAATAAAAAATTAAGAAATGTTTAACCGCATAATAAAATAGCCAAACTATACAAAAAGATAATTAATATTATAGATTATCAATAAAAATTTTGTTTACTAATTTTAATCGATTATTCTGGCCTGGCATTAGAAAATTGAAGAATGAGTGGAAACATTGTCTCGTATGGATTTCTTCCTACATTTCTTTAAAACTACTTCAGATGAAGCAGTAATTTTACTTCAAATAAAACGGAGAGATTTTAACAACCCTCTCTCTCATTTTGCTTCAATGCATTTAAAATCTTAAGCTATGAAGTAATATTTTTCAAAAAAATATTTGGTCTCACAATTTAAAGTAGTTATAAGTAGTGTATTGTTTTTACAAAAATTACTTTTTAAAATTAAAAAGCAATAAAAAATGTAATATTTTTAAAAATATAAATCAGTAATTTGTGATAATTCTTAAATAATTAGTTTCATGCGGAGAAAATAAAAATTTAATATTAAAATCTATTTTTTTAGTTGAAAACTAATTTCATTTACAACCAAGATCTTTTAGACAATATTTGATTTTTTAAAAAATGGAAAAATGAGCAATTTTTATAATAACCTTATACGAATAATTTTTGCAGTTTAAATTATAGGAAGTATAAACTGAATAAAAATTTACGACGAAAAAGACAATAGCGAAAACGGCAGCAGCCAATTACAAAAAGAATAAAAAAGATGAACGCCTTAAAAAACCCTGATGGCGGAGTTAAAAACAGAAAACATACAAACCGAAAATGGCATTGAAAACTTCGAATAAATTATACCAGGAAAGGCCACCGAAATGGAAACATTTTAAATTCAGACTTTTCTTGGAAGGTCGAATAAGTCATGTCTGTTTGAATGCCCAAAGTAAACGAGAAAAGAAACAAAATAACAGCAATGAATTGTACAGCCGTAAATTCAACAAGACAGACAAATAAAATACCAATTTTTTCAACTTTCTTCCTTTCTCTACACTTCACAAAAAAATTGGTACATAGAGAAGAGGAGGGAATATCTAAGGAAGATTATGATTTAGAAAAATCAAATAACACTGTACTTTTTCTCCTGTTTTTATTTCCTTTTTTTTTTTAAATCCATAAAGCTCAATGCTTAAATCCATTTTTAATTCATTTCATCGATGGGTGAGAAAGGCTTAAATAAATATTCAAGTCTGGCCGGATATGAGGATGGATGGCTAAACGGACATATGGAAGAATGGTTACAGAATACATTTTATAGGAATCCATTAAAGGGTCAAATTTACAGATCATAAAAAAAAGATGACTGATAAGTATATATTTCCAAAAGTTCATCGTATGTGTTACCAAATTCTTGTACACTAAAAATTCATTCTAAATTATTTCCTAGGGTGACTCTTGTTGAATGTGACGTGAATCATTAAATTTATTTTAATAATTTCTACAAAAAACATGTAATAAAAATCACTGACATTTCGCATTTCATTTTTAAAAAACAAATCATTACACCCTACATATTAGTGATATTACATTTATTTCAACTCCAGTACCACAGGTTCTAACCGCTTTTTCCAGGTCGGAACCTAGATGAATCTTATAGGATCTTGCCCCCCCCCCTTTACAATTAGATTTTTGCCAAAATATAATTGTACATAAGTGGCGCACACAAGGGGGGATCCTAGGGGTCCGAACCCCCTCCCAAAGCCCTAGATTTTTTTCCCGATTATAATTATAAGTATATAGTACGTAAAATTTAATTAAGTATTTGTTATTAATGATTAATTTTATTAATTAATGCTAATTATTCAATAATTAGTTTTTGTTTTCGAAAATCGACAAAATCAAAAGGAGCATGTACAAGAGTGGTGGACTTCCAACCCTGCCCCCCTTGAAAAATTTCTGTGTGCGCTACTGTTGTTCATACAACACTACCCATTTATACAGACTTTCTATGTATCAATGTACATTAGATAAAAAAAAATGAGCAAGAAATAAAAGACAGCAAAAACACCATTAAAAATTTATAATACATTTAAATATTATTCACGACCTTCATTTACAAGACTATTTTACCACATCTAAATATGCTTATAATGCTAAATATCCACAGCTTAATGATGACAAATTAACGTAGTACTTTGAAGCTACACATTGACTATCAGCGAAATACCTCACAACTTAGAACCTCGGACAAAGGACAAGGACAACACTCAAGATGTGGTATCCCGCTCCAGACTTTCATACCACACTAACATGCGAACTTTGAGCGACAGATTTAACGTGTATCAGCCTCTTCATAAAACGGATCTTTATAATTACACTAGAACCCATGACTTGATAGAAGCAACGCAAACCATAAGTTTGCAACCATAATTACTCGGTTAACGCGGTCACAATAATTCAATTTAATCACATTACTTATACTCGCCTTTTCACTCTCAACACATCCGGCTAATTTCAATTTTTGGAGAATACTAAATCATTCGTGTATTTTATTAAAATTTCATGTATTAACTTTTAAATTGTAAGGTTCCCATTTTGTTAGTATTCGTGGCAACAATTTTTATCATGTTTTTATGTAATGTAATCAATCTGGCAAGACCAGATCTAGGAACGTTATGCCAAAGTGAGAGCGTATTGTACCGTAGCATCATTTATCGCTATTATTAAATATTTGTTTAATTATTCATGCTTCCAAATTATCAACTCCTCGCATCTTTTTATCGTATAAAATATTTCAACTCATAAACCAAAGGTGTGAACACTCCCCTTTATAAAACCCTTCTCTATACAATGGATCTAAGGTATAGTATTGTACATATCGATAAATGTTTTTAGGAGGAAAAAAGACTAATTCATGGCATTACTGAGAAACAGATTTTCTTTCATCAGATCATTTCTTACTACATATATATAAATGAAAAGCCACGTGAACAAAAAGAAGGATCCTATCACAGTCTCGGAATTCAATGTATTTGGTTTCAATTTATAAATTCAAAGAATTGTAAACAAGCTCAGTTTACGTCAATTCAGAAAAGTTGAAACAAAAAAAAGTTAGGTTGTTTATTAATCAGCCCGATCAGCGTAGCGTTATCTTATTGTGATATTCCAAAATGATCTAAGTCCATAGTGTGGCATTTGCGACTTTGGAACACGAATTGTTCGCAAAGATGGAAAGAAAAATTACAGGGAATCCCAAACACATCTTTCGACAATTAAAATGCGACATAATTTTTAGTGGCATATCTACGCCATTTTTTCAGTTCTCGTATCAGTATTTATTTTCAGAAATTTAAAACGTAATGAAAAAGATTGTTTTTATTTACATGATAAAAAAAATAATAACACTCCACAAATTTTAACAATAGAAGATTTTGAACTATAGAAATTTTTTTTTTTTTTTGGGGGGACGAAAGATTAAACGAATATTAATTTTCCCCATTTAAAAAAGTTTGTATAAAATCATATTCACCGTTGTTATGTTATATGTTTAAGGTATCCGACTTAGTTCTGAACCGTTATTTTGATATTTTTGAAATAAAAAATTTATATATAAATTGCATTTAAATAAAATTTTATTACAATATTCTTAAAACAATTTTAGTTGTAGTACATTTTAATTCAGGTGAGACTAAACATCAAAGAAATTATTCATTTATACGCTTTTTCAAAATCCCGGGGTTCCAAACCCCAAAGATACCCAAAATGATTATTAATATTGCACTCACTGAAACAAAACAGGACTATTGGCGACGAGCATTGCAATTCTGAGCCACTGTAACATGACGAGCACACCCGAGATTGGCTCTCCATTCCCCAAACTTACACACCACACCATAAGAGGATGTCGATCCTCGATCATTTTGACGTGCATCAACCCTTCTACACAGCAAATCTTTAGTGGCACCACAACTCGACAATGCAGGCCGAGTTTGTGAACAAGACCACTCGGCTACTGTGGCTTATTGAGATACCACGACTTAGCAGAGAAAGAGAATATTCTGTGACTAACTGCAAAGCACACATGAACATCATATCGCAATGTTTTCGCAACATCAATGAATCGATATTACATTCCTTATTACACTTCCCAAAACCTAGTTTAATTTCATTAACGTCGCACTAAAGCAACAAGATAACAACGGATATTGGCAACAAATCTCGTTATTCCAAACCATGGTCGAGTGACAAGAAAAACATTTCAGCCAGCATTGTTCACTTCACACTAAATCACATCATGCAGCAGCCCCCATTTTTCCTTGTGACGAATCTTTAAGTGACATCAGGTTTTCGAACTTGAGATTTGATTTGAACACTGCCAATCACTAAGTGCACAACCATCACTACTCTCTTAATGCGGGCACTAAAAATATTGTACTGCAAAAAAGAGAAAAAGACTTTTAACGGTGCATTTAGAAACAATTAGAGGGGTCTGGGTGATGGAATTCGTAATTTTAAAGAATTCTCGAGTAATGAGCACGACACCTGACCAAGCACCCCACTCAACTTTCACACCACGTCAAAGATGAGCACCAGACGGTCTCTCGCGGAATAGAGACAAACCCCGTAACTCAAATGACATACTATCAATATTATCAAAAGAATAGCAATTCAATTAAGTTCTCAAAAAGAATTTTATTAGACGACATTTCCTGTTATAAAATGACTCTAAAAATTACTTTCATAAATTAAGAACGTGTCAATATTTAGAGTTTAATTAAAGATTTGTTTAATAATGTTAAAAGTGAGAACTTTGGTATTATTAGTTCAGAAAAATAATTTAAGGCACCAACAAATTAGCTCTTTAATAATGAATAAATTGCAATCTAAAGCAATTATACAATGATGTAAAAAGGCCACGATCAGATGACGAGGTCGGCAACTAAGCTGGTATCTTATACTTCGCAAGTTTAAACACAGCATATTTAATTATTCAACGCAAAGTTTTGCTAAGAACTGTTTTAACCATCAATGGACCAGTTTATTTTTTTAAAAAATTCAATCATAAAACATTAATAACATACTTTTAAAATAAGGTTCACACATAGCTGATCCAAACAGGCTTGAACAATAATTAATTTATTAGCAGCTAATACAGTGGCCCACTTTAGACTATAAAAAACACGCCAACAGCTTTAAAAATAAATTACTTCCCACACCAGGGGCTGAAGGGAGAAATAATACATGACAATAAATTATCCCAAACCAGCTATTAAAAAACTTATTTTATTAGCTGTATACTAACAAGTACAAGGCTATTAATGATAGACCTCACTGGGTTAAACACGATATCCGAGTTGGTATCTTTCTTTCGGAATTTCTACAATACGCCATGGAAAAGATTAGGAAACTCAGTTTAGTTAACGAGCATCAGCATAATCTCCCACGAGTCAAATCTTCAGTGGAATGAGAAATATAATACAAAATAGCAATAAATCAATATAACTAATAACCAAATCAGTTTCGAATAGCTACCTGGTAATTCGAATGACACACTATTGTAATCAATATAGCTAATAACCAAATCAGTTTCGAATAGCTACCTGATAATTCGAATGGCACACTATTTTAACTTTTTCAATATAGCAATTTAGGATTAACTTTGGTTTTGACTGTTTAATATCAAACAATTATACAACATAACATTAACATTCAATCTCATAATTGTACTAGGGCAATTAATACACATGACCTAATACTCTCTAAATTTCCCCACATTACGTTTACATGGAGATCTCATTAACATTAAAAGAGCAATCGACTTATTCTATTCAACAATTTAGAGTAGAACAGATATAAGTATATCTCTGAGCAAACACCTAACTCATCTCAGACTCAACAAAATAATTTTTTAAAAAAATATTTGTGTATGAACTACTTAACAGTCGTAAGAGGGACTTTTACATTTCTCCACAATACCGAAGCGAAAATGGTTCACGTCATCAGCGGTCCAAGAGAATGAAACTATACAAAAGATGCGGAAACGGCGGTATGCCTTTCGGCAAAGCAGTTCAGGTTCAAGTGCTACCAATAGGAAAAACAGGCTGACGTGCCGCTGAGTGACCCGAGATCAAACGTGCTGCTTTCGGGAGCGAAACGGAAGAATCCCACAGCATTCCATAACAGACGAAACAAATAGCATTCATTGCAACACTAGGCAAAGCGGGTCGTTTGTAACCAATGTTTTCACTGCGCACACGGCACTTCGTAAATTAAGTGACACGATTTTTTATGCGTACGATGATTAATTGCTTGGAGTTGGTTGCTAGAGGCATTTATGCATAAATAATCAACAGTTGCGGGAAATATGTAAATGAAACAATCACAAAGGGAAGCGTATTTTCATTTCAATGAGAGAACAGTATACAAGCTAAAAATTACTTTTAAAGGGGAAAATTTTTCGATAATACACCGATTTCATTAATACATAATGTAGGAGTGGAAAGGTCCATTAACAATGCTACAGGGGATGGTTAGCTCCCCTACCCCGTGGAATGTGGAGATTCACCATGTGGTCAAGCTGGACAGGGGACGGAAATTCCCTTCCCCCTTGGGGGTTGGAAAAGAATTCATTGTCTTCGGGTACGAAGGAGTGAAATCCTGTTCGAGTGTTGCTAACTGTATACTAACTGTTTTTCTTTAAAATAAACCTTAATATTTAAAATTTAGACACGTCATGTTCTTCATTTGTTTCCGTGCCCATTGATTAGAATCAAACTTTAGTTATAAGGAACAGCATACATTTTTTTTTTTTAATGTGTCCACCAAACCAAGCTGAGCATTTCTCTAACTGGAAATGTTTCCACTCTTGGTATCTATGTTATTAATGTTAAAACACTTCAATATAACACTTCAAATCATACAAATATCCCCAAGATGAGCAAGTACATGTAATAATTTTAAAGGCATTTTACAAACTTTTAGAAATATACTAGTCGCTTCGATTTTAATAGTGTTGCACTAAGCAAGGATTACCAACGGGGTCCAGATAAAACCCTTAGAAGTCTATGGTAGTTTAAAAGAGTATAGTTTCAAAGACAATTTAAAATTTTATTTTTTGAAAAGATTGTAATTTTTAGGGCATACTAAAAAAAATTATATCAATACATCAAACGCAAGTACCCCATTAACTGAAATCGAACTATTGCGCAGTTATAAATTGTTTCTGAAATCCTGTTTACTTTTGTAAAATCGAAAATGAAAATAAATAAATAAAACAAATTTAATAAATTACTCCCCCTCCCGATTTTCTATTCATGTTCTTAAATTGTTACTTTAAAGTTTTTTGCGCAATTATTCGTATTATGATTGATAGCATATTGTATATTAGAAAAAATTGTTAGAAGCGGCAGTTTGAAAAAAAATTGGGAGCCCATACACACTAGAGTAATAGGAGGTCCTTTGGCTACTTGGCAATGAACAATTGTCAAGTAAAAAGGATACTTGAGTCAGTTCCTCACTCTCAATTTTCTAAGGCCTAATTTCATTTAACATGCAGTAATAGTTATTCCGTATGATAGTCTATAAAATTTTCAGTTGCGAACCCACGGCCTAATGAATATTGCCAATCATAAATCATATTAAAATACAAAGATAACATTTTTATTAAAAAAACTAGACTTCAAGGTAACATCTGTAAATAATTTTCTTCCATAAATTTCAATAAATATAAATAAATATGTACCGAGTAGAGTTTGCTTTTAACGGCCACAAATGGCTGAAAAATCCCGTTCATATATTTTTAAATAAGGAACCAAATGTAATTTGAAAATGTTATAACATGAAAATAACACATGAAAATAAAACTTAATGTGCTTAAATATTCATAAGTAATTGGAAGATACAAAGAATTAATTTATTGCTTTGAAACTTAAGCTTAAATATTCATAAGTAATTGGAAGATACAAAGAATTAATTTATTGCTTTGAAACAGCGGGAAAAATAATAAATAATCCTGAAACTTTCAGAAAAATTTCAGTATTTATGCAAATTCAAAATATATATATATCCACCAAATACAAAATATTTGCTTTCGCAAAAAAAGAATTTATGTGATCCGTCTCTTCCCCCCTTCCTAATAATTCAAACTATGATGCAACAAACTTTTATTTTACAGTAATAATTTTATGTTCTTTTCTAAACTGATATGTTTTATCTCTTACATATTGATACCATTTAGTGATAAATATAAATGTCAAAAGAGAAAAAAATAACACTGAAAACTAATTATGTATAAATGCTACGATTATATAAGAGCTCCTGTTAAGAAGAAAAAAACACAAATTTATCATATTTTCAACCTCTAAAACTTGGCATAAGAACGGCTAAAAAATTGTTTAAAAATGTAGCACAAATGAAACTCAGTCTGAAATGAAATTCAGACAACAAGCAATTTGCTTTGCATCACTAAACATAATTTTCAAAACATGCCAATACCATTGAAAAGCGTAAACATCATTAAAAAAGCGCGTAAACACGGATCTAATGTCACCTTGAGAAAATCCGAACGAAATATACTTCAGAGTTAGATCACCGAAAACGCCACTTTTAAGACATCAAAAACTGATTATCTGTAATATTGGATTATGCTCCAACAAAAAAAGGAAAAATCTGCCAACAAAAGGACTGCAACTATTTTTAAATATGAATAGAGAAAATATAATTCGATATATTTGTTTTCTTATTAGCAGTTTCTATCTAGCCATCCGGTAACAAGAGAATGAGCTACGGCGGAATTAACCCACTTCTTTCTACCAAAGTCGGGTGAACTTGTTTTTGCTTTTCTAGCAAGAGCTCCTTTCTTTTTGAGATCACTTGTTGGTAGAATGAGAGCAGGCATGTATAGTTAAAGCTTTTATGCTATCTACCATCCAAGTAATCCGCGCACACTGAAACGTCACAGCTGCACGGAAACGGTTGGCAAGCGATTTTTTTATTGTTATTTTATGAAGGAGAAAATTATCCCCCTCTTCAGTGCTGCAGCAGGAAAGAGGGAAACGCAAGTTATGAAAATTTTCCTCCAGTGATACCGTGTCGCAGAAGATAAAAGTATTTAGTAAACATATTGTGCAACATGATTGTAAATGAAATTATTGTTGTTTAATCTTAGCGAAAAAATGCGTGCATTACATAACTGCACTGGTTCACTGTGATGTAATAATTTTTAAATATTCTCGAAACAAATCTGAATATTGATACGAATTCGTACGTGATTTTTTAAATAAATGACATTTCAAATTCCACAAGATTTTTTAACAAAAAAAATCGATTGTTAAACGTACACATTTGCATACTTTGCTCAAGAGTAAAAAGGAGTGAAATCCCAATGCTTCTTAAAAATGTGTTCCACAGGAAACGAACGGTAAGTGAAAAACGGAAGTAGGGGGAAAAATGGTTTTTTTGAATCAAACGATTCAACTAATTAACCAGATGTGAAATAGAAAAATGCATAACTTAGTTATTCATTTTAAAATGAGATTGGAAGCAGTTACAAAATACTGGTATTTTTATGAAAGTTCTCTTTACATCTTTCGCTGAACTTGGATCAGTCATCAAAAACTTTAGATTCGAATTCAAACCAATATTTTTCAAATCTAAAAATTCGCACGTTTAAAAAAAATTATTCAATATAAATACTGCACTCTATGTCAACTCATGCAGGTCTGTACAAAAAATAAATCAAAGTTAACAAAAACGTGCTTATATAAACTTTACGTATTTATAATGCAATATTAAAAACAGCACAGAAAAGCAGATATAAAAACAAAGAGGAAAAAATGCTAAATATTATTCCAGAAAGATTATTTCAAGACCAGGAGGATAGCTAAAAATCACACAAAAAAAGTTGATTTTTACTTTAAAAAAACAATTATAAAATTTAGAAACTTTAATATATTAGAATTTTATTCGAGTTGACGAAATGGAAAGGTTAGTTACAAAAATTGAAAAAAAAAAATTCTGTACCTGCTTTAACATTAAATGTAAAAATTATAAAAATGCCAGCAATTAATATATACCGAACAATTTTACGAGGTGAAAAACGGAACAGGATTATAGAATCTAATAGAATATTCTAAATGCAAATTTTGAAATTTAAAATATATCTATATCGCTGTTGAAAATATTGTAGAGACTATCTATATATATTTTATAATTTGGAGAAGCGACACCAAATATTTTTTAATTACTAAAAAATGTACTTCAAAATCTCACTTATATTTTTAACACCAATAGACTTCGAATTTATTCATCGATAAAACTACTACATTAATTATTTCACCATGTTGCCACAATCTGAACATAAAATATCGTGTGATAATGAATATCAATATCAATACAATTCGAAGTGTTACAAGTAAATATTACATGAACACGTACAAGTAAAGACAATCAAATATAATAAACAGAAATAGTAATATTAAAAGATATTGATGATGTTAAATAATCAAAAATATATTTCAAATTAAATTATTTATACGCTAAAACTGAGCCACTACAATATAATATGTAATATATTAGAGGTAAGCTAATCCCTTAACCTTTCTCAAAACTTGCCTCTTTTAAGTCAATTAAGAAACTAGTGCAAATAATTAGAAATGAAGAACTTATATATTATATTAAAAAGAAATGATGGGATAATTAGGTATCAAACAAAGAACCGAACCGAAAACAAAGGGAGAACAAACTAAGATATATAAATAAGTCAATTGATCAAAATGGAAAATTTATATTTTCTAAAGCTGTCACCAACTTTGGGCAGTGAAGTATATAAACTATATACAAAGCTTCAAATGAAAACAAATGGAGAATTATTAATTTGGCAATTATTTAGTTTAAATTTGTGAAAGAAACGTTAAAGAGAACTTTCCTCCAATTTATTCCCTACAACAAAGAATTTTCCTCTTCTGCACATTCTCAGCTATAAAACAAAACAAGACGCAATTAAACAAAAGGTCACCTCCACCACATCTGACATCAACAAACTCTCTCGCAAATAAGTGATGAAACTTCAATTTACATAACGCTTCTCGCCGAAGGCGCTTATCGTAACGGAGACACGTCAGGTGATGGCACAACCTTGAAGAGTGGGGCAGGCATCGATAGAAAACGAAGAGTTCAACAGTTTCTTCGGTAAATCAGAGAATGACAATTTGCCAGGCGACCACGGGCATTGTTCTTGGCAAGAAGCCTTGCATGTAATGTTTGCCTGCGTCCTCCAAAGATCTTTTACCTTCAAATGAATTCATTTATGCAATAGACTCTCATTGGGACTTATTAAATGTCAATTCCCTTTCTCTCTTCCCTCGTAATATTGTTGGAAAGGTTAAGAACACCCGCATTGCGAGAGTTTTTGCATGCATGAATGACACCGAAGTGGATAAAACATCTGCTATGGATTCAAAGAAAATGTTAGGTTCCCTGTTTTTGAAAAAAAAAAATAATAATTGTACATCTTATAATTTGAAGCAATATAAACTAATTGGAAATGTTTGAAGATAAAATTCTTATGAAATGTTAGTTTTTATCGTTTGATTTTTTTTCAAAGAATAAAATTTAATAACTAAAATGTTATTTATATATATAATCACTCAATTACTAGATGGCAAAACTTAAGACCAGCTTATCTGTACATAATGCTGTTTGGATGACTTATTTAACATATTATAAGGGGTGAAAAACTGATATAAGTAAAACAAAAATATGATTCAAGTTAGACGAAGTGACATTTTAAGAACGTAATTTCGGTTAATTTTTTACCGACTTAGTTATTTAATTTTAAAAGGAATTTAATTAAAACAAATACATAAATCTTAAATGTGCATCATATTTGCAATTTTGTGCACTTTTTTTCTTTCCATTTGTTATTTTCCATTTAACTCACATTATAAGTCTGTATTAAAATATTCTGAAAATAAACCGACATGTTAAAATTTATTTACAGGGATAAAACATAATACATAATTCAGTATCACCTTCCTAAAATTACTGTTTCAAAGTGTAATTACAGCTGAATTAGAATATATTACATTAAAGAATATCTTCAATATTCTTCATATTCTTACTCGTGCATTTATTTGGTTCAATTACTGAAGAAATTGTTTCGCTGAAATGTTTTTCAATGCGAAATAATAGAATGATTAGCATACATATATCGTAAACACGTACAAAAATTAAATATAATACTTATGAATATACGTATTGTCAGAATCTAATTACTACAATACATATAGCCGAGGTTAAAAATTATTCCAAAAATTTTGATTTCCTGCTGATACTTAAAAAAATTATTTCTAAAGAGAATGATTTAATGATTCTGACAGAAGAGAAATGGGCGATAACTTTTAGAACTGTTTGACAGAAGAAGTTTATTATTCACACACTTTATCACCAATTAAAAAGAAAACTTACTTTACTAAACATATTTTGAAAGTGAATCTACAAGCGATAAATATTTCTCAGACATGGATAATAATTAAATAGCATCAAAAAATCTTAATAACGACAACAACAAAAAAATCAGATTTTTAAACAAGGTTACTTCCAACCAATCAATTTCCATTAAACATTTCAGCTCAACAATTTATAAAATCACACACAGCGCAAGTTTAAATATATACTCTCAACTTGGTCTCTTCAGATTTACTAAATGAAAATATCGTTCCTGTCTGCTGAAATGTATTCTAGAACAGGGGTGTCCAACACGTGGCCCGCCAGTACGTAAGTTGCGGCCCACCGACTCTTTTTAAAAAAAATTTTAAGTTTTTTCATTTTGAATTTTATCAAACAGTTACGTTTGATTTTACTATAATAAATTACTTTTTTAATAAATTCCGAATTGCATTATGCATATACTTTACTATGGATTGTACATGATTCTCTCTGTGTGTGTGTGTGTGTGCGAGTTTTATTTCTCCTCTTCCTTTTATGTTTGGAGTGCCCAAAAAGCAAGAGGTAGTCAGATGTTTTTTAAAGCTTAAAAAATATATATATTCAGGACGGTTAAGATAAAAGGCGATGTATACTTAATCGTTTGAGAATGACAGCTCAATCAAATAAATTTTAACAATGAGTAACGAAAGATCAATTCCAAAGGAACACTGTAATTTTCAAGAAAATGGCAACTGTAATATTTTAAACATTTGATCATTTTATTATATTATATAAACATTATTATATTAACTATGTCTGTATACATGAAAAATAGTGAAAACAGTAATAATAATTCATTTTGTTTTAAATTTTCACTCTAATAAATTATTTTTCGTTTCCAAATCTGATATAAATGTATATATTTTAATATGCGGCCCTCAAGATTATGGTTTTCCGAAGTGACCCTCAAGGTCATTTGGGTTGGACGGTGTGTCCAACCCAAATGACCTTGAGGAATGTTCTAGAATATCGAAGATTCACATTTGGACGTATTGTCCTAATGGGAAGAGGGGGGCGACAGGAGAAAGCTCCTTAGGGGAAAGAGACACCTGGAAAAGAGCTACCTGAGGGGTTCAACTTCCCAAGGTCACACCTGGACAAAATTTAAACGTAAAACTGGTCTTCGAACCGTACCTACAAGAAAAAATGTGCAGAAAGATAGGAAATGAAAGAGTTAAAAATAACTTCTGCACTGCGCACTATTTCCATGGCATCGACCTAGTTACGGAAAGTTAGCCAATTTAAAATTGAAAAATAATTGTTACATTTATTTGATCTATAAAACATTTTTCTAAACAAATATAGCATAGAAACTTTGATATAAGAATTAAGTAAATGGCGCACACGTACAGACTACTTTTTTATGCGAGGGGATTACATTTACAAAAACACGTGGGTGAGAGAAAACGTCGAGACATAATCGCTGTACTAAAAATTAAAACTTTCTTGGCGTATGGGAGTAGTTTGAACCCCCAAATTTCACCCTTGTGTATTCATGATTGAATTATAAGTTTCTAAACTATTTAAAGGTCACTAACATCAATTCAGACTTTCTGCGAATTTCTATTAATATTCATAATTTATTATGGAATATTTTAACAAAAATGGCCCATTTTGTATAATTTTTTTGAAAAATTGTATTTTTAATAATTATTAAAATGAAAAAAGAAAATTATGCTAGGAATTTTTTTCTTTTCTTTGAAGAAGGTTATCGTTAATAATTTAAGAAATGTAAATATACTGTCACACTTTATATTTGATCTCATTAAACACATAATTAGTTGAATTGACACTTCGATAATATGATTAAGTAAAATAACAATTTTACCTCCATCAAAGATAAAAACCTCACTCACTAATATCGAGAATCAGAGAAAGTAAACAGCACAGATTTTTGATAATTTAAAAAACACAATACAAATGAAATAAAACAAGGCAAAAGCCATTAAAAATCTTTCAGCAGGGTAATTAAAGAAAACATTCAAGATAAAAAAAATTTAAGACTAAGTAAGTTTTCGGCCGTTTTTTAATGACATAACATTCTGCAGAAATTAATTTTCATTTACTGTTATCCCAAAACTTTTTCATTCGATGCGTTTGGAGTAGCATACGCAGTACACGAAAATTTAATCGTTTTTTTTAGACTACGTTTCGGAAGACGTTACTTGAGGATTTGTGTGTGTTTACGGGGTTCTTCAAAATTTTATTACAAGTGAACTCAGTTGAAATTCGGTACGTAAAAAATAGAACTCATTCATTGTTCGAATTCGGTTTCAAATCATTAACCCTAGTATTAAAAAATTTTCACAGCTTCATCTCAATAATAATAAAATTAAAATTTATAAAAATAACGGCTTTATAAAAAGTTTGCTGTATTATGAAATATCTAGGGAAGTTAGATTACGAATTTTATTAGTCAATTATGCATATTTAAAAAAAAAATCATCTTAGCTAATTTCTCCCCAGTACTATAAGTGGTTAGATTTTGAGCTAAAAATCTTTTGAGTCTTTTAACTATTAAAGGTTCCTACTATTCTTTGTTTTTTAGATAATGATATATTTGTGACTATAGGATTGTATTCCAATGTAGGAAAGCACAATTATTCTAATCTTACACCCATCATCTGTAATTACTCATTATTATAAATATCTGCATGCAAATCAAATATTAAACACATTAAATAACCTTAAAGTTTTAAAGCTGTGATTATAAGAATTATAAATGTTAGAAAATTAAATTCCTTTTATTTCTTCACACCCTGTCATACTGATATCCCTCTTTAATAAAAATTTCAGTTAAATTTCCAAATATGTAGAATATGCGCTCCTTTGTTCCAAGTTTGTCAGAGAATGTCTGTGTTCTGTGTATTTAAGACTGGCTCTCAAGGGACTTAATGTAAATTGGCCTCTGAATTTTCACCAACTTATTTCCACCAGAATTGCTTTTGAAAAGTTCTGTAAATTTATTGTAAATATTTATAACCCTTAATTGGTTAATTTTTTTCCTTTTTACTTGATAGTATGATTTCATACATACTTCTGCAAGTCCTGTGAGATATTTTGTGGTGCACAGTGATTTACAAATGTTTGCAATAAAAAAAAATTTCACAAATAGTTTAAGTTTTATTTACAATGTACAATGTTAACTAAATTTCCCATGTGAAATCAACAACATTAACTTTAAAATATAAATTAGATGAAAAAACATTTCTTGTTTATATTCGAACATGTTAAATCATCAAAAGGAAAACATTTTAATCTTAAATAATCAAAATTCAGAAAGTTCATATAAATGTATTAAAATTAAAAAATTCTACAAAAAATGTGAAAAATACTTCAGGAATGACGTAATTAATTTAATAGCTAAATAGAAAGCCATAAAAGCTATTTACATCAATAGTTTCACCATATCAATAATATTAAAAAATAACCAAAAAACTACTATTTTAAATACAGAACAACAAAACTTCAGATTCTTGAATGATAAATTACACTGTTGAGCTCAAAAGGTATATATTCAAACCATTTTATTTTTTTATCTTTAAACAAAAAAATTCTCAAATAAAATGGATTTTCTTCAGTTTTCCTGCAGAGTAATAGGAAAAAACGAATAACATGACTTCAATTTGAAGTACAATATTATATATTTTATAATTGTCAAATTCTATGTCAATATTAATTCTGCAAATATGTATATGCAAAGAAAAGGCTTATATAGAAAAAAATCTGTACAGTAAAATTAAATTGAATTTTAAAAAAAAAAATCAAAACTAGTTAAATTTGCCTTTTTAAAAATATGTGCTTATTTTAAAATATCTCAAACACTGCACCATTACAAAATGCTAAGATAAACTTTTTTAAAATAAAAAAAAAAATATTTTAAAAATACTTTAGAAGAATGAAAAGTTAAATATTCTAAGTTACTTGTACAATTAACTAAAAATGTTACGAGTATTAGAAATTATTTTCATTGAATTAATATTTAAATGAAGGAAACTGTTTTGAACTAAAATAGTTTACCAAAACTTTTTATAGTATCAAAAAATTAATAAATACTTCAATAATAAAATAATTTTAAACAGTGATTGCTAAAACCTGATCCTAATACTTCTTAATTTTTTTTCGTAATGGAGTTGCAGATTGCTGTTTTACCATTGCAGATCTAGTACATTCACTAGGGTGAGTGAGTGAATATTAACGTCGCACTGTTCAGCTACACGAGGGCTTTTGGCAACGGACCTTGTAATTTTGAACCATGGTCAAGTGACGAGGACGACACCTGAGCTGGCACCCCCTCTCCTAACTACCACTCCACACCAACAGGAGGATGTTTGAGCTCTTGACAAATTTAATGTGCATCGCGCCCCTACAAAGTAGGTCTTTAGTGTGGAATGGGCACAAACTCATGACATGCTTGCCATGATCCGATAACTTGACCATTGAGCATACATTCCCTAGGAGCTGGTATCTTTTTTTTAGTGTAGCACCATATATTAGTGGTATACTAATCACCACAAATAATTTTTAAATCAAGTTTTCCTCCTCAGAGGGAAGCATGTGAACTGTGACAATGCGAAATTGTACTAGAATTTAATTTTGCCGAAAGCACCCAAGACAAACAGGCATTCAAGGGATGTTTTCACATGCTGCATAATCATATGACATGGATGTGATTGATTTTTGGGTAAAATCCTAGTCTGGCACACTGCTGTTTTTGGCGCCATTTTTAGGGTTACCATATTTTAGCCACCAGACTGGACATTTTCCGACATATTTAATTTTAATGGGTTGCCATATTGTAGAATTTCACACTAAAATGTTTTAACAATAAAAAATTTTGTCGCCAAGCATGTGCTTGTAGTAAGGGATCCACCCCATTAAATTTAGTTCAAAAATCAATTTTATTAAACATTTAAAAAATTAAACCTTTACTTTGACAAGTTATTTCTTACCAATTTAAAATGATTTTCATACTATACAAAAATTATTTGGATTGATGTCGAAAGAATACTAATTCATAAAAACTGAAGTGTGTATGACAACTGTTTTATTATATATTAAAATCCCTTCTGTGCACATTTTACAAAATGGCTCAGCTCTTCAATGTTAAATTAACAGCATATACCTTTTTTGTATGTGTGTATATATATCTCTAGCATATATAATGTGGATGGTTACAATTCTGTATAAAAAAGTTTATATTCTAAGTTCTATTCATAGTTGGAAAAAAAATCATATTTTTTAATGAGATTGTGTGCCTTTAAATTACATATTATGTCCATAATGAATCTTACAGGAAGATTCATGTCAAAAAGAATCAATAAATAATTAAAATCTACGGACTTGCTACCTTTTTATGTGAATTAAATTTATACTATAAGATTCATCTATATTTTACAAATAGCTCTGAAATGATTATGCACACTTAAAAGCTATTCTTTTCACCCCTTCAATGACAAATTAAGTTAAAAATTTCAAATGTTAAGTCTCAAATTATCTGTCATTTTTTTAATATAACCAGATTTATATTTAAAACTGTATTATTATGTAAAGAGCTTTATATATGAGAAATATCATATTATTCATTGAAATTAATTAGAATGATCAGATCTTACAGAAAATGCACTATTTGTTACTATATTTATAGTTAAAATTCTACGTAAAGACCCACATCCATTACATTACAAAGCAGTTATCAGAATGCAAGATACTTTTATAGAGTTCTTTAAAGTCTTAAAAACTTGCCTTCAGCATACACACATAAAATTCATTGAACAGTAAATAACAGTTATAGAAAATTTAAAAATTAAATCAAATAAAGAAAGGATTTTAGAGTAATTTTTTAACATCATTACATTTTTAATAAAATTATTAAATTCATCAATTAAGATTATTTTTAACATAAATATTCAATAGATATTCTGCAATTTCATTCAATAAAAATATCTTCCAGTGGCACAAACATCTCATGGGGGATTACGGTTTTAAAAAAAAAACCACTTTGACAATAGAGATAATCGGATAAAAATCTGTTGGTCAATGGGAGATTGAGCTCCCATACCTCCTTCTCATGTGCACCACTCAGTCTTCCACCAAATCCTCCAAAAAAAATTTGGTATTTAAAAGAGATGAAATATTTTTTAGTAAAAATAAATTTTCAAACTCAGAAATTGCAATGCTATCTATATGATTTCATATTACGGATTTCATTTAAAATGCAAAATCATGCATCTCATGAAAAAAAACATGAGACATACATCAAATCTCTATCAACAATGCAAGAGCATAAAAAATGTACCTAAAATAAAACTAGCAAAAAAGTGTTTATCTTCTTTTTATCATTTTATAGAAACTCAATTCACAAGACAGTTTGCAGTATATTTTACAACTTATTGATTTAAAACAGATTAAATATTACATATTATTAATTGCTCAGTTGAAGTAGACATACTAAATTTAACAGTAAATTGTCATACTACTCAAAACTTCCAGCTATATTTATAAAAATGTTCAATTTTAAACAATAAAAATAATATTCAAAATTCAAAAAAAAAATGTTATCATTTACTTTATTCAATGACAATTAATAAACATGATAAAATCAGTAAAAAAGTTATTCTTTCAACTATAAATTCAATCTTTAAATTTACATGAATAATTAATGATAAATCATTAAAAAAATATTAAGTAAAAAAAAAAATTATATGTTTAAATAAAAATTTTCTAGAAAACAAATTAAAAGCAAGTTCAATGCCTAAAGGCAATAAATGTTCATCTAAAACATTTTTATCAACAAAGAATGACAAATTTACAAAATCTTATGGCAAATTTTAAAACTTTTCTACCAGTAGCTGCTATCTTATATCAAATATTCAAGATTATCCAACAAAACATGTTGAAATACACAAGGGTAAAAAATTCGAAAGCCTTCTGGTTAGAAATACCATATAAAAATTAGAAATAAATTATTTCAGTCACAAAAATTTTTTACAGTATACGAATGCATGTATAAAAAAAAGCTTTTTCAATTTTTTTAGAATCATCAAAATGATAAAAGTTTTAGAAATCATTTTGTTAAAATGACAAATTTGAAAAAAGATTGTACAATTTCAATTCAGATAAATAAGATATTGCCCGCCCCTTATAGATTAATAAATTTTCTTTTGTGTGTGAGTGTGATCAAATATATTCATACTTTACTACATAGCACAAAGAATAAAAATAAAACAACTTTACTGATATCTTTAACAAAAATAAACTTTTAAACAATTACTATATTAAATAACAAACTTTTAAAATACGTTTAAAACAATTTCATAAAATTCCTTTAAGGGAAAAATAATTCATACAGGTCTTTCATTGTTCAAAGGTCATCTCCAAGTGCTAGTATCAAATGTTGCAATGTTTTACCACAAGCAGTAAAATCAGGTCAATGCTATGAGTCTGTAGCCTCATTTATACAAGCTTGTCATAAATTCACCATAATTAGGTGAAAATTTTTAAAAACTGACCTCAAATTTCACTTTTAAAAGTATATTTTACTGCTAACTAAATAAGATATTGTAAATCTTTATAAATCTAATGAACAGATTTTATATGCCATCATATTTGAGTGTATAATTGAGTATGATTTCTTAACTATTTTTTGATTTAATTGAAATAAAATATTTTCCTGAATATGTTGAATTACATAATTTTAAATGATATTTTATGCATCATCCATATTGTCATAGGTATATAACCTGATTCTAATGAAACGGATATTCATTTTTGATGTTATTCATGTTTGTCTTTACATTTTCATTACATCACTATTTTTACGATTATGTATAGAAAAGATGAAAACGAGAAACAGGATAAAATAAAACTAAATATAAATAAATAAATTTGTACAGCTATGTTTTCAATGAAGCTTACATAATCTGATTCTGATGAAATATGCATTTATCTTTGATATTCAGGTTTATCACTTACACTTTTATTATATCAATTTTAAGATTATGTATATAAAAGATGGAAATAAGAAGCTGTATTATAAAAAAAGAGCTAACAAAATCTAATTAAATTTGCACTGATCTAAAGGTCGACAAGAATAAGCTAAGAATAATTAAGTATATCAAAAACAAAAAATACTTTAAAACGAAATGTTTTTCATAAAATGTCATTTCTTAAAAATAAATTATTTCAAATTAGAAAAAAAAAAATGTTTAAAAACTTAAAACTTCAAAACTGTTACAATCAAGTTTATTTTGCAAAGTCGTGACTCGCAGCAAAAATTAATCAGCATAGTTCACAAATTTCCAAATTTTCGACTTTTTAATCAAAGACAATTAAATGGAACAACAACTCTTTTATTCTAAAAATACAAAGTATGTACTTTCTGCAGGTAAAGTTTCCTGTTTATCCCCTCCTTGAACAACTTTTACCGCACACAAAACCTATCCCACGAATCGCACTTCCTGGTATATTTCTCCTTGGCATTTTGCCACGAGTAGGAAAATATTATGATTTTTAACTGGAAACGCGATGAGAAAATGAAAATGTCGAGCAATAATCAAATACATAAAAATGTAAATTCTTTAAACAATAATCTCAATTTTAAAAAAAAGCACATGCATACAACTACGCCACAGAAAATGTGACCTCAATACTCAAGCGAAGTTCAGTAAGAGACGGAATGAAAAATAAAAACGAAATGACATTACCTGGCTGAACCATAGCGTATATCCCGACTGTATTTCTAAAAAATAGTAAATCCACATAAAGTAGGCATCAAGTTTTTGTTATCCTTTTGAGTCCAACAGAAAGTGGCAGTTACAAATAACTGTACGAATTATTTAACACAGCACCTTGCCACGTAAACTTCTATCCAAAAAAGATCACTAGACAATATTTATTGACAATGTTTTTGAAAATTACGTGAGATTCCAAGGCACCATCGTGATAATAGAGTCAATCTTAAACTAAGAAATTCGAGGCGACATTCGTTTTTAAGATGTATAACTAATTCCGAGAGTAACATCGGCTGAAAACCGCGTAATTTCAGACTGAACTAGATTACGAGAGAGTCAGCTGGTCGCAAGAAACCAGAAGGCACCTTTGACCAATGAGAGAATCGCTTTAGGGTTGTTTTCGTAGACGAGCCAAAATTTTGCCAACTACTGGAAACGGCGCCAAGCGAAAACTTCTCGTGAACAAGCAATCTTTCTCCGAAACAAATCGATTGAGCTTTGTGCGTATAAAAAATTATAAAAAACATTTTCGGTTTCAATTTGTGTGCCGTTTCGAAAAATTGCTGTTCAAAAGGGTTATCGAAACTGAAACAAGGTTAGCGGATCACGTTGACGCTGGTCACATTGGAATATCGAAGGATCATGAACTGCTTTGTTTTTTGGCACATATTATATTTATTTCGTCCTTAGCTATTTTGGAAGAATGACAAATGTATTTAGTTGTGTATGTGAAAGTGAGTAGTTTGTAAACACGATGAGGGATTTTGGAACGACTGCAAAATAAACTGTTCTAATGAATTGTATTGAAGTATTTATACATTTATATGAAAATATAAACGTTAAAAACTAAATTATTAGTTCTTACATTAATTTCATAGGAATTAAAAAGTAATAATATATACAATGTATAAGGAAATTTTAACTTTTAAAGGAATCGGGATTTTAAAAGCTTAAGAAGGAAGTCGTAAAATGGGCTTTTAAAGCAAAGCTTAGTTTTTTTAGTTTTAAACAAAAAAAAATTCAATTTATTTTTCGTTTTCTTGTTTTGTAATCAAAAGTTTTATTGTTACGTAAAACACATAAACAGCGTTTCTTACATGTTTATGGCCGAAACTACTTTGTAATAATGAGAGATGTAAATAACATACGTTAAAAGAACCAACAGATATTTCTGGTCTTCCTAAAATAGTTTTTTTCTTTATGGCATACAGTTTAAAAAAAAAAAAAAATTTAAGGAATGACATTCTTGCAATGCACGTGCGGGGCAGATGAAAGTTTATTTATTTATTTTATTTATTTATATTTTTTTGGAAAAAGTGTGATGAATACATTTTAAATTAGCGAATATTTACACGTACATAGCAACTAAATAAATTCAAACTTCTATCAGCTTGACTGAGTATTTTTAACTAGCTTTAAATATTATAATAACTTTATTTTATACAAAAAAATTAACTTATACTTCATTTTACTATAAATATTGTATTGAAAATTAAAATTTTTCCTACTCAATACAAATGTTAAATTTTTTTTTAAATTCTTTATTATGTAAGTAAAGGAAACAGAATCTTCAATGCAGAAAAAGAACTAATTATGTAAATTTTCTAATTTAAAAATGAATTTTTATTAAAAATAGTTAAATAAATTACAGGTAAATTAACAAAAATAACACTTTAAATCATTATCTGCCATCATTATTAAGTAAATCTTGAAGGTCTTAATTTTATATATATGTACTTATAATTTTATAAATTTTTCAGTTTCAGGACACAATAAGAAATTCAAAATTTAATCATTCAGATCGATAATTAACAAATAGTGAGATGGATTGGTTCCCATTTCAGATATTTAATTATTTTTCAATATTGATTTAATTTTAACTATTTAAAGTAAATGGGTCCTTTAAAGGTAAGTTAAACTTAAGAGAGATACAGAAAAGAAATAAATTATTTGCATTAACAATAAAAATGCGTGGGAATATTTTTATTAAAAAAAATCATAGAATAAATAAAAATTAGAAATTAATTTAAATATAATTTTTTTTATTTTTAGTACCCCAAATGCATTACCTGGCAATATTATAAATAAATTATATGTATTTAAAAAAATGCATTACAAACAATAGCAATATTATAAATAAATTATATGTCTTTTAAAAATCTCTCAATGCAAAGTTTTCACAAGCAAATAGAAATACTTTTTAATTTTAACCTGATTACGTTAACAGAATGGCCCCAAAATAGATTCAGAAATCATTCTACATCTAACACAGGTTAGAAATCTTTTCTTTATTTTTAGATTTCTAAATACAATGACAAAGATAAGGTCGATTTAGATAATCGGAAATAATGCTATAAAAAAATCCTCATTTTGCACTTTAGAAGGTGCTTATAAAACTTGTATTGGTAATTTATAGAGTATACGTATTTCTCTCGTTCATAAAAATTTTGAATTATTCAGAAAATTTGGAAATATAAACTACTCTCAAATTTTAATTGCTATGCTTTTTCAACTGAATGCCACATTTTGAAAATACAATTTAACACTTAATAAAACGAAATCCACGAATTTCAAAAGGAAAATACGAATTTAATTTGCATTATACTAATTTTTGAATACATAGATAATGTTAGACATTTGTGTGATCCACTCTCCCAATGTCAGGCATCATGGATTTACTCTTGCAAGTGAGAGACAGAGCTATATTAACGCCGCCCTATAAAGTTGCAGGAGGGCTATTGGTTATATATCTTGAAAAATACATCATTGTTAACATCAAACTAAAGAAATGTTGAGACATAACAATTAAAAACAAGTAATACAAAAAAAATTAAGTCAATTTCTACTTTGAATGGATAAATAGAAAGTATTTTATTAACGATTAAAAATATGAACAAGATCTATATGTATATATTATATATAGAGAGAGAGTGAACTAATAGCAGGAATTGAAAAAAAAGAGCATGATTTGTCTGTTGTAACAATGCACACCCGGTTTGGCTGAAAAACCGGTTTTCGACGACAACTATTGTCATTATTTTAATAGTTACAACAATGGAGACGAATCTAAACTGGCATCAAAAACCAGTAATTAATTTAATTTAACTAATAAATTAATATTTGAAAAACTGTATTAACATCAAGTGTCATCCACTAAAATATTTAAAAAATTTATTTGAACTTGAATGGATGAATAGAAAGTATTTTATTAACGATTGAAAACTGAACAAGATATATATATAGGGAGAGAGAGTGAGCTAATAGTAGGAATTGAAAAATAGCATTTGATTTTAAGTCTTATTAAAATCTGAAAAAAACCCATAACATATATATATATATATATCATGTATTGGAGTAATTCTTAGATTGACAGGAGAACTGCAACGCGCAGTCATTTATCACATATTATATTTTATTTCAATATTCAGCAAAGCAGTCTGCACTCCAAGCCATGACAAAACGAGACCTCTTTTAGCGTTGATCAGCAGCGAGTATTTAGTACACATGTCTTTTTTAAGTCCGGCGAAAGTAGAAGTTAAAGTTTTTATGCGGGAGGTGGGTTGAGTTGTCCTGGTAGGAAATTTACCCTCAACTGACACTTGAAGGGCTGGGGATTCATCACACACACACAACACACACATATATATATATATATATATATGACATGTTTTGAGTCAGAATCAGACTTAATTTTAAAAAGGAACTTTATTCAATCATTTTTACATCTCTTCTGACGCTAAGAGCAGAGAGGGAAAAGCACGCCACGGTGTGTTTTAAGTGGGTTAACACTTAAAACACAGATGCGGAAAGTATCGCGGATTTTACGATTGTACTTGAAAGTTAATGCTGACATATAGGGCTATTAAATATAACGATCTGGAATTAGACATGTTTATTGGCTAGGCCATATGTTTCGAAGAAATAAATGGGTGATTAGTTTGATACTTGAAGATGAAATGAAAAATATGAGTTAAGTGCTAGATAGGGAATTGAATTTTTCATCTAATTTAATTATCCTTACATATATATATATATAAAAAACATGCATTTTCCTACATTCGGTAAGTATAGATCTAGTTTTATTTTTCCTAGGTAATTTACTTGATATTAGCATCGGTAACTTAGTTTTAGTACATTTAATATTAATAATCTTGTGTAATAATTATTATCCTCAGTTTTAATGATTGCTTCCTCTTACTCTTATTTCATTTCTCAATAAAACCCAGTAGTATGTTCAAATTACAGGTGAACCTTGGCTGCTTGAAAACTATATTTAAACTTGTAATCTTAGTTTCTAAGCTAAGAGTTTGCTATTGAACTACTGTGGTTAGCTTCTTTTTGACTTATACTATCTAGTTATACTTCTATTTTTGCTATGCTTCTTTAGGATTATAGCGATTTTGTATATATTATTATTAATCTTACATTTGTAAATAAATAAACTCAGTGGCGCAATAGCCCATGAGGGCCAAAGCCTACTGTGCCCGTCTCAGTACACGTGACCATTGGGCGCTGAGGTGCATGAGCAGATGTCCCGATCAGGTGGAAGCGAACCCCCAGTGTTAAGTTCCCAATCAAGCTTGGTACTCATTTATCTATGCACTGAAGGGATGAAGGGCTGAGTCGACCTTGCCCAATCCGAGGATAGAGCCCCGGACCTGAGGAATGAAAGCATGACACGCTACCACTTAGCCACTGGGCTTACTTTGTAAATAAATATCCAATCCAAAATATTAGAAGAAAAAATCTTTTAGCTAAAAGTAAAATGAAGCAAATCACTTTTCAGCGTTCTTCTGTGATATTAATTAAAACTGGTCAATACGATAAGCAATTCAAGAACATTTGAAAGAATTGAACAACTAGCTATCACAGTAAATTATCGTTAAAAATATCATACTGAAAAATATGAACTGAAAAATTGAATCATATGTTATAAACTAAGTAAGAAAAAAAATTAATGAAACACAAGCGCACATATAAATTCTTTTTATGTATTGTAAAAATAAGAGAGTAAAAAACACCAATGAGAGAGATTAAAAATAATGCAACTTTTCAAAAGTTTGATTCATTGCATTTAAGGCAAAATTTAATTTTAAAAAAAATACCCCCTGCGTATTTTTTCATATATATCTAAATTTCAAAAACTGAATACAGACTGATAAATATTTAAAAAAGCATTACAAATACAAAGCTAATGTGCATTAACAAAGAACGGGAGACGGGCAATTTGCAAAAATATGATTGCATGGCATACGCAGTTTTTACAGTCAGGATGTTTTCAACTGCAAGGAAGGTGAAATAAAACCAAACGATATTACTGGAAATACATAAACAATCTATTCTCGAAAGTATTACTTTGTAATGATGTCCTAAGGTATTTTTCTATTAACGCAAAATCTCGATATTTAAGGTTGCTACTCTGTTTATTATGTGTACGCCTAGTTTTGCTTTGCTTATTTAGAATAATAGCTATTTAGTATATTATTACTATTATTGAACAGTGTGTGTGTGTGAAGAAAAATAGATTATGTTTTTGCTCAGTGTTATCAACATAAAGTGGGAAGGTTGGCTGGCCACAACACATGTTCAACCCCACTTTTATGTAAATTATTTTATATATAAGCTAAGTCACCAATGTTTTTAATACTATAGCATCCATTTTTTATATACTATAGCATCCATTTATACATATATATATATATATATATATATATATATATATATATATATATATATATATTCTTAACCCTATTATAATTTTAATTTCTCATATATCCTTCTATGTCTGGTTTCCTACATTCTCAATTTTTTTCGGTTTCGTTTGATTAATGTTCATTTCTCATTAGTAGAGAATTTACACTACGTATGCATAGAGAGAGAGAAATAGATATATATAGATAGATAAAAAATTTTAGGTTAATACAGTCTTAAGATAATTTTCGAAATATTTTACTTCAATCAGCATTGTGTCAGATAAAATAAATTTCAATAATTTGTATTTTAAGATTTATTAATGAAGGAATGGCAGCCACCACTTCGATGGTAAAAAGCATGATATCCACTCTTCTTACAAATTAGAACAAAGTCGCCAATATGAACGCATTTTAACTTTAACTATGAATATAACGTTCCAATAAAAATACGAAAGAAAAATGTTCTGCATAAGCCACAATGCCCTCCTTCTTTAACAAGAAGAAAGTGATTGTTTTCACTACCTATCAACAAACTGCACTGTGTCTTTTTACCTCTATGTGCACATTGTCTCTGAAGCGAAATTTTCTTATCAGATTTCGATCGAGAACTATTGCAAAGTCATTGTAAAAAGAAACGGAACAAAATTTCGAAGGATTTCCTTTATTTAACGCAACGAATGAATATTTATTTATAAATGCAATTATAATGTTAAAAGATGTTTCATGTTTATTTGTCGACATTGTTAATATAATAAAATGAAATTTAAATATAAAATGATGGTCTAGGAAATTATTTTAGAAAGATTCTACAATTCTCTCTCAAAACAATAATTAGTTGTTTTTTCTTTGTAACAAAAGCCATAAAAAATATTATAGATATCTATTTATATATACATTTAATTTTTCCCTATCTTCATTAAGAATTTAGAAAACGTTCAGCCAATTGTTTTAAACATGTTAAATACATCTCACAATATTTTTCAGTTATTTTACGTAAAAACATAAGTAATTACTTAAAAAAGCTTTTTAAAATAACTTAAACTATTGTTCAATCTTAACAGTTAATAACGGGCTGCGGTAGCCCAGTGGTTAAGGTATCCAAACATGGCAGGCATGTCATGAGTTCGATCCAAGTACCACTAAAGACCCGCCGTGTAGGGCAGCGATGCACGTTAAATCTGTCGAGAGCTGAAACGTCCTCCCGTTGGTGTGGTGTGGTAGTTAGGAGAGGGGGGTGCCAGCTCAGGTGTCGTCCACGTCACTTGACCATGGTTCAAAATTACGTGGTCCGTCGCCAAAAGCCCTCGTGTAGCTGAACAGTGCGACGTTAATATTAACTCAACTCAACTCAACAGTTAATAACATTCATCACTTACTTTCGCTAATGCGAAATCTAGTGGTAATCTAGCTAAAGTGTGAAGGTAATTGGTAATCACCAAATCTCATTTATCTTTATATTACTTTTTCCCTTTTCGATTTATATTAATTTAAAAAATGGCTAGAATTACATTAGACGTTCACAGAAAGAGGATAATAATTATTATTTTAATACATCTAATTGTTGAAAAAATTTTTTAGAAAATTTAAATTTATTAGTCACTGCTTTTCGATTACAATGTAGAGAACTCCTCGTGCGGTTTTCATGTCAAATATTTTGTATCAATATTTGAAAATCAAAATTAAATAATCGTCAAAAACTATTTCAACAGATAATTAGTAGATCATTACTTGGTTCTAAAATTTCTTTTAAAGTTTATATTTAAAAAATAGACAAAAATATTTATCATACGAAAGAATTTATTTTTTCAAAGTACTATCACATTTTTTAAAAAAATTTTAACAGGAAACTTTAGAAGGTTTCTCTTTGTATCATAATTGCCAATATCAAAAACGCATGCATTTGTATTTAAATTTTTTCACGTTAAATATTAATACTCTTCTGTTGAATTTATGTAAAAAAAAAATATGTGCTGTCGGGGGGATCTCCATTCTCATAAAAACATCTTAAATCTATAATGTCGACTTTCTAAAAAGCATTTATTAAAAAAAAAAAGATTACGGCCTATATTAGTGTTCTAATTTCGTCATTATTTTAAAAATAAGGCAAATAATTTCAAACAAGTTAGCCATATATCAGCTGCAAAAAGTGAGGGGGGGATTTATGTAGAGCATTCTTTAAAAAGGTCATGTAAATTGAAGGGCGAATTGTGTGATTCTTTTTTCTGCAACAAAAAAAATTTTTTTCATCATATTCAATAAAATATACAACAATCATATATAATAAGAAATACTCAAGCTGGAATCTCCAGTGCTTTCCTTTTTTATGCTAGAAACAAAATTAACACCGACATCTTGATTGAATATTGTTCAAAAAATGTTGCATTTATAAAGGGTGTTTTTTTTTAGAGCTATAGAACTTTAAATTGCAATAAAACAACGATGTATTATTCGATTGACATGAATTCTTTTTTATTCGAAAGATAATCTTGTGGCATTAAATTTTAAATATGATTTCTGGCATAGGACTGCCACGGCTGGCTCGGATGTAGTCCAATCTGGACGTCCAATTTTCGATGACTTTTTCCAACATTTGTGGCCGTATATCGGCAATAACACGGCGAATGTTGTCTTCCAAATGGTCAAGCGTTTGTGGCTTATCCGCATAGACCAATGACATTACATAGCCCGACAGAAAATAGTCTAGCGGTGCTAAATCACAAGATCTTGTAGGCCAATTCACAGGTCCAAAACGTGAAATTAGGCGGTCACCAAACGTGTCTTTCAGTAAATCGATTGTGGCACGAGCTGTGTGACATGTTGCGCCGTCTTGTTGGAACCACAGCTCCTGGACATCATGATTGTTCAACTCAGGAATGAAAAAGTTAGTAATCATGGCTCTATACCGATCACCATTGACTGTAACGTTGTGGCCTTCATCGTTTTTGAAGAAGGATTCCACCAGCCCATAAAGCGCAGCAAACAGTCAGTTTTTCTGGATGTAACGGTGTTTCGACATACACTTGTGGATTAGCTTCACTCCAAATGCGGCAGTTTTGTTTGTTGACGTAGCCATTCAACCAGAAGTGCGCTTCATCGCTAAACAAAATTCGCTTATGAAAATCGGGAACAACGGCAATCTCGTTTTGGGCCCATTCGACGAATCTACACCTTGCTTGATGATCGTTTTGATGAATTGCCAAACCAAACTGAGAATAAATCACTTGACAGCTGTTAAATCGGTCGCCATCTTGGAAAGTAATGCCAACTTAAACTTCTATACCTGGAAAAAAAACACTCTTTATTTTTGATAAATTTGCTTTTTATTTATCATTATTATGATACATTAATATGTGAAAGAGAGACAAAAATTTGAATGTTTTCACTATTATGGAATATCAAAGTATTTCAATAAAGAACGAAACATTCAAATGAGTAACAACGCAAATATTATAAAACATAAAGCGAAATTTCAGAATTTCTTGACTGAAATAAAATTTACCTAGCAGAAAAGTTAAACAATGTTGAAATATTTTAATATACTATATGCTATTGTTTAATCTGTGAAAGCAGAATTCATTTCTCAAACGTTAGCTTATTTCTTTAGAATACACATAAACAAATGCAAAAAGGTAACGCAAGCAGATTTTTAAAATATCAATATAATTCTCATAGTGGAAATATCTCTCAATGTAAGATGTGCACTATATATATAGAAAGAGCTTAAATAATTTTTCTAAATAAAAAAAAAACTTTTCAAACACTTACTTGTGCAATGTGTTATAGAAAATTACAAACTATCTTTCTGATAACCCTGCTTAATAAATGCTCTCCACATAGATTTATTAACCATGGTTAGAGGTACATTGCTACGACAGAAGAAATAATATTAAGATAGAAGTTATCTAACTCAGTGAACAGCTAAATACTACCATATTCATTGCATACCTAAACAAAACTCTAGCAGTAAAGTTTTAAGACTCCATTGAGATCAATATTTAGAAATATATAATTAATGTGAATTAAAAAATATTTATTTAAACTAAACAATGAATTGGGTTAGTTATGTACGAGGTATAAATAAAACCCTCAGAATAACGAACAATATAAACGAAATGACTAAACAAAATAACATAGGACTGATAACTAATTTTCCGAAATTATGATTAATAAAGGTTTTTAATTTACATAGTATAATAAGACATACACCAGGGGCTGGCAGACTTTTCCAGGGTACGGGCTACTAATTTTTTCAAGGAGTCGCGGTCCATCCAATGGCGTAGGTGTAGTGGGCTACAATACAGTGGGATCTCCATTTTAAGAAACTCTATTTTCCGAATTTCTCTATTGCGAACTTTTTCCTGGAGCCAAGAACCATTTTAAGATTTTCTTCGTAACCTCCAAATAGGGAGGAGCATTTTCTATTCAACGAAATTTTCTTATATGATTTTTTTCCTCCGTTTATCTTTTATAATATCGTATTTACTCGAATCTAAGCCACGCTTTTTTTCTCACTGTTAATGCTACTGAAAATCGGGTGCGGCTTAGATTCGAAGGGAAAATTTTTTTGGGATGGGTTATTTAGAACAATTGCAGCTTCATGCATGTATTCATAATACTTACTTATTAGTTTTCCTTTTAAATTTATTTTAATTTCGTAAAATTGGATATCAATAAACCATTTTAGAATATTTTTCAATTTTCGCAAAATCTTGTTGAGAATTTGAGGCTTGGCTTAGAATCGATGGTGGCTTAAATTCGAAATATGGTATTTCTAGACCTTCGTATGGTGGAATGATTATTAGGTCATAGTGAAGGCGGTCACTTCAAAATGTCTCGGCGGTCCACAGGTCGATCGCGATCGACTTAATGCTCATCCCGGACATACACTAAGAGCATTTCTAAACACGGATCAAAATCATAAATAAAATTTTGAAACCTTATATAATTATATCTTTACCTCATAACTAGCAACCTAAAATGGATAAAGCATCAAATGTAGTAATAATTCAACACGAGTATAATACATTTTACCACACCTTTTGCCACCGACTTCATATAATTTCTAATACTTTCCCTATCTTTTTCTTTAACTACACGAAAATGCCATGGAAAATTTTAACATAGCAGTCAAACTTATGTATTTTATGTTCAATGTTGGATTCGATTAACTAAAATCTTAAATAATTTATTTTCATTTTGTATATAACATCGTGCGGATATAAATTTGCTGAAAATATCTCATGAAACTAAATGTTTTTAATCATTCTACAATTTAGCAGTGTGTCACGTTGTTCTTTTATTCAATTCCAATTTTCCCTTTTTCTTTCGAGTTCTAAGAATGGGCGCTAAGTTCTATTTCGCAGAACAAATGATCCCTTCAAGAAACATTTTTTTCTTCCCGTTGTTTGGTAGTTGTACGTTTGATGTCTTTCAAAGAATTCGCACTAGGTACAGTAAAGCTGCAAATTCTACAAAAGTTTCTACAAACTTATGAAGATATATTATAATTACAGTTTTTATACAGAGGAAAGAAATACATAAATACATTTCTGATTTAACACCTCAACGTGATACTTTTATACATATATTTATACTAATTTTTCAACGAAAAATCATAAAACAGCAACGTAGAAGTATATTCGTAACTCTATTAACACACACACACAATTGCAGCATCTTTTTTTAAAACAGAAACTAAAATCTCTTTTATAATTCGAATAACAATCCCCAGATACATAAATCTCCATTGATAAGAAAAAAATTCCATTCCATGGACTGGAAAAAAGTTTATCTTGCTTATACATAGTAGTTATGTCAGTTTTAATTGCTCAAATGTGAGTACATAACATATATATTCCCCACTAATTTCATTACCTCGAAATACCCTGGTAACAGGGCCGTTACCCATCCGCGAATCTTTCCTCAACAAAAGAAACATGCACACCAAATTTCAAACTTGTAGGTCTAATAATACCAAATATTTCGTGATAAGTGAATGACACAAAAAGCGACGCGTCAAGAAAGAATTATCCCAACAGGCAAAACTGTATACACACAATCATTTGACAAAATATGCAAATGATTAACTTTTAATGGCCAATGATAGATCCAGCGAATTGCAATGGAACATCTAGAACAGAGGTTCCCGAACTTTTTTGTCTCATAGACCCCTTGCCATGTTCTTGGTTTCGGGTAGACCCCTGCTTACCTAATATTGAGTTTTTGCAAGTTTATCAACTTAAATGTCTTTTATAGCACCTGATACTACTATTTACTTTAAAAGAATTAAATTTCTAAATGTGGGGAAATTTACGGTTTAAAACATAAGAAGCACACATGAACGAATTAAATTGATACATAAATAACTGAATAACAAACAAAAATGCTTTTAAGGAGAGGGAAAAATCTGGTGCTTCAATAACAAATTTTCAACATTTAATATCAATCTAGTCAGGTTTAACCCTAAATCTCCTGTATAAAGTTATTTATTTTTTTTTTAGATAGGCAAACTCACTGAAACTCCCTCTCAGAAGGAAAAGTAATTAAAAACTTTCTCACGATGTTCCAAAATCCGCAACAAATAACAGGTATGTTTTTTTATATAGCCAAAATAGTTGACATCCGTTTCTGAACTTTATTTTAAGATCTTCGTTAGAGTTTATTCTGATCATTTCCTTTTGTAATAAGATTTTTTTTTCAATGAGACTATGAATTCTCTCATTGTCTACTGTGGTATTACTATAAAAAAAAAGCAATCCCAAACTTAGTTTCAAATTCTGAGTAAAGGGCATTTAAATGTTGAACATAGTGTAAAATGTTCTGAAAGATTATCTGCGACAGATTGAGAAAATTTGCGGTGTCCAATATTATGTTTCTTTAGCTTAATTCTGGAAAGAGATGCTGAAATGTTCCTTGTCTTAATAAAACTTATGCTCACACCCAGTGGCGCACACAGGAATTTTTCAAGGGGGGTCCGGGGTCGAAAGTTCACCATTCTTGTATCATGCTCCTTTTGATTTTGTCGATTTTCGGGAACAAAACACAGTAAAAAACTAATTATTGAATAAATAATTCGCATTACTTAATAAAATTAATCATTAATAACGAATACTTAATTAAATTTTACGTACTATGTACTTAGAATTATAATCAATCGGGAAAAAAATCAAGGGCTTTGGGGCCCCCTTGTGTGCGCCACTGCTCACACCTAATAACCATAAATTTAGTAACACTAAATTTAGTAAATAAATCTGTTAAATTTGTAGAATTGATTTCCACTAGATCAATTTTTTTAAAAAAATTAGTCACGATCTGGTTTTATGAGAGCCACTATCATAGACCTCTATTTACATCTCATGGTCCCCTAAATTATTTTTTTGCTGGCGTGGACCCCTTGTAGATCGTTATAGACCCCTGGGGGTCTATATAGACCACTTTGGGAATCACTGATCTAGAAGATGCATAAAACAGAGGACATTCCAATGATGAGAGTATATTACAGTTTACAGAATAATAGTGCAATTTGTTAGCTTCTATAGACCAGTGCTTCCTAACCTTTTTATCGCCGCAGACCGGTCAACGTTTGATCATTTTACCACGGCCCGGTGAGGGGGGTAGAGACGTTAGTTGATTATACTTCAAAAGTTTTGATTCAATACTTTTAATTTAATTGTATTCAAAAATACCCTCAGAATAAAATATAGTTTCACCAAAAAATGAATATAAAATTATATAAGATAGAATGTGAAGTTATTTCCATGGAAAGTCACACAAATCCGAGAGAAATACACAACAGTAAATAAAATGGAAGTAATTTAATTTTCCTCAGGTTGCCCGTTACTATTTCATCCACGGACCGGTCCGCGATCCGGGACCATTGCTGTAGACCGCCTTTAGTCTTTAGTAGACGATATAATTTCCATTCGAATGTAGAAATGGTACACAACAGGTAATGTACGGGGGCGGATTTCAGAACAAAATGTCCAAACTAGCTGGTATACCCGTTCTTCGCACGGGTGGACTGAAAAATTAAACAATACAGATTGAAGGATAAAGAGTTTTTAACGAGTTAATTTTATGTGAATTGCAAATTAAACAAAAGAAAAAACTTTTTGCATATTTCAGCTGAACAAAAAAAAAAAAAAGGAAGAAAAAAAACAGAACATCTTTGTTAAATTTTAAGTCTGTAGATATAAAAGCTGATAAAAAGGATTTTTTTTTTCATTTATAACTCCCGTAACTCTTTTGAGGGTCGATTTTTGAAAATACCTTCCTAAGCTGATCTCTGATCAGCAAAAGTAACACATTGTTACTAATTTCGTATAATGAACGTTTAAAATAGTGCAAATAATTTATATCTGAAAGTGTAATACATTAATATTACTTTCTGTTGTATTTATTTTATGTTAAAATTGTAATATTCTTAATTATAATGGCGATTCAATGAAAAACATAGCGAAACGTTGGCGATAGAGTCAATTTGGCAAATCTCTAGCTACTTTCATAGCTCGAGCTTTATTAAAGCTTTGGGAAATATTAGACTTACGCTTTTGCCGCATAATTCGTAGTTGGTACCTTTTCTACACTTCCAAAAAATACAGTGGCTGGCCTTATCACGAGTTCGAGCCTAGTACCACTAAAGATCCGCCATGTAGGGTAGTGATGCACGTTAACCCTTTATCTACCGCATTATGATTTACTGCAGTTTTTTTCATGCAATATAATTTTTGGATCACTACATTGAAAATTAAAGGATATACATAAACAAAATAATCAACTTTGGGAAATTTAATACGTTAGAGCTAATTAATTAATTAAAGATATCCCACTGTAAAATTAATTATATACACCGGTCACTTAAAAAATAAATAGTTAAATCGTTTTCTAAGGTCTTCATTAACATACAAAAAACATAAGACACTTAAATTTTGACATTAACTATTTTTTCGGGACAAAAATGATAATCTTTGTAATCCGTTGAAAACGCCGTCAGCTGAAAGTGCAATTTCTGCTACAAAACTATTCGCCTTCCCTGCTAAAATACTCATCATAGAACTCGTACTGCCATATACCTTGGAAGAGTGGATTCCAAAAAATATTCCAGCTAAGTATTGGTGGAATATTCCTGCTGAGTTGGTGTAGTGTGGTAGTTAGGAGAAGGGGGTGCCAGCTCAGGTGTCGTCCGCGTCACTTGAACATGGTTCAAAATTCCGTGGTCCGTCACCAAAAGCCCTCGTGTAGCTGAACAATGCGACGTTAATTCTCACTCACTCCAAAAAATACAGTACAGTAGTTATTATTTTTATACTTAAAAATACAATATCTGCCTATTCAATTTAAATTATAGCATTATAATTAACTACCAACCACAAACAAATTATGCAAATTTGTCCAAATGATGTAATGTGAAAGACAAAGTTTATCTACTTTAAGTACCAGAAGCAAAAAAGTATTTACTTTGATATAAGGACCAATTTATTACTACCAAATATGCATAGTAAAATCATGAAAAAAAATTAAAAAAAACGTGCATAGAAAAAAAAATTTCCCTACTTACTTCCCGAATATCGTTATATTTTGGACACTTCACACAATATCTTTATAAATTACAGCCTATGTGTTATTCTGATGTATAAGCTATATTATTGTAAAGTTTCATTAAAATCCATTCAGTTTTTTTTTTTTGCGTGAAAGAGTAACAAACATCCAAACAAACTTTCGAATTTATAATATTTGTAAAGATGTTGCATTTCTCAGTTCTTCGTGTAACTTATTTTTCAGAACTTATTTTTAAGCACAAATAAATTTTCAGATGAGGTATAAAATGTAAAATTTAGCCCAATACATTTTTTAAAATTGCATAATATTCAGATTTACATAGGAAAAAAAATTAATAATGCATTTTAATGTAAGTGTGCATATTTACTGAACCAGAATTTTATCCAATTAGCATATACTTGCTTAAAAACACGGTAAAATAGAAAATGAGATAATTTGAATATAATTATTGGATGTGTTACGATAAAAGTCTTTTTTCATGTGACACGAATATTAATAAGGAATAATTCATTTATAAATATTAATAAATTAATTTGAAAATTATTTTAAAAAATTCAAAATTTCACATTCTTATAAATTTCTAATGTTAACTTTCCCTCAATAATAAAAATTCAATGCCACAATTTTATTTATTTATGTATGAAATGACAAGGGATAAATATTTCAAATATTTTCGATTATTTTTGATTTGTATTGCATTTTAAATTGCTTATGGTAAATTCTTTAATTCATTAGATATAAAGAAAGCAATATAATTAATATATATTTAACTTCATAATCACTATGAAGGTGGGGAAGAGTTCACATGCTTGAAATTTTTAAATAAATTGATGTCATGTTCTTCTTAACTTATAGTATGAATCTAGATATTTCCATTCTGTTCCAAAAAAGTCTAAGGATTACTCATATATATATATATATCCACCAAAGGTAAATCGAGATAAGCCTCTTTCTGAAAAAACAGAAAAAAGTAAATAAATATCACCCATTCTGCAAAACATCAAAAGTTTTGCTACGACAAAAAACAATAAAACTTCACCTGTCATTCTAAAAAAAAGAGCCGAACTGACAGACACAATAATAAAATCTAACTAGTAACGACATGCCAAAAAAAAAAATCAATATAATACCGAAATGAAATTCCACACCTCTGTCTTAATGTGAAAAAGACATTAAAAAAAAGACAAAATAATAATAATAATACAGTGTAAACATTCGTGATATATTGACACAGTTTAAAAAGGAAATATATTAGTTAAAATATCAATAAAAAATTGCCAATTCAACCATTTTTCTCGCATTATAACATAGAGCTTGAAAGACCCATATTCGTTTGAAAATGCAATTCCTCTGCATATCATGATCGGCATTATGGACTTCTTCATAGTGAATTTCCGTCGAAAATAGTAACGAAATGTTTGATTAGTTTTTTGCATCCGATTTAATTTTAATTAACAAAGATCATAAAAAGAGCAAGGTAGATTACAAAAGTAACTTTTAAAAAATCAGTGGCAATCTAGTAAAGGAAATTAATAACATTACTTTTAGAAAAAAAGGTTTATTATACTTTGACTGCAGCCTAATAAAATTGTGTGTGTGTTAATACACCCCTCAACTGCCGATTACACAAGTTAGGCGATTCTACCCCAGTGCCACCATTTTTCACATTGGCGCACTTATGTGATGTATTGGGGGGAAAAGAAAGGTTATAGATAAGCAAATTCTCTTCTCAGAAATAAGTAAGTTCTACGTAAACACTGTCAAGGTCATTTTATTGCATTCCAAAGCCTTCGGACAAGTTTTGCTGAAAGCAGTGCAAAGAAAAGAATTGTATTTTGGAAGAACGTCCAGGTTTCGCACTGGTTGAGTGAGACAGTGGGCCACAAAAGTGTTCACACACTTGCAATTTCTTATAAAATTTAATGTTTTCAACTAATAAAAATTAATATATTGTAATTGTAATTTTTTATGATATCTGCAACTTGTTCTGAATGGAATGACATAATTATTTTTTTAAAAATAGTATAACTATTTTTTTTTAAATTTATTATCAAAAAGCTACTCAAAAATTACGCCCCAAAAGTCTTCGTACACTTAACAAAAATCTCAACTTAGTTTTAAATATTGTAATTCTTTCTTAATTTAGTACTTAGTAGGATATCATTTAATGTCCACAACAACTTTTAAGCGTCTTGGTATAAGATTTAATCACTTTTTTGTAATTTCTGCATCGATTTTGCATCATTCATCTGTGATTATTGTTTTTACTTCACATTATGCGTTTATATGTCATGTTTTCTTTTTTTTTTACATCAAAATCTCACCAAATATGTTCTACTGGGCTAAATAAAGTGATTGAGGAGGTGTTTTCATAATTTGGGGACAATTACAGAGACACCAGGAGCGTACATTGAGAGCAGTACACTTGGCGTCATTATCCTGTTAAAAAAATTAAGTCGTTTCCAATATCAAATTTTGGGCGGATAATTTTAAATTTCTCTTTAAAATATTTATTCTCAAGATTCACAATATCAACAAAAAATACTTAATTACCGAATTTTGTTGCCGATTTACACCCCCACACAAGAACACTTCTACCTCCATGTTTTATTAATCTAACTAGATTCTTGGAATTAAATTTCAGAAAATTCGAAATTGATAGCAAATTCATCGGGAATGCAGATAATTCAACATTTTTATTCCGATGGGCCTATAATAGCTTGTAAATGAAAAATAAGGAGTTTAATCCCATGAATTTATGTGGAACAAGAACTCCTTCTCTTCCATACTTCAGTATGGAAGTGAAGGTGTTCTGGCGTGGGGTGTAAATTGGCCTCAGAATTAGGTTATTTGGTATTTCTTCATGGTATTATGAATCATGAACTCTATTTAATCATTTTAAAGAGAAATTTAAAATTATCCGCCCGAAATTTGATATTGCAGACGCCAAGTGCACTGCTCTCATTGTACGCCACTGGTGTCTCCATAATTGTCGCCAAAATATGAAAACATCTCCTCAATCACTTTACTTAGCACAGTAGAACATATTTGGTGAGATTCTGATGTAAAAAAAAAAAAAAAGAAAACGTGAAAAATACACACAAAATGTGAAGTAAAACAATAATCACAGAAGAATGGAGGAAAATCGATGCAGAAACTACAAAAAAAAAACTGATTAAATCTATACCAAGACGTTTAAAAGTTGTTGTGAACACTAAAAGATATCCTACTAAGTTACTAAGTACTAAATTAAGAAAAAATACAATGTTTAAAGCTTATTGAGATTTTTGTTTAAGTGTACGAATACTTTTGTGACGTAAATTTTTAGTAGCTTTTGATAACTAATTTTTAAAAAATAGTTATACTATTTTTAAAAAATTAATTATGTCGTTCCATTAAGAATAAGTTGCAGATATCATTAAAAAATTACAATTACAATATATTAACTTTTATTAGTCGAAAACATTAAATTTTATAAGAAATATTGCAAGTGTATGAACACTTTTGTGGCCCACTGTACGCCGGTGGTAGTTAAGGGGTTAATACAAATTAATTTAACTTTTAAATGGTATCAAACGAAAAATATTACCCAGGAGTTGACAACTTGTTTTCTCTCCTCTTCTACGTAACGATTCAATTCAATCTTTAATTAAATTATACCCCAATTCAATCCACGATTTTAAAATACTAGTTTAAGGGATTTCGCGAATCTATCATCATTATTATCAAATCAAACACGCGATCTTTTATTGAAAGCACAAGATTTTGTAAGGGGTACCAAGTTTAATTCTAAGCTACACTTCTTCAATTGCTTCTTTAAATTCGGAAACCTGTTTCCCATTGACATCTGCGACATTTATAAGAATGATCCATATTCTTTTGATGGATGGACTAAAATCAAGACCAAAGGTAGATCAATCAAGAACCGTAATCTGTTTTGCCTTCAACTAGTTTAGTTGAACTGGACGTAGGATAGAGAATTTGTTCCAATTTCCAGTTAGGGACCACATTGAAATATTCACTAAAAGGTAACAGGTGACTTTCAGGAGTTACCTCTATTCCTTTGAGCTTTGTTTTTCGTTCCAAAAGCTAATGAAGTTTGCCTGTAACCGAATTAAGATCGAATCTCCGTCTTGACGTCGACTGAAATGAATTAAAGGTCGTTTACGAAGATCGTGCCAATAAGAATAACCATTTGAACCAATACTCATTGAAAAAAGCTTTTTTTTTTTTACCTCCTAAACACAGGATATGAAATGTGCTGTCAAGCCCTATATTCAGTCTTGTTTGTTTATGATGGGATTTTAAGTGTGGTTTTGTGGCTTTTCGAATTCCCGCATTCCGTAACTAACTTTATAACTTTAGTAGCCAACATACTTTGAATGAGATTTGCAGGGGAATGCGTATGCAGATTTGCGTATATGCCTATTATTCTACCTGCTGGTCAATCGAGGTATTCAAATCATGATTTCAATTGATATTGGGATATCATTTGAAAAAACTTCTTTTTCATATGGTTTAATATGAATGAAATTTCAGTAACAGCTTCCTTTTAACCACCAAATTTCGTCACATGGAAATAGCGTAGACTTCATCATTGTTCCAGTTGAAAATTACTTCCACAATTTGCATAAAAAGTTTGCACGTGCCAATACCTTTGCGGTTAGTGGAAACAACAAACTATTTTACTTCAAGGTGAGTTTTTTTAACCCTTTTTTTAATGGTTCTAAGAACATATTTTTTTACACTATCCGAATAATTTAATGAATCCTTTTGTTGTGCGAATGTGAATTGACATGATGGCAGCCTTATAAAACAGTACAACTACAAAAATATACATATATAGTTTTTCTATGTACCACAATATAATTTCCAGAAAAGTTATAAGTTGTTTGGAACGATTAAAATAAAGAGCAATAGTTTTTAATTAATTTTATGAAGTAATGCAAAAAAAAGACTGGTAAAAAAGTAAAAAATAAAAAAAAGAAAATCATTTAAAAATATTCAGTTTCTACAAATAAATGTACTGGTCTTAGGGCAATGTTTCTTTTCGGAAATATACATCAAATGTTGTTTCAGAACATTTTAAATTTAGATATTGTTAATCAAAAACTTCCTAAAATATGAATTTTTAAATACCATCCTAATTATCAAACTGATCGATTTTATACATTTTTTGACAGAAAAAAAAACATTAAATTCTCTCAATCCACCTAAGAAAATTTACTTTCCTACCGTTTAAAGCTAGCTATCAAAGTAAAACATTTTTAAAATCCTTTTTTATGTCAATACCTTATAAACTTACAATATAATGTAATAAAAGAATGTTAACCTTCACCTATTCCATTTATCGAATGAAATCAAAGAATTCACATTTAATATTAACATTCTACAAACTGAGAAAAGTTATATTCAGTGATAACCATTTCGTGACTTAAATTACAAAATATGAATGAGCTACTGTGAACAACTAAATTAAACTTATTACACGATAAACGTAAAAACTTAAAATTTAAAAAGTAACATTAAGTTATCTATATATATTAAGATTATATTAACATATTCCCACTCAGCCACGTATCTCTATCCCAGAATTCCCGGGGGAAAAGTAAATATCAAGGAAATGAGAAATCTTAACTAGAACTTCTACATCGTCTGAAGCAGATTAAAACCCAAAAGGTTTAAAATATGCATAACAATTATAATAACATAATAATGATACATACATATATATACACACATACATACATATATAAACACATACATACATATATATACACACACATACATACATACATATATGTACACACATACATATATATATACATACATACATATATATATACACACATACATATATATATATATATATATATATGTGTGTATATAAATACATATATATATACAGTGAAAATCGTTTAACACGAAGCTGAAGGGGCTGAAATATTTTTTTGTGTTAAAGGATGTTACAAAAAATCCCCCAAATATTCAAAAAAATTAACTCAATTAGAGTACATTTCATTTACATAGATATGTAATTAATAAAAATCAATGAAACAAAAGCATTCACAAGAACTTAATGACATTTAATTCAAAATTTTAAAATTTTGAAAAACAAAAAATTAATTATAAATTTTGGAAAATAATCTGATTCTTTTTCTTTTTGCATTGTCCTTTGTAGCATCAACGTGTAAACAAATTGTTCCATTTTGTTATTCATTTCACCACTGGAATGTGCGTCTAAATAACTGCGAAATGATCTTCATTTCGGATGACGTGGGAACAGGCGCTGCATTAATCATTTCATTTTCGGCGTCGAAATCTGCATCAGTAAGCTTTGAACAAACTCCAAAATGTCTTTGTCTGCCATAATTGGGGCTGTACACGCATTATCATCATCTATTGCAACGAATTCTTCCGTTGATACAATAGGAAAACCAATAAAACAGAAACTTTCTCAAGCACCCGTCTAAAATCTCGCCTGCGAAGCTGGTGTTTTTCGCATTTTGTTCATTCCCAGAAGGGAAATAAATCTTTTCGTATTAAGTGGATTTCGTTTTGTAGCAAGAGAAAAAAACATGAAAATACACAGTGGTTTGTCGGGACTGTTGTATTATTTCGTGTTAACCGATTTTTCGTATTAAGCGTTTTCACGTTAAACGTATTTCACTGTATATGCATTCTGGATTCTGGTACGCTTCCTTATAAAAATAAATAGAATTAATTAATATGACCTTATTGTATTACACACACCAGTAGCGCACACAAGAATTTTCAAGGGGGCAGGGGAGTAGGTAGAAAAAGCCGATTCTGCTGTAAAGGCGGTTACAGGCGGTGCAGGCGGTTGCAGGCGGTTGT